>CM017585.2:4103884-4351031 GCA_007844105.2 Rhamnella rubrinervis
GCTACTCATCATCTTGCTTTGTGTTTTGGCTTTCTTTTCTACCCGTCTCAGTACACAGTCTCATCAGCTCAATCCGAAAATCATATTATCCATATGGACTTATCAGCTATGCATAAAGCTTTCGTTGATCACCATTCCTGGTACTGGCCACTCTATCTTCTCTATTGGGTAATTCTAAGCTTTCACATATCTATATCTACACTTATGTTATAAATGGTTTCCGGGTAAATCTTTTGCCTGAGGAACTCGAGGCCTTGAAAGCCTCACCCAGGCTACGTTTCTTCATTTAAGGACTTGCCCATAACAGCTGCCACAACTCATTCAACCCAGTTTCTTGGCCTACACTCCAACTCCGGTGCATGGCCGGTTTCAAACTAATTTCTTGATAACATTGAAACCCAGTTTTTTGATAACATCGAAAATCATATGGAGAAGTTCATCATACAAGTAGATAAGCAGCCTGGATCTGATAGGACAGCTCTGAGTGGCTGCTTCAGAAATGAAATGCAGACAATTGAATCTTGCCTTGCTGAAACCTTTCACAGAATGAGCCAACCGAGTAGTTCCACTGTTATTTAAGATGAGATGGAAGAAAAGAACTCCACAGTGATTAAAGAAGGTCAGGCATCAGCTTCTTCTTCATCTGTTTCATTTGAATCTAAATATGTAAATTTATCAGATGACCTTCAGAATTGTCTAATGTACTGTTGCATATTCCCTGAGAATTTCTGGATTCCAAAAGGGAAACTTATTCGATTATTAGTAGCTGAAGCTCTGATCAAAGAGAAAGCAGAAAGAGTAACGGAGGATATAGCAGAAGAAAATATATATGAACCGGTCAGCCAAGAAATGCTTCTTATAAATGAACAACCAGATCAAGGGACTACATTACAAGTCCCCTCTCCCCACAGGGAATTCTTTCTTCGCAAAATGAAAGGAAGGAAACTTCAGAACTTCATCATCCAGTTCAGACGCTAGCACTTCATAACCTGCACGTCATCTTTTGACTAAGATTTGATGGAAAGTGAGAATCTACCACTTCAATCTTTGTTCCTGATTGGCAATCAAAACATTTGAAGAAAAAGGTAATTCTTTAAAATCTAGTAATTCAAAATTCTTGAGATGCTAGATCTTGAAATACCAAAATCCAGAGCCCACCAGATGAAGCTGGAGACATGATACACCTGAGATATCTCAGCTTGAAACACACTGACCTAACCGAGCTCCCAGCAGGACTTGGCAATTTAATAGACCTTCGAACTTTGGATATCAGATGGTGTGGAAAAATAATAGCATTGACAAATGAGGTACTAAATCTTGTAAGACTGAGGCACCTCCAAATGTTCAAAAACTAAGGTATGGATGGGGTCAAGCTACCAGAAGGTATAAGAACACTTACAAACCTTCTAACCCTTACTGGTATAAATGCCAGTGGTGGCATCACTGAAGAATTAGGTAATCTGACACAGCTCAGGAGGCTTGGAGTTATGTGTGTGGCTGAAGAGCATATAAGTGAGCTATTTTCCTCTATTATGAATATGCAGGGCCTTCAAAGCTTGTCTCTAGAAGCAACACCTACCATCAACCAGGGAAAACTCCTACTCTTGGATTCATTCTCACCACCACCATAAAAGTACAATACCAAGGACAACTAACTTTCATAAAAGTACAATACCAAGGACATAGTTGTAACCAAAGAAACTACAAGTCACTACTTTACAAGAAGTAAATTGTTACTTTGCCAACAAGCTATGCCAGAAAGCATAATCAACCAACAGCAGAAAATGGTTTAGAGTACACCCATCCAACGCATATATCCATGTCGTCAATATTAAACCACATGCCAAGGGTGTATATAAATGCATACACTTCATGTAACAAATGAGTTTCCCTCCACACAAAACCATGAGTCCTGACTTTTTGCATGTTTGATACCATCAGGATCCATTTTTCCTAACAGTAACATTTCTGTTTCCTTGGCATCTAGTTCTAAATATCTTGCAAATACGAAATTATTAGTTAAGTAAATGATGCTGCTGAAAAAGTGAGTATCGTTAAGGTTAGTAACCTGCATCTGAAGAAAAGTAAAGGGCAGCCGAGGCAATATTCCATTTCTCCCCTACCTTGCACAAAGGCAAGAATTCCCCAGTTTGGCTTATCTCTTTAGGCACAAGCTTACTCAACCCATCTCACGAATAGGACCAGAAACAATTCCGTCCAGTCCAATATCATAGTCAGTGCCCCTCTCCAATGCCAAGTTTCTTGTAGTTGCATCAAACAGCTGCCTGTTGGACGTTAGGAACATTTAAAAGTAAATTTTGACAGAAAATCAGATGGCTGTTACATTTTAAACCTCTCAAACAGAACTTTGCTGATCAGACATGGATTTGATACCAAGCAGCTGTATAATGCAAAGTAGCAATGATGTTAATATTAGTCCACCCCAGATGAGTTGCTCTTTCTCGGGAAATTCTTTCTTGAGATTTTTAAGTGCCTCATGGCACATTGTGAATGTACCAACAGAATTAATATCCAAAACTGCAAGGTATAGACAAAATTCAGAATATCACTTCTTTCAGAAGAGCCTGCCATTCGATAAGATGTCTTGTCCACATTCTAAAGTACTCCTTTAGCCGTGGGAGCTGGACGTATCAATCCCAACAAGACCATGAACCCAGGACTGGTTTATGATGCTGGCAGAGAAGATTACATAAACGTTCTCTGTGCACTCAACTACAGTCATGACCGTATTAAGCTTATCATTAGGTCTTCTTCCTTCGATTGTTCTACACCATCTTTGGATCTTAATTACCCTTCTTTTATAGCATTCTTCAATGCATATGACTTAAACCAGGATTCTAAAACTGTAAGAGTTTCAAAGGACAGTGACTAAGGCAGAAGAGGGACCAGCAATCTATGCGGCAAATGTGACATCCATGAAAGGATTTGAGGTTAAGGTTGTTCCGGACGAGTTGGTATTCAAAGAGAAGAATGAGAAGCTGAGTATAGAAGGTCCAAGTTTAATGGAGGAGACTCTAGTTTTGGTTATC
Source organism: Rhamnella rubrinervis (assembly GCA_007844105.2). Taxonomy (NCBI): domain Eukaryota; kingdom Viridiplantae; phylum Streptophyta; class Magnoliopsida; order Rosales; family Rhamnaceae; genus Rhamnella; species Rhamnella rubrinervis. The sequence goes on from CM017585.2 coordinate 4,106,935, forward strand.
TCATTTGGGTAGATAACAAAACAAAACTGGAAATAAGAAGTCCCATTGTTGCCACTGACCTTGACTCACAGCCACATCCTCATGGGAACTATATAATTAATATGTACTAACTAGCACATTCACCAAAAATGTAGCATTTAGCATGGGATTATAAATGCTTTAATTTGCTTAAAGTTATATTTCGAAATTCAGCCCAGAGAGAATAGTCAAACATGTTCTAATAATTCATCCATTATCACCTATCAATTTTAATATATAAATTAACTTAATATGATACCTGTTTGCAACAATAATGATGATAAAATAATATCACAAATCAATATCGAACAAAACCCTTTTAGTATGATAGGTGGGTTTATTTGTTTGTTCTATTGGTCGGAGTGGTTGTATCTTTCCCTGTATTCCAAAGCTTGATTAATTAATACTTTATGGAATGGAGATTGTTTTCTTAAACATTGATGTATTTTCAAGTTTCTCAATTTGAACATTTGTGGATAACTGTATGAAAGAAAACGAATCTGAATTAACAATTCGTTTGTTTGCTGTCATTCTCTACTGCTTGGCAGCATGCATGTTGTCATCAAATTCTTCTTTCAAAGTGATCAGACATCGGTTAACTATCATCTAGCAGTATGTATTGGGTTATAAATATATATAATATCTATGTGAGTGTGCGCATGTGTAGTCACGAAAACCTAGATTACTGATCATTTGGATGTTTAAGATTATTTACGACAGCATAACTAAGAGTAAATATAGTTTACTCCTGACACTTGTGTGGATTCAATGGGGTTTTAGCCCAAGCTTAACAAGTTCAACTTGCTTTTCATATCAAAAAGCCACTTAATAATAGCAGGACTAAAGTCATCTACCAGTTCTCACTTTGGCACATATTATGACTATCAACGATCAAGTACGTGAAATTACCTCAGATTTCATCACTCCATTTAAACTCTCCCATTTCCACAACTACATGAACAATTTAAGAAATTCACAATACAAGGTCGGTAGGATATACAAATATGGAGCAGCAAGAGGAAGCATCAGTAACACTGGAGAACGCATAGACACTGACACTTGACTGACCATTATACAACTGAAGGTGGTGGGGCAGTAGAACGCATCGATGTTGGCCTATTTTTAGTAGGTGCAGGAGGCGGTGTTAGTTTCGTTGACCAGAGTCGTAGACTTCGAGAGCGAATTATTTTCTTGTTGCTATTTATTTCCGAATTTTCACATCCAAAGCTACCTTCTTTCTCTGTGGTCATCTTCCTTGAGCCATCTCTGCAGTTGGAAACATGTAATGAACTCTCCTTCTCACCGCCTGCAACAAGAGATGAGAATGAATAATGTCAAAAAGCAAGGAAGTTTGAGCTTCAAAAGAGATTTGATGTATCAAAGCAACACTGCAAAACCTCATGACAAACACATACATAAATATATATATACATACATCTGTAGCATTTGTAGATTCATTATGAAGTAAATATTAACATAAGCTAAATCAGAAATAACCCCTATCCCCAGTATTCGCTGAGACATATACCAAAACAGGTCATCAGAAGAAAATATTACTACCGAAAGGAAGTGGTGCAGAAGAAACACCCACAAGAACACATATTGCTATTACTGCAAGTAACTTCACTGGAAAACTACTCATCTTGACTAGCAGGAAACAAAAACTAAGAGAAGCCGGTCAGGTTTTTATAGAAGGGACTAGGGCAATAGAAACCCAGAAGCAGTATTTAAACAGCTAGCTGTTTTGTTCAATGTTGTTAATCTTTTAATTTGTTTATGGTTTGGTATGAGAAAGCATATTTTTAATACAGTTGGCTTTAGAATATCTATGAGAGTTTGCCTTTGAGGTCAAACCTAACCTCCCTTTCAGGAGAGGTGCTAGTCACAGGTCATGGGAACAAATTTGACTTTCAAAATGAAGAACCATCAGAAAAAGATTGGAAGACAAGGATTGCCATGGAGAAAATCTTATATTTCTACAATGGGTTCTCCATCTGATAGAAACAGCACTTAATGGATTGAAAGCATAAAGTTTTTAGCAACTTGATGAACCTAAATGTGATTCTCCTACTAAAGCATTCCTTCCTAAACTGTTGAACATGTATATTCTGCTATTAAATCATTTTAGTTCACTTCACCTAATATATGATCAAGCAATATATGGTAGATTATTATTTATAAGGCAAAAAAGAGGAATAAGGAGCTGCAGACGTGAAATGCAAAAGAAAACTTAGTTGAGCTTGCAAATTACAGTACAAAATCAAAAGCGAATTAATTTTCTAACAATGTGGATACAGCTGGCTCCTGCCACTTAATTGAGGCCAACCCAATCCTTACAAGTTGCACAATAAAACCAAAAGCAAAAAAGAAGACAAAAACCTTAACTTTGTTTATATTAAAGGGTTTACTATGAAGTATAAATCTGTGGGCATAAATTAATGAATTTAAACCTCGTGCAGAGATGAATGTCAAACCCAGCACAAAAATTGAAATAAAAAATTCTTTGTTACTACAAGTTGTGTGCATCTAGATGTTCCTTTTTCAATCTTTTTCCCAATAACTCCAAACTCACACTTCAACTTGGATAGACTCTAAATTTGTTCTTTGGCGTAAAGTTCATTTGTACATGTTAAAACAGGAAAAAAGACCATCACATCAACCAATATAAATATTAGATTAACCAGAAAATGGTCTTTCAACTTCGAGGATAACAAGATCCTGGACCTAATGCTGCGAACTTTCCTAAATCAACTAAAAACATAAGGGGCCAGTTTGAAAGTGTCCCAAGCCCACATACCAATTTAATATCTGTTCAAACTGAAGCTTAGTATCTAAGAACCTCAAAAACTTCAAAGCACAAAATATCCAATATCTACATAGTTTAAGTTTATGATCAATCCTTAACTAACCAATTTTCACTTTCCTTCCAGAAAACCATTACATGTCTATCTTGTTTGAAACTCTCCTGTATTATTGAATTGAATCAAGTGAACAAAAACATATTCAATGGAAAGAAGACCATGAGAAATAAACAAAATTCAGTAAAACAATGCAAATTTTAATCAAATTTTAACAATTTGGTATAGTAATAACAACAGTGTGATGCATCCACCAATACTACTCCTGATGAATTGTTCATAAAACTCAGGGAAGCAAAACATACCATACTAACTGCTTTGCGGTGTCCACCTATCAACATAACCCATCAAAGAGCCAGGAAGAGCCTTCGTCAATGCATCAAGATCCGGCAAAGCACCTGTAAGAGCAACCGAACTATCCTCCTTCCTGTTCCCAAGGCTCAAAACAAAAAGTTTGTGAGGGAAAACCTGATGCATTGCGTTCAAAGTGTCTTCCATTACTACTTTCCATCTCTACGTGAATCCTCGGCCTCCACAGAACTACCTCCTACATTCACCATTATTCTCCCGCCTTTTCTCAAACACTTCCTAAGCTTTTTCCAAGTATTTGGGTCCTGAAGCTCAGGAACTAAACTACCATTTCAAAACAAATCAACCAAAATCCCTGAGAACCCCCCTTTCACACTAGCCATCAATGCATTTCCAACATAAACAAAAAGCCTGTCTTGGTATTGTTTTTCAAGTTTTGAAAGACCAAAATACTCTCTCCCAACAGCAATAACAGAAGGGTCAAGCTCCCACCCATGAATCACCACTTGAGGATACAATTCCAGAATCAAACGCGCCGCCGAACCCGCGCCAAACCCGAGAATTCCGATAGGTCCGGGAGGCAAAATTGGCGGCAACGTGGCGAAAACATCGAAGTAAGTGTCGGTAAAGGACTTGAAGAGAAAAGAAATACTGTGGATGTTTCCAGGCTCATCAAGAAGGAGTAGTCTTGAGCCCGCAAAAGGGTGGTCCGCTTTCCGAGATACCTGCAGAACCCGAATGTAGTTGTACCTGGACTTGAACTTGACGAGGACCTTGACGTCCTCGGCGGAAATGCCCTCGTCCTGGGTCTTGCTTTGAGAAGTGGAGTGGTGGGTCTGTTGGGATTTGGCTGTTAATGGTAGGAAATGGATTGGTTTTCTAGATACTTGGTTCGAGGATACTAGTTTTGTTGATTTGGTTGTGCGAAAAGTAGGGGAACTTTGAATTGGGTAGGGAACCAACGTTCGAATTTGGTAGGAGACTAGCAGGAGTGGCATTGCTTTAGTTTCTCTCGTCTCACTTTGCCTCGCTCGCTCCACGCTCAAATTGGCGCTGAAATTGGTGTGAGGCTTCAAAGGAAAATTACTAGTCTATGCATACCAAACTTGTTCGGCTAAACTCACAAACTAGTGCCAATCACAACTTTACAGGTTCCCTTTTCAAAATGGGTAGCTTGGTATAATTATAAATGTCTAGGAATGAATGGAGCTGACAGTCTGCCACTGCGAAGAGCCTTCAAACCTGTTGGGGTTTGTATGGTATTTGAACTTAATTTCACAAGAGAAGAGGTTAATCTTCACTTGTGCATAGGCTGGAACAACATGCAGCTGGTTTTTGCTCTGTTTGCTGACAACAAAAAATAGTGAGAAATGTGGTTATGTGAAGGATTGCAAACTAGCATAAAGGAGGTAGCGTTCCTTTGTTTTATTCTCTGTTTTCTAGAGATAAAAACAGAGAAAACTATGGTTGTTTCAAATATGAACGAACATGGCATAAAGGTTGCTACTTTCGTTGAAAAACAAAATGGCCTTTATACCAAAAGCCTACAGGATATAAAATTTCAAGTTTTAAAAACAAAATACATCATTGTTTATTTTTTACAACCTAAAACAAAAAGTCTAGGTGTCTAATACAATAATAAATAACTAATCTTTCATTGGAAAATACAAAGCTTACAAACATTAAAGTAAAAGCATATATTTGTTTATGGCAAAAATTACCATCATTTCAACACTCCTCCTTGGCAATTTTGTTTGAGATATTAAGATGTGTTTTTAAAGCCTCAAACATTCCCTTTTCAAGTGCCTTAATGAAGATATCAGCCACATTGTCATCCAAACATACATGTATCATCTTTATTTCTCCATTTGCTTCAAATTCTCTCAAAGAATGATACTTGATTGGTATATGTTTAGTTCTTCCAAGTTGAACCGGATTTTTAACTATTGAAAGAGCCGAGGTGTTGGCACACATAATCACAGTAGCATCCTTTTGAGCAATTTCCAAGTCATCCAACAATTTCCTTAGCCAAATACATTGGTTTTGCAGTTGAACATGCAATATAGGTTGTGCTTTGTGCCAATGTATTTTGCTTCCTTGAATTCCATGAGAATGGACCATTTCCAAAGGTGAATAAATACCCCAAAGTGCTCTTCATATCATCCAAACTTCCAGCCCAATCACTATCCGAGAAGCCAATGAGTTTGCATTCATTTACACAAGTATACCACACACCAAAGTCACTTGTGCCCTTCAAATATCTAAGAATTCTTTTGGCTCCTATATAATGAGTTTGTGATGGACATTGCATGAATTTTGAAAGGACACTAACACTATGCATTATATCCGGTCTAGATGCACAAACATAAAGCAAACTTCCAATTAAACTTCTAAAAATAGAAGCATTTACCTTATGTGTGACATCTTCCTTTACAAACTTTTCTCCTTGATTCATTGGTATGCTTGTCTCCTTGCATTGATCTATGCTAAATTTCTTCAAGAGATCTTTGACATACTTCTCTTGACTTATAAATATGCCTTCTTTGCATTGCATTACCTCAACCCTAAGAAAGTAATGCATTTCTCCCAAACTTGACATCTCAAATTGCTCCTCAAGTTCAGTTTTGAATTTTTCAATTATTTTTTCATCTTGGCCGGTCACCAACAAGTTATCTACATAAAGAGACACGATCACCATGTTTACATGAGCTCTTACATACAATGTGGGTTCATTTGGACTCCTCCTAAAGCCTTGTTGCACCAAGTAACCATCAATCTTGGCATACCAATCTCTAGGTGATTGTTTGAGCCCATATAGAGCCTTGTGAAGCTTGTAGACTTTATCTTCACTTCCTTTCACCACAAAGCCTTCCGATTGTTGAATATACACTTCCTCTTGCAGTATACCATTTAGAAAAGCGGATTTAACATCTAAATGATACATTTTCCATCTTCTTTGAGCCGAAATTGCAAAAAGAAGTCTAATAGTCTCCATTCTTGCAACCAGTGCAAAGGTCTCACCATAATCAACTCCGGCTTGTTGAGCATACCCTTTGACTACTAATCTTGCTTTGTGCTTACTTATAGAACCATCCGGATTGTATTTGGTTATAAAAATCCATTTAACTCCAATGACATTCTTCTTTTTAGGCTTTGTCAGCAAGCTCCAAGTTCCATTTTTCTCAGTCATTTTTATCTCATCATCCATTATTTGTCTCCATTTCTTTTCCTCAAAAGCTTCTTCTACACTTGTTGGATCACTTAAGGCCACATTTGCTTTTTCATAAATTTCGGTTAAAAGCCTTAAACCCTTAACTCCAACTTCATTTTCTTCATCCTCCTCTATGGAATTTTCAAATGAATTATCATCATTATTGTCATGAAATTCATTTCTTTCCACTTCTTCACCTTGTGATTGTGCATCATCACCATTATCTTGTATCTCCTCCTTACTCCAATCCCATTTTGAGCCTTCATTTATTACAACATCTCTACTTATCAAGAGTTTTTGAGTCTCCAAGTTGAAAACTCTATACCCCTTGGTTACTTCACTATATCCCATCATGATTCCAACTTCTCCTCTTTTATCTAACTTCCCTCTTTTTTCACTTGGTACATGTATATAACAAACACTACCAAATATTCTTAAATTTTCAAGAGAGGGTTGGAATTCATACCATAACTCAAAAGGGGTTTTCTTCTCCAAAGACTTTGTGAAGCTTCTATTTTGAATGTAGTTTGAGGTATTGATTTGCTTCAAAAACTTCTTTGGCATGTTGTTCTCAAATAGCAAGCACCTTGCCATTTCCATGAGTGTCCTATTCTTCCTTTCACATACACCTTTTTGTTGTGGTGTGTATGGTATAGTGAATTGATACACAATTCCACTTTCTTTGCATATATTTTGAAAAACATGACCAGTGTATTCTCCTCTGTTGTCTGTCCTTATGCACTTGATATTGCATTCGGATTGATTTTCAACCATTTTCTTGTACTTCTCAAACTTTTCAGCTACTTGACTCCTTTGAGTGAGGAAATATATCCAACACCATCTTATATAGTCATCTATGAATGTAAGAAAGTATCTACTTCCATTTAATGAAGGTACATTCATAGGACCACACACATCCGAATGTATAAGCTCCAATTTATATTTTACCTTCCAAGAACTATGTGGGAAAGGTAACCTCACTTGTTCCCTTGTTGACACACATCACATACATGATCAAGTTCATTTACCAAAGGCATATTCTTAACCAAACTTTGAGTGCCTTTCATTGTTTTAACACTTGAATGTCCAAGCCTTTTATGCCAAAGTTGAGAAATGCTCTCAACTTTAGTATTTAATGCAATCGATTCATAATCCTCCAAAGACAACTTGAAATTTTTATTTCTCATGCCAACATTCATTACAACAATGTCATTTGCATCAACAATAGTACATATCTTGTAAGAGAAATTCAAGGTATAACATTTATCTAACATTTGTCCTACACTCAACAAATTCTCACAAAGTGAAAAAACAAACAAAATATCATGAATAATCTTGGTACCTTGATTGATTTTGATAACCACATCACCCTTTCCTTGAATCTCTATGTAAGCACCATTGCCAATCTTAACCTTTGTATGCAAATTTTTGTCAAGATTCTTGAACCACTCTTTCTTGTAAGACATATGGTTGGTAGCTCCACTATCAATAATCCAACCATTTCCTTCTTGATGTTGAGCTTTCAAGCATGTAGCAACAAACAAAGTTTCAGCTTCAACATTCTCTACCTCATTTACAACATTTGCTTGTTGTGTTTCATGGTTATTTTGATTGCAAACCTTCTCCATATTGCCTTTTAGCTTGCACCTTTGACAAAATGCATCCGGTTTCCACCAACATTTTGAAGGAGCATGTCCATGTTTCTTACAATAAGGACAAGGTGGACAGTTCTTCTTTCCTTGTGATTGATTTTGGTAGCTTCTATTTGATTGTTGATGTTGAGCATTGTTGTTGTTGTGTCAACGGGTTTTGGAGCCATTTTGGTGACCTTGTGACTTGTTCTTTTGCTTCATGAAGAGAGCATTTTCAAGTGACTCCTCCTTCCTTATCTTGCTCCTTTGTTGTTGCTTGAAGAGCATTGATCAATTCGGTGAGAGTAATCTCACTTAGGTTTTTTGATTTTTCCAAAGATGATATCTTAGACTCAAATTTTTCAGGTAAAGACACCAACACCTTTTCAACAATTCTTGTATCACTAAGTTGCTCACCAAGAATCCTTATTTGATTTACCACATTAAGAAGCCTAGTGGTAAAGTCTTTGATGCTTTCATTTTCCTTCATCTTCAAGCACTCAAACTCCCTTCTCAAGTTAAGCATTTGCATTTGCCTTGTTCTTGAACTTCCTTGGAATTCTTCTTGGAGCTTATCCCATGCTTCTTTTGCTGTTTTACAAGTTATAATCCTTGTAAAAATAGTATCACTCACCGAAGAATGAATGGTTGTGAGTGCCTTGAAGCCTTTGCAACTTCTTCATCATGCAACCTTATTTGGTTTAGAGTTGCACTCTCTCTCAAAGGAGTTGATTCATTTGCTGTTGTTGTAGCTTCCCATAGTCCATAAGCCTTCAAATAAATTTGCATTTTGATGCTCCAAATAGAATAATTTTCTCTATTGAAGATTAGAGGTGAAGGTGCTGAAAAACTTGAAGAGGCCATCTATTTTCGGGTATGGTGGGTATGGTGGGTTTTCTTCAGCAAAGCTCTCTCTTTTCTCTCACAAGATTGAAGAAAAAAGACCCTAACAAGATCAGTTTATGCTCTAATACCAATTTGTTGGGGTTTGTATGGTATTTGAACTTAATTTCACAAGAGAAGAGGTTAATCTTCACTTGTGCATAGGCTGAAACAACACACAGGCATGTAGCTGGTTTTTGCTTTGTCTGCTAACAACAAAAAACAGTGAGAAATGTGGTTATGTGAAGGATTGCAAACCAGCATAAAGGAGGTAGCTTTCCCTTGGTTTATTCTCTGTTTTCTTGAGACAAAAACAGAAAAAACTATGGTTGTTTCAAGTATGAATGAAAATGGCATAAACGTTGCTACTTTCATTGAAAAACAAAATGGCTTTTATACCAAAAGCCTACAGGATACAAAATTTTAAATTTTAAAAACAAAATACATCATTGCCTATTTCTTACAACCTAAAACAGAAAGTTTAGATGTCTAATACAACAATAAAAAACTAATTTTTCATTGGGAAATACAAAGCTTAGCTTGCAAACATTAAATTAAAAGCATATATTTGTTTATGGCAAAAATTGCCATCATTTCAACAAAACCATCTTCAAAAGCCCCACTCAGTCACTCAAAATACTGAGGCACAGTTAAATTAGAAGAAATTACATTGCATTACTATGTTAATGGTTAATTTGTACTAAATGCTTTGCCAATTAAAGGTAAACTATCAATGCTCTTAATCAATACCAACATAAGAGAAAAGAAAAAAATAGAAATTGCTATTTCTGTTACAACGGGCGAGTTATTTGGAAAGCAACTAGAGGGAGAAGAAAAAAAATGGAATCTCCTGTGAATTATCAAGGACATTTTCAATGCATGCCCTCACGTTTGATAGTTAGTGATACAGATGCTGAAACTATTATTCTTCTATCCGTCAACATGGTCGATGCTCTTCAGGTTTATCTTCTTCCATCTCATCTTTAAAGTCCCTGTATCAACAACAATCACAAAACTTAAACCTTTGAGATATATTACAAACAGAAACCCATTTCACAATTCTTTATTAAAAAGGTAAACTACCCACTTGATGACGTTCAATGTCACATGTGATAAAACAATTAACAAATTGAACTCAGTTGGGCATATTAAAATCCAATCTCACCTAATATTGACAGTGTTCTAATTGGAAGTTTTATTCACACCCCAACTAACATACATCCAAGAAACTTAATGTCAACAGAAGACAGAGTCAACTATACAGAAGATTCATGACAACAAGATGATACAGATCATACAAATTGACTTTCCAGGTAAATGCTTAAAATGTATTTATATTTCCATGCTAAAAGATAAATTCAGTTTTTTTTCCCCCTCTCGAGAATATCCTAACAATTCATAGTTGGCTTGAAAGGCCTGTCACAAACACAAGGTTCAATAACATTTGATGCTGTTGGAAAATAGTGACTAGATGTCTAGGAGTACATATTTTTATGTGACCTGTATTGTTCATATTTATCTTAGTCTACTGTATTAATTAGGGTAAATCTGTAATTACCTATTTTATGTTGTCTATAGTCTATAAATAAGAGTCTTTAATTAACTTTTATTTAATGAATGAGAATTGAATCAATAACGATTCTTTTTCCACATCATCTCTAAAAGTTCACATGGTATCAGAGCCACATTAAGTTTGTTACCGTCCTGTTATAAACCCTAGCCGTTCTGTGATAAACCCTAGCCTAGTGGTTGAGCCACCATGTCAGACGTTACATCAGGATCAACCCCTTATTCCAGCACCTCCTCAAAGCCGACAAATTTTCAGATCCTCAGCGCCGACTCCAATTATGTACAGATCACAAAGATTCGACTGAATGGAGATAATTTTCTACGTTGGTCTCAGTCTGTTCGTATGTATGTTCGAGGGCGAGGTAAAATAGGGTATTTGAATGGAGAGGTGAAAGCACACACGAAGACTCTAAGTATCTTTGTGTGGGATCTTTGAAAATTCCATGATTATGTCATGGCTTGTGAATTCCATGGACGATGACATTAGTCCAAATTATACGTGTTATTTTATTGCTAAGGAACTGCGGGATAATGTTAGCGGATGTATTAGATATGAGTAACCAAAGTCTACGAGATTCAATTACAACTTGGTGAGATTAAAAGGAGAAGAAAGCGCCACCAAGTATTTTACAATCTGAAGCGGTTATGGCAAGATTTGGACATGTTTAGTGATTATGAGTGGAAATCACCGATGATTATAATCACTACAAGAAAGTGGATGATAGTAACCAATATTTAAATTCTTGGTTGGTCTTAATATCGAGTTTGATGAAGTGAGGAAGAATAATTGGTAGGCGACCTCTCCCGTCACCGTGGAAGTATTTTCGAGTTAGGAGGGAAGAGTGAAGAAGTGTCATGCTTGGAAAGAGGGAACTGGTGGATTAGTGGAGAACTTCGGCTTTGCTACAGATGCAAATGCAAGTAAGTTTACTCCAAATCAATGGAGCGGTCAATGGAAAAGGATGAGAAGCCTGCGTGTGTGGTGTGATCATTGTAATGACCACGCCATACAGAAACTTCTGGAAACTTCATGGAAAACCAGCAAACCTGGTGATAAAACAACCAAAGGACACTCACGCATGAGGTTCGACCAATCTCTTTACCAAAGAGCGGATGGATCGACTTCAAATTGTTCAAGTCTAATTGATTATGCGGTATTCCTTCCGGTTCTCTTGCTCAAACAGGTAGTAATCCAAGTACCTTTTCTTGTTCTTTGACATCGCACCATGGATAATTGATTGGTGCATCGACCATATGACATCCCTTTCCAATTTGTTTATTTCTTATGTGCCTTGTTACGTAATCGAAAATCGGGATTGATGGTAGATACTCTCCTATTGCTGCGAAAGGCCTCGTTAAAATTTTTGATAATCTTGTATTACAGTCTGTTCTTCATGTTCCTAATCTTGCCTGTAATCTTTTATCAGTAAGTAAAATTACCCGCATTCTAATTGTCGTGTCATTTTCTCGCTTCCCATTATGAATTCGGGACACATGAGGAAGATGATTGGCGCTGGGATGGCGGAAGGTCTTTACTACTTTAATGACATTTTTTACAATAATAAACAAGCTCAGGGACTTAGCAGTATCAATTCAATCCCTGTCAGCGAACAAATAATGCTTTGGCATCGTACTAGGGCGTCCAACTTTCTACATTTGTTTCCCAATTGTTTAATGGAATTGATTGTTCTTCTCTTCAATGTGAAGTGTGCTATTTATCCAAGAGTCATCGAGTTCCTTACTCTTTAAAATCATACAATGCATCAAAACCATTTTATTTAATTCATAGTGATGTGTGGAGACCCTAAAAAATTACTACTGTTTCTGGAAAACGATGGTTTGTGACTTTTATTGATGACCACACACGTTTGTGTTGGGTATATTTGATGTATGAAAAATATGAAGTAGGAAAGTTGTTTAAGAATTTTTACAACATGATTGAAAATCAATTTCAAACCAAAATCAGCATACTTAGAACTGATAATGGAACTGAATTTTTTAATCGTTTTGGACGATTTTAGCGAAAAGGAATTGACATCAATCGACTTGTAGGGATACTCCCAACAAAATGGTATTGCAGAGAGGAAAACCGACATCTACTAGAAGTAGGTCGTGCTTTATTGTTTGCAATGCATGTCCCAAAACTTTACGGGGTGATGCGATTTTAAACCACTTATTTGATAAATAGGATACCTACCCGAGTTTTACAATACAGTACTCCTCTGCAATGTCTAAAAAATTTTTTCCCCTACTCTTGGATATTTTCTGATATTCCATTAAAAGTTTTTGGTTGCACTGCCTTTGTTCACATCCCACGGCATTTGAGATCAAAACTTGATCCGCATGCAGAAAAGTGTGTGTTTCTTGGGTATGCACCTAATAAAATTGGATATCGATGCTACAATCCTACAACAAAAAAACACATGTGAGTATGGATGTCTCTTTTATTGAAAATCAGCCTTTTTATTCCCCAAAACCTCTTCAGGGGGAGAGTGTAACCGAAGATCAATTTTGGGAAACTACAAATAATACTATTCCTAATCTCATTCCTATGGATTCACATCCAATCCCTGCCCCTGTGTCTTCTGAGTCTGTACCTGTGCCATCAAGTGGTGTTGATGTTGTTTCCCAAGGGTTAATGTCCCACAAATAGGGGGAGAAATACTGCTGAATGGTGAAAACCGTCCTGAGCCTGAGCTTCGGGTTTATAAAAGAAGGATTGTTCATCGAGATAGTAAAGATCAGCACGCAATCCAAGAGCAGAATCAATCATCATCCTCGCAAGTTGGTCCTTTTCCTGATAATCCAGGTAATGCTCCTCTTCATACATCAATTCCTTCTACTGATGTTACTCCGAGTCATGCTATGTCAGAGCTAGATGTTCCTATAGCAATTAGGAAAGGAGTTAGAACCTGTACTATGCATCCTATTTCTAAATATATGTCCTATCATAGACTCTCTGACAATCATATGGCCTTTGTAACTACCATGTCTCATGTTTTTGTTCCGAGAACCATTAGAAGCCTTAGGAAATTGGATTGAAATTGGCTGTTTTAGAAGAGATGAATGCTCTTACAAAGAATGGGACTTGGGATGTTGTTGAGTTACCAAGAGGAAAAAAAACTATGGGATGCAAATGGATATTCACTGTCAAGTGCAAGGCTGATGGGAGTGTAGAGAGGTATAAGGCAAGATTAGTAGCAAAGGGATTTACACAGACATATGGGATTGATTATCAAGAAACTTTTGCTCCAGTCGCAAAGATTAACTCAATCAAGTATTAATCTCTTTAATTTAACCACAATTGGTCCTTGCACCAATTAGATGTTAAAAATGCTTTCTTAAATGGGAATTTAGAAGAGGAAGTGTTTATGGATTTGCCATCTGGATTCGAGGATGAGCTTGGAAAAAATAAAGTGTGCCGGTTGAAAAAGTCTCTACATGGACTTAAACAATCTCCTAGAGCGTGGTTTGAAAGATTTGGAAAGGCAGTGAAGAGTCTTGGTTATTGTCAAAGTCAAGCTGATCATACTATGCTATAAACACTCAAAAGAACGAAGAATTGCAATCTTGATTGTTTATGTGGATGACATAATTTTGACAGGTGATGATAGTGTTGAATTAACAAGGCTGAAGCAGTTTCTTGCTAATGACTTTGAAATTAAAGATTTGGGTACTTTGAAGTACTTTCTCGGGATGGAGTTTGCAAGGTCAAAAAAAGGCATATTTATATCTCAAAGAAAATATATTATTGATCTCCTTGGTGAAACAGGTATGCTTGGGTGCAAGGTGGCCGAAACACCAATTGAAGCCAATTTAAAACTACAGCTGGCTAAATCTGAAAAAATTGTGAATAAAGATCAGTTTCAAAGGTTGGTTGGAAGACTAATTTATTTGTCTCATACTCGACTAGACATAGCATTTGCTGTTAGTATGGTAAGCCAGTTCATGCATTCACCAGGTCAAGAACACTTTGATGCAGTGTATAGGATCTTGAGGTATCTAAAAGGGACTCCGAGAAGAGGTCTACTATATGAAAATCGTGGTCATCTTCAAATTGAAGCTTACACAGATGCTGATTGGGCAGGATGTGTTACTGATAGAAGGTCTACTTCAGGCTACTGTACCTTTGTTGGAGGAAACTTGGTGACCTGGAGAAGTAAGAAACAAAGCGTAGTGGCTAGAAGCAGTGCAGAAGCTGAGTTTAGGTCTGTTGCTCATGGAATCTGTGAAGTTTTGTGGATTGAGAGACTCTTGGAGGATCTAAAAATTCCTTGTTCTTTGCCAATGATTTATTGTGATAATAAAGCTGCAATTTCTATTGCACACAATTCGGTTCTTCATAATAGAACAAAGCATGTTGAAGTGGATAAACATTTTATCAAAGAAAAGATTGATAGTGGTTTGATTTGCATGTCTTACATTCCGACTACTGAGCAGGTAGCAGATATTTATACAAAAGGGCTACATCAGAAGCAATTTAATAATCTGGTTTGCAAGCTGGCAATGGAGGATATTTTCAAACCAGCTTGAGGGGGAGTGTTGGAAAGTAGTGACTAGATGTCTAGGAGTACATATTTTTATGTGACCTGTATTGTTCATATTTATCTTAGTCTACTAAATTAATTAGGGTAAATCTGTAATTACCTATTTTGTGTTGTCTATAGTCTATAAATAGGAGTCTTTAATTAACTTTTATTTAATGAATGAGAATTGAATCAATAACGATTCTTTTTCCACATCATCTCTAAAAGTTCACAGATGCCAAGGTTGGATTACCCGTCCTGAAGAAAGAAAACTTCATTTTCATCCTCTAATCAGAGGGGAAAACAAAACTTTTCTACTAATGAAAAAAAATCCTTACCTCATCTCAGTGGTAGGTACTGACTGAAAACCAACATTTGAGCTTCTATTCCGAGTTTTCTCATCTTCATCAAGATCAGAATCATAGTTCTCACCATTCCAAATGCGACGCTTTGGTCTTTGATCAATGTCCTCTTCTTCCTACAAATAACCAATTTGCAATAAACTAAGGTCAAGAAAAATGATGAAGAGAAAATATCTTGGGAAATAACTGAATCGATGCAACTGGCCACTAACCTCTTCCGAATCGTTGTTCAGCTCTAGGTTGGATGCCAAACTCATCAGTCATTCGTTTGAAAATACTCCTGCCATCTCTGACAAGGTCATCATGACAACGCATGCATAGGAGAGCAGAGAAAGTAAATTCATCAGGTATTAATCCATTCTCTAGTATGTCATCAAACTTTTTGAAGGCCTCAAAGGCATGCCCGTGCAACCAAAGACCTGATATTAATGAAATGTATGAAACATTATTCCTTTCCGACATAATAGAGAAAACAGAAATCCCCAAATCTAAAAAACCACTCTTCGATTACATGTCTATCAGAGCAGAGCAGAGCAAACCCTGACATGTGATTCATGTCCATGTCGAAGACAATGCGCATGAAATTCCTTACCAGACCCTACATTAGCCACCTGAGCAGCAGAAGCCAACGCAGTGGCAATCAAAACTGATCTGCCTTCTTACCCTCCCAATTCAATTTCCTGAAGAAAAAATATGCTTTTTCAGTGTCTCCAGACTGAGAATATCCAGTTATCAAAGCTGACTTAAATCAGGTTGGATTAGACCCCTAAAAACTTTATATGCAGAATTCATGGACTTACATCTTGAGTACATGGTCACGAGTACACCACCAACATGAGCATTAGAATCAAAATTACTCTTCAAACAAAAACCATTCAATCCTTGGCCAACACTCAACAGGCAGGACTCTGCTAAAGCAAACCAACAAGTGTATATCCATCCAGCTGCATCCCTATGTGTTGCATCTTACTAAAGAGTTGTAGCCCTTCATACCAAAGTCCATAATTCCCATAAGCAGAAATCATAGAATTCCAAAGTACCTTCCGGCTCAGGCATCCCATAAAACACCTTATTGGCTTCATCAACAAGAGCTAATTTTGAATAGGCGGTCACATGGATTAGTACTTCAACTAGTTTGGATACGAGCAAACTGAGATGAGTACTGTATATGCTAGTTGAGCACTCAAAAGAAATATGCAGCACTTACCATCAAGAAATCATCTTGAAACTTCTCTGATTTGATGGCCGGCAACCTTCTAAGAAGACTTGACACTTGTCTTAGCAACGAATTCTCACAAGGGATATCACCTACATCAAGAACCAAAAGCAATCATTATAAAATACTTGACCTTTCACTACATACATCTATAGGAACCCCAAAAATTAATAGAAAGGTTGAATCATCACCAGTGACTTGATGATTTTTCGATTTTGGTTGGACCACCATTTTGCTAGTAGAAAAACTACAGCAGTGGAAGAAATAAAGGATGAAAAAATCAAAATATTAAAGAGAGACTCTCGCTTGCACATTACTAGTACTGTATTGTGAACACAAAATAATTGCTTGCTTATACATATATATATATATATATATATATGGGCATTGTTTTGGGAGTTACTCTTTGTTATCTTAAATCACTTTGACCAATGTACTCACGGACATGCATGCATAAATGGTGTTGTGGGCATATATATAGAACTATATATATATATATATATATATATATATGTATATATTAACACTGTAAAGAATTTTTTATAGCTTAAAAAATTCGATACCCATTATAGTATAATGCTATAATATAATATAGTGTACTTAGCTTTAGACTATTTACATCAAAGGCTCTACCACCTACTACTATGTCATTGAAAAAGGTTTTTTTATTTTTTTACCACCTAAGTATATTACAGATTCTGCCACTAGAAAATGAAAGAACCTGATCTACAGTCAAAGGTTGGGAGATTACATACTTAGTGGCTTTTATTATTTACTATCCAAAGCATAGATTTCTCATAGTATGTGTCCAAATACACTTACATGAAGAAATTATGCATCCAATTACTCATCTGACAGTAGTTGGTAAAGTGTTTTAAGAAAGTTGCAAGCAACACACTATTTTTCTACAAAGATCAGTGCCTTCTAATGAGCGAGCATATACAAGCAACATTGTTTTCACTTTACACACACAACAATGTTCAACACAAAGAAGTTACATCAGCAATCATAAGGTACCCTTTTTGTACAAAATCAAAACCCCTGTATTATGCTTTATAGTAACAGTGAAGTAATATGTAAAGCTAGGCTCTTAGGACAGACACACCCACTTTTGGGTGTTTAGTAGGCGTGAAAATGAAAAAAATGTGTAAGCCACACCTCATGCAAAACACTATTCCACTTAAAGGGTTTTGAAGCACTTACAGCTAGTATATACTAGTATATATAAACGAACAATTCGACAAATTCAAAGACATGAAAACCCATTTAGAGTAAGTTGCCTTTATTTTCTTGGAAATAAAATATTCTCTTCAGATATTAACTACGAAAAAATGATAGAGCATGAACACGTAAATCCCATTTCAAGGATCAAAAGGGAAAAACTGTTGTCAAACTTCTAAAATTATAAAAGATTATAAATAAATAAATAAATAAAACAAGAATATACACATGAAAACCAGAGGTGTAGAAATGGAGACAGAAATGAAAGTTTTATGTTTTTAACATTCACAGTTGCGCACACTACTTTTCACACACTATTTTCTTATAAAAAAAATAATAACAATTGTCCGTAGTTGCTGCCTAGCAGGATATGTAAAACAAGAGCCTCTGCGCAACAGAAATGTGAAAAAAAAACACATATCTAGAACTCTATAATGAAAAAAAAAAACAGAGAGCTAAGGTATGTATCCAATAATGCATACATGCAAAGGGAATACAACTAGTCCACTTCAATAATGCATGTCAAACTAAGCCCTCTAACAGTAAAACAGAGAGTTAAGGTATATATCCAAAAAAATATTAAGATTATATATTAAATATGATTTTAAAATTATTTCCCAACCGCCAATTTTCTTTTTCTGTAAGAATCTCCCATTTCCCAATGTTTTATTTTATATTCTTGGTTGGAAGACAAATGGCAAGTCTTATCCACAGATAAAAGCAGAACATTATGATAAAATATTTTTGCATACATATAAGGAAATTCAAGTGTGGTTTGGATATTACACTCACTTTCCAAGCATTTAATGGTAAGAATTATAAACTCTTAAATGTGAAACTTGGGAAAGAAACTTGAAGGTTAATTCAGGTTGATTTTTCCATCACAGTGTCTTCTAACAGAACACTAAATGGAGATTAAATCATGTCGACAAATGAGTGCACATATTTGCCAAATTTCTATGAATACAAAATGTTGGTACATTTAATTTGACTTATTCTGTGGGAATGTATATATGTGTATATATATATATATATATATATATATATACAGGGCCGGTTTTGAAATTTAAGATGCCATGTGCAGAATTTAAAAGAGTGCCTCTTTTATTTTGAAATTTTTTTTATGTTTATTATCTTTAATTTTCTATACCTTTTAACTTAAAAAAAATATTTTTTTTTTTAAATAAAGCTTTTACGATATAAATATATACTTAAATATATATATATATATATATATATATATATATATACATATCTAAGTGCCCCTATATTTTGGGAGGCCCTATGCGATCGCACCACTCGCACATACTCAAGGCCGGCCCTATATATATATATATATATATATATAATGATCTTCAAGGGATCGGCCATGTGATGTATATTAAAAGTCACACATGCTTAATGGTCCTCTTTATTAATTCTATGAGAAAAAGGAAACAACAAAGAGAGAGACACTGAGGGCCTCAGAGTCACCTACAGCTCCTAATCCCACAAACATATGTATGTACGGACAATTATAACTTTAGGAAAAAATTCATGCACACATGTTTAAAAATGGGTCGGGTTGGCAATCAGCTAAGGTCCATAACTTCAAAAAAGCTATATGTATATATATATAGCTATAGCTTCTTTGTGGAAGGATATGTATATCCATATGTAAACGCAAATAACATTAAAAAAGAAAAGTATGCGTACATGGCAACTGGTCTACATTGGCTTAAAATGTAAAAGTCTAAATGGGAATTGACAACTCTTAGAAGCTGCAACATAAGCATCCTTCATTTAAATTGAATAACAAGCTGATGTATAAATTTAATGCAATTTACTATATGTTATTTCTAGCTTTTAAAATTGAGCCCTTTGTATTCTCAAAATTTTCAATTTAGTCTATCAATGTTCAATTTTGTTGCAATAAAGGATGAATAGTGAAATCATTTAACCCAGTTAAATTGTTAGATAATATTGGAGATGAAACACTTTAATTATCTTTCATAATTTTATAGAAGTTGGATCTAAAACGCAGAATAGATAACCTTTTGCCAACAAAACTAGGACATGCATGCAGTCTCAACTAAAATTACATCACAACATCTTCACAAGACTAAAGCAACAAGAAAAACATGCAGTCTCAGCATGGTTCATGCTTTCTACAGTCCGAGGTACTGCTAGTGGCTCTCAAATGCTTTTCCACACGTGTTTTATGTACAATGGAGTCACAACATAAAAAGAATAGAAGTTTTCTCATGTGGGTTAGGAACTTAAAGAGAGGGAAGAGATATATCGTACAAAAAAATTTCCTACCGACCATAATGGCAAGGTTGCGCCGAAATCTAAATTTTACACCCAAATCTTGAATTAAAGTCTAAAAATTCCACCCAAATACAGAGAAGCCCGCAAGTAAATAAAATATAGAAGAAAGTAGAAAAAAATTCATACTGGAAGCTTCGAAAACAAAGTGCATGTTACGAATCAAATGCATACAGAAATTATAGAAGTATTTGGTAGAAATATATAAAATTGTCCCTCCTAAAAAGATTATTCTAGAATAAATGGGCAATAGCTAGGAGAGGTGCGTCAGCGGCGACCAGAAGCAAGGTTATTAGATACCTCAGTAACCGAAGGCAAGCAAGAAAACAAGGGAGGTTTTAAGCAACTCACAGGTTTCGAGATGGGTTTCCTTGAGGTTGTGTCCACTTGTTTCCTATTCCGGCTCTGGTTCCCGTTCCAGAAAGTTTAGATTGTTATTGCCGCCTCTTGCCCTACACTGGTTGAAGGGTAGGATTTTTCTTCTTTTTTTTTTTTTTTTTTCTAGGTGAGATCAGCTTGTTTCCCTTCTTCAACTACCGAAATTTAACGAAAAAAAAACTCAGTAAATAGACATGTACACCCCCAATAAACCCTAAATATAATTTGGGGAAAAGAAATTGCAACTGCAGCAACTATCAACCTGATGTTTGGGTTAAAGGGTAAGGCGTTCGACGCCGAATATGGTTCATGATGTTAATTTTTGTTTTTGCTCTGTGTCACAGCTACAATTGGTTATTGTAGCAGATTATAAAAATGTTATGCCACGTAAGCATAAATTTGGCAGGGAAATTGGCGCCAAAATGACATATGAGTCTTTTGCAATAAATTTCTGCAACAAATGCCAAATTGTAACAAAATGAAAAACAGTAGATTAATTCAGCTACGACATCCATTTTAGTATAAAAAACTTACAATTTTGTTACGAAAATTTTGACTGTGGCAACCACTTCCGTGACTAATTCAAATTTTTTGTAGTGTTTGCCGGAAAGCAATAATAACACATCATGGAAAGCAATCAAGCAACTTTTAATTCCCTGCAGCAAATAAACATCAATTAAGGAAGTCCCTGTCAATTTTGATCACTATATACATATATATATATATATATATACAAATTTTATGAATTTTTTTTTGATGAAAAATTTTATGAATTTTTTGAAACAGCCACTGGAAACCACTCCAGATTAATTTAATAAATAGATTGTTTACTTAGCTTATACTATATTAATTATATAGAGTAGAGGGAAAGAAAGTTAGAATTTTACATGAATATAAGTATATATAAACTTCAAAAGTTGACATTGATGAGGTCTGACATTTGGTCCTGTTGCTTTTGTTCTCTATGGCTTTGAAGCATTCTTTTAATTTAAACTCTAAGCAACTGCCATTAATCTATACAATTTTTTTTTGGCAATAGCCATTAATCTACACAATATATATGTATATACACATAGTTTTGATTTGTATGGGGTAGAAATGTTATCATCCCAATGTAAGAAATTCAACTTAAAAATTCATATTAAGCCTATGTATAATAGGAGGGACCAATGACATGATTAAAGTTGACTATTTCGGTATTTCCTGCCAGTTTCCATACGCCAAAATAATCAATTTGAAAACTTTGACATATACCATAATTAATTTCAGTATTATTAATGGCCCAGAGTCTCACAATTTTAGTGGGGTATAAAATGGGTTTCATCAGAAAGATGGGTCTTAAGACTTAACGATCAAAGCATTTTTTCTTTTTTCACATTTAATGAACCCATTTTATATAACATGGGAAATTCTTGAGAGCTGCAAGTGAAGCAACTGAAACTGAGACAACATAGAAGTTTACAAAAATTGATTTTTTTTCCCCATTGATTATCACTTCAAAAATAATATTAAGTACTACATAATTACTGTTGTAAAGAGACCCAGAAATTGAGTAATAAGCATGCATAAGAATATAAATATGAATGTGATCTCCCTCATTTATATAGTAAAAAAACAAGCTTTCATTCTCTATTTACATTAATTGACAACTGTAAGCGACTACTAATACTAAGATAGAAGGAAATCTACCATGCAACTATATATAAAATATTATACACGACTCATTACATATTTTGTGCTCACATGACACAATATAAATTGTATTATGTACATGCTTTGTCTACTTTAACTTATCGTTTCGATGCTATGTCCATACTGACCTAATCTCTTTTACACCTCTAATTAAAACTAACCGCTTTTCAATTGGAAGACTGACACATTTCTATATTTGCACGCCTTGCTTGGGTTTCTAGGTACATACCATGTGAATTATGGGTTCAATATTAAAGGGTATATTGCACGAATTAAAATATTAGAATCATTAGATAATTTGGAAAAAGAAAAGGGTCACCTAATGATTAGAGTTGTGCTTTATTTGATTAATACCGAAATTGTTATCATTGATTGTTGAGCATATATATATATTAAATTGGATTAAAATATTGTCCAACCTCCTTTTGAAATTGAAAGAAATAAAAAGAACCAAAAAAAAAAAAAAAAAGAACAAACATTTTGGCTTCGATTTGACTCTCTATGAATTGAGCCCCTTATAAGTTTTGAAGGGCATGGGAGGGAGGCCTACAGTATTTCTATCATATCCAAAATAGCTCTGTTCATAGGATTCCGTTGACAGAGACTATAACCTAGATTTTGACATTAAAAAATTTGTCAATTATATTCATAATTGAAGAAAAAGAAAAGAAAAAG
Source organism: Rhamnella rubrinervis (assembly GCA_007844105.2). Lineage (NCBI taxonomy): Eukaryota > Viridiplantae > Streptophyta > Magnoliopsida > Rosales > Rhamnaceae > Rhamnella > Rhamnella rubrinervis. The sequence continues at coordinate 4,129,790 of CM017585.2, forward strand.
AAATTACAATTAGTATATTTATCATCATATGACGATGATGTAAAGTGAAAATTGTCTCCAGATTATATCTGTGAGTAATTTGAGCCGTTTTATCAGTTGACTATAATTGTGAAAAAACCCATATCAATTGGGTCAGGTCATAATCGGATAGACCCAAGTGCATATGCTTGAAAATGAATCTCCTACAGTGGGCTAAAACTTGCCAGGAATGGTTAAGATAGAGGGTGGTTGGATCTAGGGCCTGTTCAACTTAGATGTGGGAAGCTTAGGATCTTCATAGATTAAAAGAGCCCCTAAAGCTAAGCCTACTACTACAAGAATTATACAAGTATATATATATATATATATAAACATGTGGGTTAGAGTTTGAGCTGGTGAAACCTTGTAAGATTCTGATTCTATTCTCATTCTTCAAAAGAGAGAGTAGAGGTAGAGAGAGACTCATTTATGGCTATGAATCCCTTATATTGCAACAAAGCAAGCCTTTTCAGAAACCCTTTTAGAAAAAATGTGAAAGAGCAAAGAAATTCAAAACTGGGGGTAATAGGCAATTAGGCATTGACAAGCCTCATACACTTGGCTGCATGCCCTCGAAGCTTTAAGTAATTGTAAGCTTTTTAAGCTAAAAACACAGCAAAAACAATACTCAAGAAGAAGTTTGAAGAAAACCTCCGTGGATGATTTTTTCATTGATAGCATAATAATACAAGAGATACAAAATAGGAAATATTATCTTCAACTAATACTACCTAACACAACAAGTTTTGTTGAACTACTCTTCCTTAAAATCTGATACACCACATATTTAACCAAGATATCAAAAAAATATAATTGTCTTCCAAAAATTATGCATATCAGATCACATGTGTTGTCATGACAGCAAAAGTGTCATAACCTTCAACACTCCTCCTTGGCACTTTTGCTGGAAACACTAAGTTCACTTCTTAATATTTCAAACCTGCTCTTTGGTAAAGATTTAGTAAAGATATCTGCCAATTGCTTCTCTGAACTGCAATGTACAAGTTTAACTTCAGTATTCCTTTCATCTTCTCTAATTGCATGATATTTGATTGAAATATGCTTGATCCTCCCATGTTGAATTGGATTTTCAGCTATTGCAATGGCAGATTTGTTATCACAATATATAATTGTGGCTTCCTCTTGTTGCTCATTCAAATCATCAAGCAACTTTCTCAGCCAAATGGCTTGATTTGCAGCTGCAACAACAGAAATATACTCTGCTTCTGCAGTGGATTGGGCAACAACTTCTTACTTCTTTGAACTCCAAGAAAAGGGTCTAGAACCAAGTGAAAAAATATAACCTGATGTACTTTTCATATCTTCCTTGCTGCCGGCCCAATCACTATCTGTGTAACCTATCAATTTACATTCTTCATGTTGAAAATACCAAATTCCATAATCTGATGTACCTTTGACATATCTGAGAATTCTTTTTGCAGCAGCAAAATGATTTTCAGAAGCTGGATTCATAAACCTTGAAAGAAGACTTGTTGCATACATAAGGTCTGGTCTTGTTGCAGTCAAATAGAGTAGGCTTCCAATAAGACTTCTATAAGTTGAAACTTCAATTTTGGCAGCACCATCATCTTTGACCAAATTTAGATTTTGCACCAATGGAGTCAAAGTTGGCTTGCTGTTCTCCATATGAAATTTCTTTAACATTTCTAAGGCATACTTCTTCTGTGATAAGAAAATGCCATGTTTGAATTGCCATATTTCCATGCCAACAAAATATTTCATCAAACCCAAATCAGACATGTCAAATTCTTTTTGCATTTCCAGCTTGAAATTCATCACATGATGTATATCTCCACCCAACAAGTCATCAACATATAGAGAAATAATCAGTTGAGTATCACCTGTTTTGACATACAGTGTAGGCTCATTATCACTTCTTTTGAAACCTTGCTTCACAAGATAAGAGTCTATCCTACTATACCAAGCTCTAGGTGCTTGTTTGAGACCATAAAGAGTCTTGTACAGTTTGTAGACCTTCTCTTCATGCCCATTAACAATAAAACCATCAGGTTGTTGAACATAAATTTCTTCATGTAGAAAACCATTGAGAAAAGCAGATTTTACATCCAAGTGAAACACTTTCCATCCTTTTTGAGCCGATATGGCCAGCAACAATCTGATCGTATCATGCCTAGCAACTGGTGCAAATGTGTCTCCATAATCAACTCCATATTGCACATACCCCTTTACTACCAGCCTTGCCTTGTGTTTGTTAACTGATCCATCTGCATTGTATTTGATTCTAAAAATCCATCTTACTCCTATTGCATCTTTCCCTTTTGGTTTGCTCACCAATTCCCATGTTTTATTCTTATTAATCATACTAATTTCAGTTTCCATAGCCCTTTTCCAATCTTCAAATTTGCTGGCTTCCTCAAAGGTGACTGGATCACTTACAGCTACATTGCACCTTTCATATATATCAGTCAAAGGTCTCATACCCCTGATTCCAGTTGCATTTTCATCTTCAGAAAGTGTCTCCTCCTGAATTTCATCTTGTTCTTGAATAAAACTATTTTCCATGGTCTGAACTTCCTCTTTTTCCCAATTCCAAATAGCAGCTTCATCAACCTTGACATTTCTACTAACAACCAGCTTGTTAGTTTTCAAATTATATATCCGGTACCCTTTGGTATTGCTACTATACCCAACAAAGATTCCAATATCAGCTTTTTTATCTAATTTGTCTCTCTTAATCTCTGGAACATGCACATAACAGATGTTTCCAAACACTTTTAAATGTTCTAGGCTTGGTTTAACTCCATACCAGATTTCATATGGTGTTTTGAATTCCAATGCCTTAGTTGGAAGTCTATTCAGCAAATATCTTGATGTATTTACTGATTCAGCCCAAAATTTCTTTGGCAAATGCTTCTCAAACATTAAACATATATCTCCATGTCATTACTCCATAATAAATTTGATGTTGAATTCTTCTACATTGAATTTTGAACTTTTGAGCTATATATTCAGTTCCAGGAGTCGATACCAAAGCCTTGAAATTAGAAAATGCATCAGCAACTTTAATTTTCTCCATCCTTGAGTAGTCATTTCTACCATTAAGACACTCATACACATGTTTAAATCAAGAACTTTTTGAAGAAATGGCAACCCGCTTTCCAAATTGTTTCACAAACTTCTTCTACGGAATGTCATCAACCAATTGCCTTGTATACATAATGTTGAATGAGTCATAATTAAAATGACCAAGTCTTTTATGCCAAAGTTTGGATTTATCCTCAGCATAAAAACATTTGTTTTATTCAATCTCTGCAACAACTTCCAAATTGATCATATATTATGCATGACTTGTCTTGAAATTTCAAAGAATAGTCATTTTCTAGCATTTGCCCCACACTTAAGTTTGATTTCCATGGAGCATCTTATCTCATCGCCATGAACTTCAATGAATTCTCCATTTCCGATTTTAACTCTAGAAGTGAAACTTCTGTCCAGGTACTTGAAGAGATTAATATCATAAGTCATGTGTTGAGTGCACCCACTGTCAACCAACCAAGTTCCTTTGCTGCAACTTGTTGAATAGCATGTAGCAACAAACAACCTTTCTTCAGTTTACTATGCTTCATCAGTCACTTGTACTTGTTGTGCTTGTTGCACTTGACCACCTTTGTTTTTACAGACTTTCTCAATATGTCCAAGCTGCTTGTAGGCCCTACATTGCACATTTAGCCTAAACCAACAATATTTTTCAGGATGATTATCCTTTTTGCAGTAAGAACATTGAGCATACTTTTGTCTTTCAACACCTTTGCTTGCATTTGCATCTTTCTTATTTTTATCTCTGCTTCCTCCACCTTGTTTCTTCATAGGATTGTGTATCGGTGCTTTTCCTTTGTGCTTAACAAGAAAAACATTTTCAGAGGTCTCTTCTTGTCTAAATAACCTTCTATGTTCAATAGCTTGCAAGGCATTAATAAGTTCTAATAAAGAAATCTTATTCAAGTCTTTTGAATCCTCCAAAGATGAGATTTTGGCTTCAAATTTCTCTGGCAAGCTAACAAGAACTTTCTCAACAACCCTTTTATCACTTAATTCTTCCCCAAAGATTCGGATCTGATTCACAACTTTTAGAAGTCTGTCAGTAAACTCCTTCACCATTTCAGTATCTTTCATTCTCAAAGCTTCAAATTCTCTTCTTAAATTCAATACCTGCATCTGTCTTGTTCTTGCACTGCCCTGGAACTCTTCTTTGAGCTTGTCCCAGACCTCTTTGGCTGTAGTGCAAGCCATAATTCTGGTGAATACAACATCAGATACACCAGCATGTAATGCAGATAGAGCTTTATACTTTTTTGCAATTTCCTCACTGTGTTGCTTTATCTGTGCAACAGTGGGATTTGCTCTCAAAGGAGAAGGATCCTTATCTGTTTCTACTACTTCCCACAAGTCAAAAGCTTGAAGATAAGCTTTCATTTTGATGCTCCACAAAGCATAATTTTCTCCAGCAAAGATAGGAGGTGTTGGAGCAGAAAAATGACTTGCGGCCATGAAGATGAACAGAAGATATGGAGGAAGTTTATGTGTTAATGCTCTCTTACTCACAACCCTCAAAGATCAGAGGTAGCTCTGATACCAATTGTAAGCTTTTTAAGCTAAAAACACAGCAAAAACAATACTCAAGAAGAAGTTTGAAGAAAATCTCCAGGGATGATTTTTTCATTGATAGCATAATAATACAAGAGATACAAAATAGGAAATATTATTTTCAACTAATACTACCTAACACAACAGGTTTCGTTGAACTACTCTTCCTTAAAATCTGATACACCACATATTTAACCAAGATATCAAAAAAAATATAATTGTCTTCCAAAAATTATGCATATCAAATCACATGTGCTGTCATGACAGCAAAAGTGTCACAACCTTCAACAGTAATAACCTCGAGTAGTGAAGAAAAGGCAAGGCTTAAAGTGTTATGCCCCATGTGATATATAAAAATCTCTTTAGTTTACTGTTTATTGGCTCATTCTAGATAGATTACCAAATGTTGGTCATGATTAGTGTAAAATATACCAAACTACAATTGTTGAAAATTAACAATTTTGTTAAAGTAAATAAATGATTTCCTTTTTAACAACCCTAGCAAATATATATTACATAGCCCGAGAGACTAGTAAATTATTTGGAAGATAGGCCCAAGTTGAGTTCAATTGGGTGTTCCTCTCTCACTTTGGGTTCAGCTTTCAAGCCATCCATATGAATGCCATAATCTAAATTAATACAGGTAATACTTGAGAATGCTGGTAATAGAAAAGCATGTTTTCCAAGGAAGCATCAAGTATGAGGCACTAAATGCATTGGTACAAATCAGGAGTCTGCAAGCTAAAGATAATGTTTTGTATATGCTTTGGAGTTGTACCACTCGTATTACTAAGTTTGGAATAAGCTATAATTTGTCTCGTTTTTCCACATTAAAAATAAACAAAATCGATTTCTTGTCTGTCAAGAAATTATTGCACCAGAGGCAGGGAAGAAACAAACAAGGTGCAAAACATATTTTCCTAGGAGACCTCTACTTTCTAAGAACTAAATCATATAAGCTCCTAGCTGTATTCCAATCAGGAGGAAACACAGTTCTCTGACCTAGTTGAAAGATATGGATGGGGAGTTTGTCAAATCGTTCATTCAGAGATTAGATTCAATGTTACTCAAAGAAAAGGAAGCCTTCTCTGGGCTTGAAGATCAAATAGAAAGGGTAGCGAACAAACTTAGGGAGATTGCAGAGTCCTCATGACGATGGATACAAATGAGGATGTGATTGAAAGCACTCCGCCAATGAACTGCAAAATTTCATTGATAAATGATCGAAAAATCATATGAAAAAGTTCACATAAAGATAATGGAAGAAAAACATGACATGATCCTTATATTTATTTGAATTAAATACATATTGAATTGAATTGTCTAATGTACTATTGCATATTCCAAGAATTCGGAAACTTATTCGATTATTAGTCGTGGCTCCAAAGCGAGAGTAGAGGAGGATATAGCGAAGAAAATATATATGAACTTCACCAAGATGAATGAACAACCATATCAGGGACTACATTACAAGTCCCTCCCCCTCGTTCTTCACAACATGAAGGAAGGAAACTTCTTCATCACTTCACATCGCTTTGCACCAACTCGGACTTGATGGAAAGTGAAAATCTACCACTTCAATCTTTGTTCACGATTGGCAATCAAAACCCTTTGAAGAAAAATGTAATTTTTAAAATCTAGCAATTCAAAATTCTTGAGAGTGCTAGATCTTGACAATACCAAAATCGAGCCTACCGATGAAGTTGGAGACATGACACACTGAGATATCTCGGCTTGAAACACACCGATCTAACGAGCTCCCAGACTTGGCAATTTAATAGACCTTCAAACTTTGGATATCAAATGGTGTGGAAAAATAATAGCATTGCCAAATGAGGTACTAAATCTTGTAAGACCGAGGCACCTCAAAATGTTCAAAATGAAGGTATGGATGGGGTCAAGCTACCGAAGGTATAGGAACACTACGGACCTTCTAACCCTATCGTATAAATGCAGGTGGCATTGCTAAAGAATTAGGTAATCGACCTTTCGGGAGGCTTGGAGTTATGTGTGTGGCTGAAGAGCATATAAGTGAGTTATTTACCTCTATTATGAATATGCGAGCCTTAAGCTTGTCTCAGAAGCAATACATACCTTCAACCGGGAAAACTTGCACTCTTGGATTCATTCTCACCACCACCATTTCTAAGAAAGCTTCACTTGAAGGACTTCTAGAAAAGGTACCTAGTTGGCTTGGTTCAATGGAAAGGCTCACAAACATAAGATTAGGTTTCTCTCATTTGTCTGATAACCCAACTTTGGTACTTCAACTCTTACCTAACTTAAAATCTTTGACCTTATGGCATGCTTATGATGCAAAACAAATAAGGAAAGAGTTCTGTGAGGCAGGTGGGTTTCCCAAGCTAGAGGTTCTTATCATTGCTTCTCATGTCCTGGAGGAGTGGACAAATCTTGAAGAGGGAGCACTACCTAGCTTGCAATGCCTTAACATGCATAAGCGCCTAAAGCGAGGATGTTACACGAAGGTTTGCGTTGTAACCCCACGGCGATTACATTTGCTGCCTTTGTTGGATGATCATGAAGAGCGGTTGAAACGATGGTGGGAGGAAAATTATAAGATTAGACACATTCCACATATATCTTATATTACTATGTCTGAAGTGAGACATCATGCTATGGGATCCAGATAGGAACAGGAGAGACAAAAAGTGAAATGTGAAGGAAAGTTAATGAGGTTCCTCATCCACACATGTTGCATAACCATATTACGTATTCACATGGGCTGTTTTAAATAAATTCTCTATACTGTTGCTCGTAAGCATGTTCCAAGATAAACCACATTACGTATTCACAAAGGCTATTTTAAGTAAAATTCTCTACGTATTCAAGTTTTTTCTTTCTTACCTTTTTTTTTTCCTCTTTCTTTCAATTACTATGTTGGTTAAAGCCTATATGTGACTAAATCCTAAAATGCATATATTCAAGCCCAGTGATAAAAGTTATTAAAGTCTACGGTTACAGATAACTAATAACAAATTGTAAAACCTTTTTTGTTTAATAAATCAAAAATATTCTATATGTTCTGTGTATTAGAGTCCACAACCAATCTTTCAAGCAACCTACATCTGACTGGCCTTGTCCATGAAGGACCAGAAATCTGCATATAACACCAGCAGGTAAGATATACAAACACATGCCATTTACAGATAGCCCCAAAAGTAAGAGTGTTTCCAAACCTTTACCTTTTAAAATGTCCTCTTTCCTAACACAACATAGCCTGTCAAAATAAATGTCTCTAAGGCCTGATATAAAGAAAAGTTGATAATTTATACACATAAATATGATCTAAAGGCTACTCCCTTCAATCCAGTTAGCCAGGCATCTTCCTCAATTTTCCATATGTTTGATCGTTCCTCAACTTAGTTGCATCGTCCGCCTCCCATAACAAGCATAAATGTTAGAAAGGATGACCTGTAAGAACAACTTTCGGATTATTTCCAATGAGCCTTTCGCTACACTCTCTGCCATCTCGGGATTTCCACAAGCATCACAACATGATAAAAGGGCTCCCCAAATGCGAGTCCACGAGTTCGGCAAGGATAGGATGAGATTGTAAGCCTCTTCTAACTCTCCCATTCCAAGTTTTACCATGTGAACATAATGTTCAGCTCTAGGTTGGATGCCAAACTCTTGGTCATTCGTTTGAAAATACTCTTGCCATCTCGACAAGGCCATCATAACAACACGTGCATAGGAGAGAAAGTGCATTATCGGTATTAATCCATTCTCAGTATCTCATCAAACTTTTGAGGCAAGGCATGCCAAGACGATAATAATTAATTGTATGAAACAATATCCCATAATTGTATATCCATCCAGCTGCATCCTGTGTTGCATCTTCGAGAATAGCCTTCATACCAAAGTCCATAATTCCCATAAGCAGAAATCATAGAATTCCAAAGTACCATTCGGCATCCGGCTCAGGCATCCCATAAAACACCTTATTGGCTTCATCAACAAGAGCTAGTTTTGAATAGGCGGTCACAAGTGCACTACTACAAATTGAGTCCAATCTTAAGCCAGAAACTATAACTCCTCCGTGGGCAAGTTTCAGTCCATCTAAATCAAGTTTGCTCAGTCTCTGCTTTCCGTCGTCATAGTTCTCATGGGCGGTACCTTATGGAAAAATATATATGAAGCTTTAATAGAATTATAGTTTTGATTAAATAATTATTTAAAATTCAATGATAATAAGCAAAACAATTAATACGACATGTAAAATTGCAAAATTAATTTGTCATTTTTTGTCGATGTTAATATATTTTGAGGCAAAAAGTATTTCAAAAGAATAAAGAATAAATAAATAACTGAATGAAATTGGAGAAATGAGAGAATAGAGACACATATGCACATTGCTCATTATACGGCTTCTCCATCGAGAAATACACGAGAAATGTGAGCGATCTGTTGAAATGATGGCAATTTTGCCATAATTTTACTTTAGTGTTTGCAAGCTAAGCTTTTGTATTTCCCAATGAAAGATTAGGTTTTTATTATTGTTTTAGACACCTAAACTTTCTGTTTTAGGTTCTAAGGAATAGGCAATGATGTATTTTGTTTTTAAAATTTGAAACTTTGTATCCTGTAGGCTTTTGATATAAAAAGCCATTTTGTTTTTCAATGAAAGGAGGAACCTTTATGCCATTTTCGTTCATACTTGAAACAACCATAGTTTCTCTGTTTTTTTCTCAAGAAAATAGAGAATAAACCAAGGGAAAGCTACCTCCTTTATGCTGGTTTTCAATCTTTCACATAACCACATTTCTCTCTGTCTTTTGTTGTCAGCAAACAGAGCAACAATCAACCTCATGCCTATGTGTTGTTTTAGCCTATGCACAAGTGAAGATTAACCTCTTCTCTTGAGAAATTAAGTTCAAATACCATACAAACCCCAACAAATTGGTATCAGAGCATAAACCGATCTTGTTAGGGTCCTTTTTCTTCAATCTTGTGAGAGAAAAGAGAGAGCTTTGCTGAAAAAAACCTATCATACCCGAAAATTGATGGCCTCTTCAAGTTTTTCAACACCTTCACCTCCAATCTTCAAATGGAGAAAATTATTCTATTTGGAGCATCAAAATGCAAACTTATTTGAAGGCTTATAGAATATGAGAAGCTACAACAACAACAAATGAACCAGCTCCTTTGAGAGAGAGTGCAACTCTAAACCAAATAAGGTTGCATGATGAAGAAGTGGCAAAAGGCTTCAAAGCACTCACAATCATTCATTCTTCGGTGAGTGATACTATTTTTACAAGAATTATAACTTGTAAAACAGTAAAAGAAGCATGGGATAAGCTCCAAGAAGAATTCCAAGGAAGTTCAAGAACAAGGCAAATGCAAGTGCTTAACTTGAGAAGGGAGTTTGAGTACTTGAAGATGAAGGAAAATGAAAGCATCAAAGACTTTACCACTAGGCTTCTTAATGTGGTAAATCAAATAAGGATTCTTGGTGAGCAACTAAGTGATACAAGAATTGTTGAAAAGGTGTTGGTGTCTCTACCCGAAAAATTTGAGTCCAAGATATCATCTCTGGAAGAATCAAGAAACCTAAGTGAGATTACTCTCACCGAGTTGATCAATGCTCTTCAAGCAACGGAACAAAGGAGCAAGATAAGGAAGGAGGAGTCACTTGAAAATGCTCTCTTCATGAAGCAAAAGAACAAGTCACAAGGTCACCAAAATGGTTCCAAAACCGGTGGACACAACAACAACAATGCTCAACATCAACAATCAAATAGAAGCTACCAAAATCAATCACAAGGAAAGAAGAACTCTCCACCTTGTCCTTATTGTAAGAAGTATGGACATGCTCCTTCAAAATGTTGATGGAAATCGGATGCATTTTGTCAAAGGTGCAAGCTAAAAGGTCATGTGGAGAAGGTTTGCAAGCAGAATAACCATGGAACACAACAAGCAAATGTTGTAAATGAGGTAGAGAATGTGGAAGCTGAAACTTTGTTTGTTGCTACATGCTTGAAAGCTCAACATCAAGAAAGAGATGGTTGGATTATTGATAGTGGAGCTACCAACCATATGTCTCACAAGGAAGAGTGGTTCAAGAATCTTGACCAAAGCTTGCATACAAAGGTTAAGATTGGCAATGGTGCTTACATAGAGGTTCAAGGAAAGGGTGATGTAGTTATCAAAACCGATCAAGGTACTAAGATTATTCATGATGTTTTGTTTGTTCCTTCACTTTGTGAGAATTTATTGAGTGTAGGACAAATGTTAGATAAAGGTTATACCTTGAATTTCTCTAACAAGATATGTACGATAGTTGATGCAAATGGCATTATTGTAATGAATGTTGGCATGAGAAATAAAAATTTCAAGTTGTCTTTGGAGGATTATGAATCGGTTGGACTAAATACTAAAGTTGAGAGTATTTCTCAACTTTGGCATAAAAGGCTTGGACATAAGTGTTAAAACAATGAAAGGCACTCAAAGTTTGGTTAAGAATATGCCTTTGGTAAATGAACTTGATCATGTATGTGATGTGTGTCAACAAGGGAAACAAGTGAGGTTACCTTTCCCACATAGTTCTTGGAAGGCAAAATACAAATTGGAGCTTGTACATTCGGATGTGTGTGGTCCTATGAATGTATCTTCATTAAATGGAAGTAGATACGTTCTTACATTCATAAATGACTATACAAGATGGTGTTGGATATATTTCCTCACTCAAAAGAGCCAAGTAGCTGAAAAGTTTGAGGAGTACAAGAAAATGGTTGAAAATCAATCCGAATCCAAGATCAAGTGCAAAAGGACGGACAACGGAGGAGAATACACCGGTCATGCCTTTCAAAGTATATGCAAAGAAAGTGGAATTGTGCATCAATTCACTACACCATACACACCACAACAAAATGGTGTATGTGAAAGGAAAAATAGGACACTCATGGAAATGGCAAGGTGCTTGCTATTTGAGAACAACATGCCAAAGAAGTTTTGGGCGGAAGCGGTCAATACCTCAAACTACATTCAAAATAGAAGCTTCACAAAGTCCTTGGAGAAGAAAACCCCTTTTGAGCTATGGTATGAATTCCAACCCTCTCTTGAAAATTTAAGAATATTTGGTAGTGTTTGTTATATACATGTACCAAGTGAAAAAAGATGAAAGTTAGATAAAAGAGGAGAAGTTGGAATCTTGATGGGATATAGTGAAGTAACAAAGGGTATAGAGTTTTCAACTTGGAGAGTCAAAACTCTTGATAAGTAGAGATGTTGTAATAGATGAAGGCTCAAAATGGGATTGGAGTAAGGAGGAGATACAAGACAATGGTGATGATGCACAATCACATGATGAAGAAGTGGAAGGAAATGAATTTCATGACAATAATGATGATAATTCAGTTGAAAATTCCATAGAGGATGATGAAGAAAATGAAGTTGGAGTTAGGGGTTTAAGGCCTTTAACCGAAATTTATGAAAGAGCAAATGTGGCCTTAAGTGATCCAACAAGTGTAGAAGAAGCTTTTGAGGAAAAGAAATGGAGACAAGCAATGGAAGATGAGCTAAAAATGATTGAGAAAAATGGAACATGGAGCTTGGTGACAAAGCCTAAAAGGAAGAATGCCATTGGAGTTAAATGGATTTTTAGAACTAAATACAATTCGGATGGTTCCATAAGTAAGCACAAAGCAAGATTAGTAGTCAAAGGGTATGCTCAACAAGCCGGAGTTGATTATGGTGAGACCTTTGCACCGGTTGCAAGAATGGAGACTATTAGACTTCTTTTTACAATTTCGGCTCAAAGAAGATGGAAAGTGTATCATTTAGATGTTAAATCCGCTTTTCTAAATGGTATACTATAAGAGGAAGTGTATGTTCAACAACCGGAAGGCTTTGTAGTGAAAGGAAGTGAAGATAAAGTCTACAAACTTCACAAGGCTTTATATGGGCTCAAACAAGCACCTAGAACTTGGTATGCCAAGATTGATGGTTACTTGATACAACAAGGCTTTAGGAGGAGTCAAAATGAACCCACATTGTATGTAAGAGCTCATGCAAGCATGGTGATCGTGTCTCTTTATGTAGATGACTTGTTGGTGACCGGCCAAGATGAAGAAATGATTGAAAAATTCAAAACCGAACTTGAGGAACAATTTGAGATGTCAAGTTTGGGAGAAATGCATTACTTTCTTGGGGTTGAGGTAATGCAATGCAAAGAAGGCATATTTATAAGTCAAGAGAAGTATGTAAAAGATATTTTGAAGAAATTTAGCATGGATCAATGCAAGGAGACAAGCACACCAATGAACCAAGGAGAAAAGTTTGTAAAGGAAGATGGCACACCTAAGGTAAATGCTTCTAATTTTAGAAGTTTAATTGGAAGTTTACTTTATGTTTGTGCATCTAGACCCGATATAATGTATAGTGTTAGTCTCCTTTCAAGATTCATGCAATGTCCATCACAAACTCATTATATAGGAGCCAAAAGAATTCTTAAATATTTGAAGGGCACAAGTGACTTTAGTGTTTGGTATACTTGTGTAAATGAATGCAAACTCATTGGCTTCTCGGATAGTGATTGGGCTGGAAGTTTAGATGATATGAAGAGCACTTCGGGGTATTTGTTCACACTTGGAAATGGTCGATTTTCATGGAATTCAAGGAAGCAAAATACAGTGGCACAAAGCACAGCTGAAGCCGAGTATATTGCATGTTCAGCTGCTGCAAACCAATGTATTTGGCTAAGGAAATTGTTGGATGACTTGGGAATTGCTCAAGACGATGCTACTGTGATTATGTGTGACAACATCTCGGCTATTTCAATGGCTGAAAATCCGGTTCAACATGGAAGAACTAAACATATATCGGTCAAGTATCATTCTTTGAGAGAATTTGAAGCAAATGGAGAAATAAAGATGATGCATGTATGTTCGGATGACAATGTGGCTGATATCTTCACTAAGGCACTTGGAAAGGGAAGGTTTGAGACTTTAAGAACACATCTTAATGTCTCAAACAAAATTGTCAAGGAGGAGTGTTGAAATGATGGCAATTTTGCCATAATTTTACTTTAGTGTTTGCAAGCTAAGCTTTTGTATTTCCCAATGAAAGATTAGGTTTTTATTATTGTTTTAGACACCTAAACTTTCTGTTTTAGGTTCTAAGGAATAGGCAATGATGTATTTTGTTTTTAAAATTGAAAACTTTGTATCCTGTAGGCTTTTGATATAAAAAGCCATTTTGTTTTTCAATGAAAGGAGGAACCTTTATGCCATTTTCGTTCATACTTGAAACAGCCATAGTTTCTCTATTCTTTTCTCAAGGAAAAAGAGAATAAACCAAGGGAAAGCTACCTCCTTTATGCTAGTTTTCAATCCTTCACATAACCACATTTCTCTCTGTCTTTTGTTGTCAGCAAACAGAGCAACAATTAGCATCATGCCTATGTGTTGTTTCAGCCTATGCACAAGTGAAGATTAACCTCTTCTCTTGTGAAATTAAGTTCAAATACCATACAAACCCCAATACGATCTTGGACCAATCTTCCCCAATGTCTCTCTGGCACCGTTGATTTAACAATGGACAGTCTTTGATTTCTAAATAAGATAAATAAGTGGGAAGACCTCTTTCTGGGAGACACTGAAGCCGAGGGCAGTCAGAAATGCTCAGACTTTTAAGATTTGTAAGATGGCAAATATCAAGAGTCCTCGAAGAGTTGGGAAGTAGCCCTTCCCCAGGAAATGAATCTTAACTCTAATGAATTCCCAAGGTTGTAAGTTGTTCACATCAGTAGATGTAAAGTTTTACCAAAGATGGAATATAATCAGGTAAGCATCCCCCGTTTAATTTGGGACACTCATACAAACGAAGAGATTGAAGAAGAGGAAAAACTCCGCCTTCACCTGCATCGACAAATGACCACTCCTTCCAATTTGGCATATAAAGAAAAGTGAGGCCTTCTAAACATCTGAATGGATTTCTCACAGAACAAAATTCATCACCTATTCTCTCCACTAATCCAAATCCTCCGATGCCAAGCCCTTTAAGATTGGGTAGATGTCCAAGCGAAGGTAACTCAGCAAAATTTCCACAATTATAAAGGAACAATTGTACCAGTTGAGAACACGGACCAAATTGTACCCAATTTGGGAATCCTGTGCCTCCGTAACCCTGGATAGCTAATATCTCTACGTTTTTTTTAGGTTCGAGCCCTTCTAGTACTTCTCTTTCCTTCTGCAAATCTTCAGCTTCATTTCTCCAATGCAAAGTTAATCCAATAATGTGCTTTTTCTCCTTTAAATTGACCTCCAAAACATCTCCAGTATCAATGACGTTTTCAAGCCTTGAGATACGAAGCCCTCCATGTATATTATGGAGCTGTCCTAATTTTCTTATATTGCACCAATCATGGTCTTTGCCTTTGCCAACAACAAACGCACTTAATGTACGTAATTCTCTCATGTCACCTATTTGTTGTGGCATCCCTTCCAAAGCAAAGCACCAATCAATATCAAGATGACGCAAGTTTATTAGACGTGCTATGTTGCTTGGTAATCTCTTAAGTTTAAAACAGCCAAACAATAGTAATGTATGCAAGTTGTACAAACTGCACAATGCATCAGGTATCTCTTCAATGGAAGTATGAGATAGATCTAAGTACCTTAGATGCTTTAGATTACCAATTGAATCAGCCAACTAAGTCAGCTGTTCACATCGGCTCAACAGCAACGTCTGTAAATTATACAATGTATAAACTGAATTAGGTATCTCTACAAGTGCAGTGTAAGATAAATCCAGGTATCTTAGGAGTTTTAAATTGCTGACTGACTCGAGCAATGTCCCAGTGATATGCAATCCAGATAGAGATAGCACTCTTAAGCATTTATAGAAATTTAATTACAAACTAATTAGAAGAAGATGAAATTGTTGAGGTCCATGAATTACGTTGACATATACGATAACATATTGGATAATAGCACAGACTTAGCATAAAGATGTAATTGTGGGTTTGAGAATAGTAGTATATGGAATGTCAAAATCTCTAAGCACCCACATAACTTTCACTCTTCAGCCGTATAATAAGTTAGTGAGAATAGAGCTTAAATATTCCATTCTCAAAACAAATTGCCATATTCCTCAAAATGACAATGATAGGAATCACGTTGGGATCGTTATAAATTATCAAGGTCTATAATGCAATAAAGAACAGAGCTTTTGGCCAAACCCTTATATGAGGCACTAGCTGAACATAATTCCAGTCTTCTTTGAAATAAGTTAGGAACTAGCATACTAAACTTTGCGTAGCGCTAGGTGTTGAAGCGTGTGATATTTTTCTTGTTTTATTTTTCAGGTTTTAGTTTTATTATTTTTATTTATTATTTAGTTTTATTTTAATTAGGATACTATTCCTATTAAGATTAGGTTTTATTGAGTTAGCCTTATAAAAGGAACCATAGCCCACAGCAGCTGATATTTTTTTTTGTAAGCATGACTTTTCCACAGCAGCCGAATAAGGTTTTGTGGCTTTTTGTTTTTCTCTCTTCTACATTATCTCTCATATTTTTTTTCTTCCTCATTATTCATAAAGTTTTTTAGGTATTTTTTGTCTTCTGCAATTCTTTTTTCAACAGTAGTATAAGAGCTTTCAGATTTAAAGGGACTGTGTTTTATTCTATTTGAAAAAATTTTTGCCTTTTTTTTGTTTGAGAGAAAAATTTTTGTTTGAGAGAAGTTTTTAATTTTTTCAATATATCTTCTAGTTTTGGTGTTTCCTCCCCTCCACAATTTAATGGTGAAACTATCAATTTTTGGGTTGTTTAAGATGCAATCCTATCTCAAAGCGCTTAACCTATGGGAATCTATTTTGAATGATGATGACCCTGCACCATTGGTAGAAAATCTAACTTTGAATCAAATTAGGCAACATGAGGAGGAGAAGTCAAAGAAACCCAAGGCCTATCTTGTATTCATGCTGCTTTGTCAGATTCTATTTCTTCTAGAATTATTGACTATGATACAGCCAAGAAAGCTTGGGATAAATTAAAGGAGGAATTTAAAGGAAACACAAGGGTGAAGGCTGTCAAATTATTAACACACAAAAGGGAGTTTGAGATGTTAAAGATGAAGGATTCAGACTCTGTGAAGAACTACACAATCAAATTAATGTCTATTGTGAATCAAATTAGACTATTTGGTGAACAATTTTCAGATCAAAAAGTTGTAGAAAAATAATGGTGAGTGTTCCTGACAAGCTTGAAGCAAAAATTGCAGCAATTGAAGAGTCATGTGACTTGACTACACTTTCTGTCGCCGAATTAATCAGTAAATTACAAGCCCATGAGCAAAGGAGTTTTATCCGTAGTGAAGAGCATGTTGAAGGTGCCTTTCATACCAAGTTCAAAGGCAAGAAACCTACTACTAAGAATGATAAAAAGGCAATTGAAGATCAAGAGAGTAAGGAAAAAGGAGGAGCGCCAAAGAGAGGTAAATTTCATCCTTGTAATTATTTCAAAAAAGACAATCATATTGAGAAAAATTGTTGGAAAAAAAAAGAAGCAATTTTTTCAATGTGATTACTGTAATAAGGATGGTCATCTTAAGAAGTATTGTCGTGCCAAACAAAATCAATCTCAGCAAGCAAATCGGGTAGAAGATCAAAAGGAAGATTCAGAATATTTATTTATAGCTTTTCATATTGACGATGAAAAAGATATAAATTCATAGGTAATTGATAGTGGATGCACCTCGTATATGGCAAAAGACATCAGTCTTTTTAGTCACATCGACAAATCTTTTAGAACAAAAGTTGTCCTTGGACATGGAGAGACTATACTATCTGAAGGAAAAGATATTGTTACCATGCATACTAAGTTAGGTAAGAAGGAAATTGCAAATGTTTTATTTGTTCCAAAATTATCTCAAAACCTTCTTAGTATTGCTCAATTGATGCATAATAAATTTTCTGTGATATTTAAAAATTATATTTGTACCATTTATGACCCACAAGGTACAGAAATTACTAAGGTCAAAATAGTTGACAATGCTTTTTTTCTAACTAGTGATTCTCTACATCATCATGCCTTAAATGTCAAAACTGAAGAGCATAAAAAAATAGCATCAACGTTTTAGTCATTTCATGGCAAGGGTTTGAAGTTTTTGTACTTTTCAAATATGGTTGAAGATTTTTCAAGTTTTGACTCTATTGATGAAATATGTGAAATCTGTCAACAAGGAAAGATGCATAGGCTACCTTTTTTTAAAGGTAGTGTTTTTAGAGTTAAAGAAAAGCTTGAACTAGTGGACACTGACATTTGTGGTCCTATGCGCACTACCTCTTTTGGGAATAATAAATATTTTATTCTTTTTATTGATGATTTTACAAGGATGACTTAGATTTATTTGCTGAATGATAAATCTCAAGTTTTTGATATATTTAAAAAGTTTGTTAATTTGGTTGAAACACAAAGTGGATGCAAGCTCAAGACTTTAAGGTTTGACAATAGAACTGAATATACGTCCAAGCAATTTGACAAGTTTTGTGAAGATTTTGGGATTCAACATCAATTTTCCATTGCATATACTCCACAGCAAAATGGGGTATCTGAAAGAAAGAATAGAACTGTGATGAAGATGGCTAGATGTTTGCTTTTTGGAAAGAAATTACCAAATATTTTTTGGGCTAAAGCTGCTTTTCATGCTGTTTACTTGCTTAACAGACTACCACGAGGGCTATAGAGGGCAAGACTCCTTATGAAACTTGGTCAAGTAGAAAAATTTTGTTAAAGATCTGAAAATTTTTGGATCAATTTGTTATTTTTTTTATTCCATCTGTGAAAAGATCCAAACTTGATGAGAAGACACTCAAAGGAATTTTTATTGGCTATGCTCCAAATTCAAATGGATATAGAATTTTTTATTTGAAGACTGAAAAAATTATTTTGAGTCATGATGTCATCTTTGATGAAGGCTGCCATTGGGACTTTGACAAACAAGAAGTTGTGAGTGACTCGCCTACTAAAGTTGAAGATTTTATTTTATATGACACATCTTTTGATTCAACTGATTCAAGTACTCAAGATCACTCATTAGATGATGATGCTTTAGTTGAAGCAACTGGAGATGGTTCTAATTATAAAGTTAAATCTCTTGCTGAGGTATACAAAAGGTGCAATTTAGTTATTGTTGAGCCAAACACGTATTCTGAAGCTGCAAATTCTACCGAATGGATTGCTGCTATGAAATCTGAAATGGACATGATTCACAAAAATGGTACGTTGGAGCTGGTAGATAAACCTAAAGATAAGAATATTATTGGTGTCAAATGGGTGTTTAGAGTGAAGTATAATTCATATGGTTCTTTAAACAAATACAAGGCAAGATTGGTAGTCAA
The DNA here is from genome assembly GCA_007844105.2 of Rhamnella rubrinervis. Lineage (NCBI taxonomy): Eukaryota > Viridiplantae > Streptophyta > Magnoliopsida > Rosales > Rhamnaceae > Rhamnella > Rhamnella rubrinervis. Next base: position 4,148,799 of record CM017585.2, read on the forward strand.
AGGCTATGCACAATGGCCTGGAGTTGATTATTGGGAAACATTTGTGCCAGTTGCACGACATGATACTATAAGATTGATTATTGCTTTAGCTGCACACTTGGGGTGGAGAATATTTCACTTGGATATTAAGTCAGCTTTTTTAAATGGTGAACTTGAGGATGAGATCTATGTAAGTCAACCTGAAGGGTTCATAAAGGAAGGAAACAAAGACAAAGTGTATCTTCTGAAGAAAGCACTCTATGGACTAAAGCAAGCACCACAAGCTTGGTATAGCAAAGTTGATTCTTATTTGACTCGACAAGGATTTAGGAGGAGCGTTAATGAAGCTACTTTGTATGTGAAGGTTGGTGAAAATTCTAAGAAAGTTATTCTTTCTCTTTATGTTGATGATATACTTGTGATAGAAAACGATCCCCAAATGTTACAAAATTTTAAAGTTGAGATGGAAAAAATGTTTGAGATGTCAAATTTGGGTATATGCATTATTTTCTTGGTATGGAGATTCATCAAGAAAATAATGGTATTTTTCTTTCCCAAAAAAAGTATGCACAAGACATTTTGAAGAAGTTCACGATAAATACATGCAAACCTGTTTCTACTCCACTTACTTTAAACTTAAAGTTGTCAAAGAATGATGGAGATAAACTATCTAATCCTACTAGTTTTAGAAGTTTAGTGGGAAGTTTGTTATATTTGACTGCTTCTAGACCAGATTTAATATTTCCTGCAAGTATGCTATCAAGATATATGAATTTACCTAGTGAAGTTCATTTTGGTGTTGCTAAAAAGGTACTTAGATACTTGAAAGGTACTCTTGATTTTGGAATTTGGTTTGAATCAACTGGTGACCTGAAATTGGTTGGATATTGTGATAACGACTGGGCTGGTTGTGTTGATGATTCAAAAAGCACTTCTAGTTATATTTTTTCTCTTGGTTCTGGCGTTTTTTCTTGGAATTCAAAGAAACAAGAGGTTGTAGCACAATCCACTGCTGAAACAGAATATATTTCAAGAGCAGCAGCTGCAAATCAAGCAATATGGCTTCGTAAATTGCTTGGTGATCTGGGATTTGAGCAAGAAGGTCCTACAGAATTATTTTGTGATAACAAATCTGCTATTGTTATCGCTTCCAATCCGGTACATCATGGGAGAACAAAACACGTTAAAGTCAAGTATCATTTGTTGAGGAAAGCTAAAAAGGATGCTGAAATCAAGCTTACTCATTGTAGTTCAAAATCTCAGCTTGCAGATATTCTCACAAAGGCACTACCATGTGGACAATTCGAACTCTTGCGCAACAAGTTGGGTTTACACAAGAAAAATCTCAAGGAGGAGTGTTGAAGCATGTGATATTTTTCTTGTTTTATTTTTCAGGTTTTAGTTTTATTATTTTTATTTATTATTTAGTTTTATTTTAATTAGGATACTATTCCTATTAAGATTAGGTTTTATTGAGTTAGTCTTATAAAAGGAACCATAGCCCACAGCAGCTGATATATTTTTTTGTAAGCGTGACATTTAAAGTTTTGTGGCTTTTTGTTTTTCTCTCTTCTACATTATCTCTCATATTTTTTTCTTCCTCTTTGAGGTATTTTTTGTCTTCCGCAATTCTTTTTTCAACACTGGGGTAATAATGATGCTGCTGAAAAAGTGAGTATCGTTAAGGTTAGCAACCTGCATCTGAAGAAAAGTAAAGGGCAGCCGAGGCAATATTCCATTTCTCCCCTACCTTGCACAAAGGCAAGAATTCCCCAGTCTGGCTTATCTGTTTAGGCACAAGCTTACTCAACCCGTCTCACGAATAGGACCAGAAGCAATTCCGTCCAGTCCAATATCATAGTCAGTGCCCCTCTCCAATGCCAAGTTTCTTGTAGTTGCATCAAACAGCTGCCTGTTGGACGTTAGGAACATTTAAAAGTAAATTTTGACAGAAAATCAGATGGCTGTTACATTTTAAACCTCTCAAACAGAACTTTGCTGATCAGACATGGATTTGATACCAAGCAGCTGTATAATGCAAAGTAGCAATGATGTTAATATTAGTCCACCCCAGATGAGTTGCTCTTTCTCGGGAAATTCTTTCTTGAGATTTTTAAGTGCCTCATGGCACATTGTGAATGTACCAACAGAATTAATATCCAAAACTGCAAGGTATAGACAAAATTCAGAATATCACTTCTTTCAGAAGAACCTGCCATTCGATAAGATGTCTTATCCACATTCTAAAGTACTCCTTTAGCCGTGGGAGCTGGACGTATCAATCCCAACAAGACCATGAACCCAGGACTGTTTATGATGCTGGCAGAGAAGATTACATAAACCTTCTCTGTGCACTCAACTACAGTCATGACCGTATTAAGCTTATCATTAGGTCTTCTTCCTTCAATTGTTCTACACCATCTTTGGATCTTAATTACCCTTCTTTTATAGCATTCTTCAATGCATATGACTTAAACCAGGATTCTAAAACTGTAAGAGTTTCAAAGGACAGTGACTAAGGCAGAAGAGGGACCAGCAATCTATGCGACAAATGTGACATCCATGAAAGGATTTGAGGTTAAGGTTGTTCCGGACAAGTTGGTATTCAAAGAGAAGAATGAGAAGCTGAGTATAGAAGGTCCAAGTTTAATGGAGGAGACTCTAGTTTTTGGTTATCTCATTTGGGTAGATAACAAAACAAAACTGGAAATAAGAAGTCCCATTGTTGCCACTGACCTTGACTCACAGCCACATCCTCATGGGAACTATATAATTAATATGTACTAACTAGCACATTCACCAAAAAATGTAGCATTTAGCATGGGATTATAAATGCTTTAATTTGCTTAAAGTTATATTTCGAAATTCAGCCCAGAGAGAATAGTCAAACATGTTCTAATAATTCATCCATTATCACCTATCAATTTTAATATATAAATTAACTTAATATGATACCTGTTTGCAACAATAATGATGATAAAATAATATCACAAATCAATATCGAACAAAAACCCTTTTAGTATGATAGGTGGGTTTATTTGTTTGTTCTATTGGTCGGAGTGGTTGTATCTTTCCCTGTATTCCAAAGCTTGATTAATTAATACTTTATGGAATGGAGATTGTTTTCTTAAACATTGATGTATTTTCAAGTTTCTCAATTTGAACATTTGTGGATAACTGTATGAAAGAAAACGAATCTGAATTAACAATTCGTTTGTTTGCTGTCATTCTCTACTGCTTGGCAGCATGCATGTTGTCATCAAATTCTTCTTTCAAAGTGATCAGACATCGGTTAACTATCATCTAGCAGTATGTATTGGGTTATAAATATATATAATATCTATGTGAGTGTGCGCATGTGTAGTCACGAAAACCTAGATTACTGATCATTTGGATGTTTAAGATTATTTACGACAGCATAACTAAGAGTAAATATAGTTTACTCCTGACACTTGTGTGGATTCAATGGGGTTTTAGCCCAAGCTTAACAAGTTCAACTTGCTTTTCATATCAAAAGCCACTTAATAATAGCAGGACTAAAGTCATCTACCAGTTCTCACTTTGGCACATATTATGACTATCAACGATCAAGTACGTGAAATTACCTCAGATTTCATCACTCCATTTAAACTCTCCCATTTCCACAACTACATGAACAATTTAAGAAATTCACAATACAAGGTCGGTAGGATATACAAATATGGAGCAGCAAGAGGAAGCATCAGTAACACTGGAGAACGCATAGACACTGACACTTGACTGACCATTATACAACTGAAGGTGGTGGGGCAGTAGAACGCATCGATGTTGGCCTATTTTTAGTAGGTGCAGGAGGCGGTGTTAGTTTCGTTGACCAGAGTCGTAGACTTCGAGAGCGAATTATTTTCTTGTTGCTATTTATTTCCGAATTTTCACATCCAAAGCTACCTTCTTTCTCTGTGGTCATCTTCCTTGAGCCATCTCTGCAGTTGGAAACATGTAATGAACTCTCCTTCTCACCGCCTGCAACAAGAGATGAGAATGAATAATGTCAAAAAGCAAGGAAGTTTGAGCTTCAAAAGAGATTTGATGTATCAAAGCAATACTGCAAAACCTCATGACAAACACATACATAAATATATATATACATACATCTGTAGCATTTGTAGATTCATTATGAAGTAAATATTAACATAAGCTAAATCAGAAATAACCCCTATCCCCAGTATTCGCTGAGACATATACCAAAACAGGTCATCAGAAGAAAATATTACTACCGAAAGGAAGTGGTGCAGAAGAAACACCCACAAGAACACATATTGCTATTACTGCAAGTAACTTCACTGGAAAACTACTCATCTTGACTAGCAGGAAACAAAAACTAAGAGAAGCCGGTCAGGTTTTTATAGAAGGGACTAGGGCAATAGAAACCCAGAAGCAGTATTTAAACAGCTAGCTGTTTTGTTCAATGTTGTTAATCTTTTAATTTGTTTATGGTTTGGTATGAGAAAGCATATTTTTAATACAGTTGGCTTTAGAATATCTATGAGAGTTTGCCTTTGAGGTCAAACCTAACCTCCCTTTCAGGAGAGGTGCTAGTCACAGGTCATGGGAACAAATTTGACTTTCAAAATGAAGAACCATCAGAAAAGATTGGAAGACAAGGATTGCCATGGAGAAAATCTTATATTTCTACAATGGGTTCTCCATCTGATAGAAACAGCACTTAATGGATTGAAAGCATAAAGTTTTTAGCAACTTGATGAACCTAAATGTGATTCTCCTACTAAAGCATTCCTTCCTAAACTGTTGAACATGTATATTCTGCTATTAAATCATTTTAGTTCACTTCACCTAATATATGATCAAGCAATATATGGTAGATTATTATTTATAAGGCAAAAAGAGGAATAAGGAGCTGCAGACGTGAAATGCAAAAGAAAACTTAGTTGAGCTTGCAAATTACAGTACAAAATCAAAAGCGAATTAATTTTCTAACAATGTGGATACAGCTGGCTCCTGCCACTTAATTGAGGCCAACCCAATCCTTACAAGTTGCACAATAAAACCAAAAGCAAAAAGAAGACAAAAACCTTAACTTTGTTTATATTAAAGGGTTTACTATGAAGTATAAATCTGTGGGCATAAATTAATGAATTTAAACCTCGTGCAGAGATGAATGTCAAACCCAGCACAAAAATTGAAATAAAAATTCTTTGTTACTACAAGTTGTGTGCATCTAGATGTTCCTTTTCAATCTTTTTCCCAATAACTCCAAACTCACACTTCAACTTGGATAGACTCTAAATTTGTTCTTTGGCGTAAAGTTCATTTGTACATGTTAAAACAGGAAAAAGACCATCACATCAACCAATATAAATATTAGATTAACCAGAAAATGGTCTTTCAACTTCGAGGATAACAAGATCCTGGACCTAATGCTGCGAACTTTCCTAAATCAACTAAAAACATAAGGGGCCAGTTTGAAAGTGTCCCAAGCCCACATACCAATTTAATATCTGTTCAAACTGAAGCTTAGTATCTAAGAACCTCAAAAACTTCAAAGCACAAAATATCCAATATCTACATAGTTTAAGTTTATGATCAATCCTTAACTAACCAATTTTCACTTTCCTTCCAGAAAACCATTACATGTCTATCTTGTTTGAAACTCTCCTGTATTATTGAATTGAATCAAGTGAACAAAAACATATTCAATGGAAAGAAGACCATGAGAAATAAACAAAATTCAGTAAAACAATGCAAATTTTAATCAAATTTTAACAATTTGGTATGGTAATAACAACAGTGAGATGCATCCACCAATACTCCTCCTGATTAATTTTTCATAAAACTCAGGGAAGCAAAACATACCATACTAACTACTTTGCGGTGTCCACCTATCAACATAACCCATCAAAGCGCCAGGAAGAGCCTTCTTCCATGCATCAAGATCCGGCAAAGCACCTGTAAGAGCAACCGAACTATCCTCCTTCCTGTTCCCAAGGCTCAAAACCAAAAGTTTGTGAGGGAAAACCTGATGCATTGCCTCCAAAGTGTCTTCCATTACTACTTTCCCATCTCTACGTGAATCCTCGGCCTCCACACAACTACCTCCTACATTCACCATTATTCTCCCGCCTTTTCTCAAACACTTCCTAAGCTTTCTCCAAGTATTTGGGTCCTGAAGCTCAGGAACTAAACTACCATTACAAAACAAATCAACCAAAATCCCTGAGCACCCCCGTTTCACACTAGCCATCAATGCATTTCCAACATAAACAAAAAGCCTATCTTGGTAATGTTTTTCAAGTTTTGAAAGGCCGAAATACTCTCTCCCAACAGCAATAACAGAAGGGTCAAGCTCCCACCCATGAATCACCACTTCGGGATACAATTCCAGAATCAAACGCGCCGCCGAACCCGCGCCAAACCCGAGAATTCCGATAGGTCCGGGAGGCAAAATTGGCGGCAACGTGGCGAAAACGTCGAAGTAAGTGTCGGTAAAGGACTTGAAGAGAAAAGAAATGCTGTGGATGTTTCCAGGCTCATCAAGAAGGAGTAGTCTTGAGCCCGCAAAAGGATGGTCGGTTTTCCGAGAGACCTGCAGAACCCGAATGTAGTTGTACCTGGATTTGAATTTGACGAGGACCTTAACGTCCTCGGCGGGAATTCCGTCGTCCTGGGTCTTGCTTTGAGAAGTGGAGTGGTGGGTCTGTTGGGATTTGGCTGTTAATGGTAGGAAATGGATTGGTTTTCTAGATACTTGGTTCGAGAATCCTAGTTTTGTTGATTTGGCTGTGCGAATAGGGGAATTTTGAATTGGGTAGGGAACCAACGTTCGAATTTGGTAGGAAACTAGCAGGGGTGGCATTGCTTTAGTTTTTCTCTTACCTTGCCCCCCTCGCTCCACACTCAAATTGGCACTGAAATTGGTATAAGGGGCTTCCAAGGAAAATTACCAGTCTATGTATACCAAACTTGTTTAGCTAAACTCACAAACTAGTGCCAATCACAACTTTACAGGTTCCATTTTCAAAATGGGTAGCTTGGTACAATTATAAATATGTCTAGGAATGAATGGAGCTGACAGTCTGCCACTGTCAAGAGCCTGGAAACCATCTTCAAAAGCCCACCCAGTCACTCAAAATACTGGGGCACAGTTGTATTAGAAGAAATTACATTGCATTACTATGTTAATGGTTAATTTGTACTAAATGTTTTGTCAATTAAAGGTAAACTAGCAATGCTTTTAATCAATACCAACATAAGAGAGAAGAAAAAATAGAAATTGCTAATTATGTTACAAAGGGCGTGTTATTTGGAAAGCAATTAGAGGGAGAGAAAAAAAAAAAAAAGGAATCCCCTGTGAATTATCAAGGACATTTTCTGCAAATTACAAGTTTACTGGTCCACCTGTGTAACAAATGTTACTTCTGTTTCCCACGTAATTTCAAACAAAAGACTCAGTACGAGAGAGGGTTTGATCACTACTAAGCGCCTACTTCAATGCATGCCCTCACGTTTGATAGTTAGTGATACAGATACTGAAACTATTATTCTTCTCTGTCAAGATGGTCGATGCTCTTCCGGTTTATCTTCTTCCATCTCATCTTTAAAATCCCTGTATCAACAACAATCACAAAGCTTAAACATTTGAGAGATATTACAAACAGAAACCCATTCACAATTCTTTATTAAAAAGGTAAACTACCCGCTTCATAACCTTCAATGTCACAGGTAACAAAACAATTAACAAATCGAACTCAGTTGGGCATATTAAAATCCAATCTCACCTAATATTGACAGTGTTCTAATTGGAAGTTTTATTCACACCCCAGCTAACATACATCCAAGAAACTTAATGTTAACGGAAGACAGATTCAACTATACAGAAGATTTATGACAAGAAGATGATACAGATCATACAAATTAACTTTCCAGGTAAATGCTTAAACTGTATTTATATTTCCATGTCTAAAAGCTAAATTCAGTTTTTTCTTCTTCTTTTTTATCTCGAGAATATCCCAACAGTTCATAGTTGGCTTGAAAGGCCTGCCACAAACACAAGGTTCAATAACAATTGATGCCAAGGTTGGATTACCCGTCCTGAAGAAAGAAAACTTCATTTTCATCCTCTAATCAGAGGGGAAAACAAAACTTTTCTACTAATGAAACAAAATCCTTACCTCATCTCAGTGGTAGGGGCTGACTGAAAACCAACATTTGGGCTTCTATTCCGAGGGTTCTCGTCTTCATCAGGATCAGAATCATAGTTCTCACCATTCCAAATGCGACGCTTTGGTCTTTGATCAATGTCCTCTTCTTCCTACAAATAACAAATTTGCAATAAACTCAGTAAGGTCAAGAAAAATGATAAAGAGAAAATATCTTGGGAAATAACTGAGTCGATGCAACTGGCCACTAACCTCTTCTGGAACTTGAGCAGTTGGCGGCGTTGTCTGAAATGGTACGCTAGGCGCATGCGGTAGTCTAGAAAGTTGCTCCAAAAGTGTAGTCCTAGGAAAACAAGATTAATCCATATATAAGCAATTTCTGTTGGACAAAAGGATGCAACTTTCAAAAATTGTGAGGAAAAAATAAAAAGCTCTACAAATAAAATTAACATGACAGATCCAAGGAAACTAACATCCAGCTAGTATATAATACACATCCATAAGCTCAACAAAATTCTTTAGGATCTCTTACTTCATATCTATCATAAAATATAAAATGGTCAGTCAAAACAATACGAGTCATGAATTAGTAAAATAATAAATTTGGTAGTGAAACACTCATTAGACAAAAAGAAACTAGAACATTATGAGAATTCACAAAGTCAGCAATTTTAAACAGCCTAAAATTGAACTTGTCTTGTCATAGTCAACATGATTCAGCCAGATAGTCATCCATATAGCTGATATATAAAATGGCACTGAGTTATTGAACATGATAAAGTAAATCAAAATCACCTTATTTTCTCCATATCTTTGTGAGAGTTTAGATTCTCCATGTTGCAGGGTTCGACATGAAGAGTGTAATGTGGGCCAAAATATTCATAATATTCATTGTATGGCAATTTATTATCTGGTTCGACCCCAACTGCAACCGCTGTCTGTGATGTAGTAAAAGACACCATTCATTAGGAACAAAACCAAAAGTAAAAGTTGCTGCTGAGGAAAATAAAGAAGCAAATAAGCTGATTAGTAAAAGCGAGGAGAAACAGAGGTAAGAGAAGAACCTCATAGCACCAGCAACGCGCAACATTCCTTATTGTATAACCTCCGCCACCCAAAACCATCAAAGGAACATTAAACGACCTTAGGAAACGAAGGCAATCAGCATGCCCCTTGACAGACAAGTTGAAGCAGCCCAAACGGTCACCTGATAATGAATCTGCTCCACATTGGAGAACAACCGCATCTGGTTGATAGACCTCCATCACTTTTTGGATGATGGGCCGAAAGAGACCACGAAAATTCTCATCATCCAGTCCATCATGAAGGGGGACATTCAAGGCATAATTCTTCCCAAGCCCCGCCCCAGTGTCCTTAATGTGCCCAGTCCCTGGAAAGAAATCCCCGAATTTATGGAAAGACACGGTCATGACTCTATCTGTAGTGTAAAATGCTTCTTCAACACCATCCCCATGATGGACGTCTATATCGACATAAAGTACACGCTGTGCGATCACAATAAACAGATCAAATCAAAATGCTGTGACCAAGTATGAATTGAAAATTCACTTACAGTCTGGTACTTAACTAAAAGGCATTGAATCTTTAATTGACAACAAAAAATCAACTATGAAGGACGGAAACTTTAACCTACTAGACCAATTAGACTAGGCGAGGCAATACCACAAAAAATTATCAAACAACAGCCCACAGGATAAATTTTCTTCATAAGAAACTTCAAAACAATCACATTTATAAATAAAAACACCAAATTTGAAACACACAAGTAAGAATAACACAAGAACGTTGTCTTGTCACAAAACAAAAGCGGCATAGAAATTCAACCTTACAGTTTCTATAACATCAACCACACGAGAAAGAACAAAACATCATAAACATATAAAACTATACAGGCAGAAGGAGCTCCAATGGATTGCAAATATCAAATACCATAACCGCATTCACACCAAGTCCAGTACCCAACTAACTAAGATACCAACTCCAGATAGCTAAACGAACTAACAATCAATCACTAAAAATAGACGAGAGAGTATTACCCTATGTACTTTGAGCAGCTCAAGAATGCCAAGTACAATGTCGTTGACATAGCAGAATCCAGAAGCCTCGGATTTTTTGGCATGATGCAAACCGCCGGCCCAATTCAGGGCAATATCGGCGTCGCCACGATTGAGCTTCACAGCAGCTCCAATGGAGCCACCAGCGGAGGCTTGACAGAAATCGAAAAGGCCGTCGAATACAGGGCAGTCCTCCCCGACGTTGAAGCGCTTGAGATGGCGAGAGAAGGCAATCTCGCCGAGGGCCTCGGGGGAGACGGAGGATAGGAATTCGACGTAGTCCTCGGAATGAAAGCGACGAAGGTCCATCGGGGCTGCGGGGAAGGGACGGTTGATCTCCATTCGACGGTGAAGACCGTAGTGTACGATGAGGTTGTGGGCCATTCGGATTCGGTGGGGCTTCATTGGGTGGCCTTGGCCGTAATAATAGTCTCCGATCGTCGGCTCATAGAAGTAGCTCACTCTTCGTTTCTTCCCGTCCGGTCCCGATGGCAGCGATGCCCCTCCATGATTGTCCTCCATAGCTCAAACAGACGAAGCAGCCACAGACGAAAACGAAACACAGCAGCGAAAATGCCAAAATTTCCTCAAAAATAAATTTTGCCACCTCGATATATATCATTTGTAAAATTATTACATATTTTAAAAAATAAATAAATATTTTTTTATTTTTTATTTTTATTTATGTTAAGGCCTTTGGGAATACAATTCATCTTGGGGATTGGGCTTAGTCCAGTTTTAAATGGGTTTGGACTTTGGACAGGGAATGGGCCTTTGTCTTTTTTGTATAAAACTTTGAAAGGCCTCCTAACCTATCTTAGCCCAAGATGATTTTTTCTTTTTCTTTTTCGGCCTTTTGTGAATTGGCCCAATATGCCCATAAATGCATGAACAGATAATATCATAAACGAGAGAGGCAATTTAATTTTTGAAAGTTAAATTTGGTTTATGTTATAGGGATTTTTAGATAAATTAGGGGTGTAGTCAATTTAAACTTTTAACTATTTTTTTTAATAATAGACTTTGAAAATCTTAAGGACTTTTAAAAATCCACCAAAATCTTTGGGTTTGAGGAAAGAGAATTTGAGAATAATTTTGTTAAGAAAAATTTATGAAAGTCTGTAAAAATCTATAATATTAAAAAGTCAAATTTATTTTAAACACCACTCAACTTTTATAGATTTTAAAAAATTTTCATTGAATACACCTAAATTTTCATATATTTTTAAAAATATTAATTGAATACCTTATTATTTTAATAGACTGTAAAAAGTATCTATTGAATACACCTAAGCTTTTAAAGATTTAAAAAGCTTATGAAAATCTTAATTAAATACACCCCCTAAGTGTCACATGTACTATATGATGGACGTTCTGCAATAATCCAACTGCTATCAACTTCTTTTTACCCAAAAAAAAATGCTATGAACGTCTTGGAATTTCCCCCAATTGCTAGAAACTCCTTTTCAATATGAATAACTTAGTGGCAACCGGCAACCACAAACAAAACTATTTGCAACCTCTTAGAACTACTTGGAGAAGCAATTGTTTTTTAACTAGCAAACTGCTACTTTTATATATTCTCCAAAGGAACAACATTCAAGTAAACCTCTCTAGAGCTTGTAAATGCTCTGTCAAATTTCCTCTCTAGATTTCAATCCAACTTGAGCGTCGTCGGAGCTTAAAAAAAATTACAAAAAACAATTCATGATAGAAAACCTTAAAAAAAAATAGAGGAAAAAATTGAGAAAAAAAAGCATTTCATGGTTCGTGGTTATCGAATCGGCTCTACAACAAGTCAAATTGTCGTGGTGATTGCTAATTGATGTCTCGATGGTGGTTGTAATAACCGTCAATGGTGTCTCGGTGATGAAAAAGAATAAAAGAAAGAAAATTAACAAAGGAAAAATTTGAAATTTTGAACGAGTTTTATAAACAAAGGTGAGTTAGTGGACATTCTTTCAAATAGCATCATTTTCGTGGGCATTTGACGCAAAAACCTAATATTCTTAGTTCTTTTATTGAGTTTTACAATAATAATAAACATAAGATTCTTTTGCCTAATAGACCGGCTAAAATATTGGAAATGATTAGGTTCAATGGACCATGGTTAGCAATATGTTCAGTCTCATTATAGCCTAATATATGAATTAATCCACATAAAAATTTCTTACAGATTAGTTCTTAATTCAGTTCCAAGCAATTGAGGAGTTAGAGGGGAATCTCAAATCTTTAACTTGTGTTTCAATTGATCCCATCTTCAAACATATATATATATATATATATATAGTGTTTTTAAAGACGCGCGAAAGAGCAAGCCATGCTCCGAGCGTGTCTCTTAACACGCCTATGAAAACATTGATATACAAAGGGTTTTCACCAAATTCAAAACAAAGATTTAGTAAAACCCTAATGACATGACATAGAAGCTTAAGGGGACATGCAATTTTGGACATAATTTACAACAAAGGTTATGCTAAATCCTGTTTATAAAAATACATAAAATTGTATATATACGAATAGCCGTAGACTAAGATCGGTCTTTGGACTGTGATGATGAAAGGATTTGCAGACAAGAAAATATTCGGACGTCTATCACCTGAGGATGTAATTGATCACCACTAAAGAATTGTAATCCATGTGGAAAAATATTTAAACCACATGTCGGTAACCAAAGAATTAAAATCCATGTGGAAAAATATTATTAAAACCACATGTCGGTAATGAGTGTGTTTATTAACATCCACTCTAGACCAAAGTTGATAACTAGCCGTAATCTGGTACTCAAAATAAAGGATCTTTTCAGCCTAATATGTCTTTTTCATTAACAGTTCTTTCTTACGTTAATCCCTTGAAAATTCTCAATTTGATCACAACCCACTTCACAATTTTCATAGATTTCGGCTTGGTATATGTAGATAGAAATGAAGCATGTATTGCACTACTTGTACAAAAAAAGGATACCTTAGAACTAAGATTGGTACTTAATTAATTACCTAGCTTTTACAATTTTTGCTGACTGCCTCCGTCATGACAATTTCTGCAAGCTTTTTGGTATATTGGGAACTTGCAGTACTATTGCTTTTCTTGTTCTTTTGCTCTGTTTCTTTTTTTATATTATGCATATGATCTATAACAAAATGGGATACATGTAGTTGCACCATATTATGATTATATTGCTTAATTTTATATTTTGTTATCCATTTTGTGGCTATGTTATATGTTTGTGTACCTTGTTCTATCATATTATGATTATGTTACTTAAAATTCGAACCTTCCAACCTAGCTCATGTATTCATTTTTACATGGCGAGTGTTTATTGAGTTTGTTACTCTACTTCTTAATGGAATAATTATATATATATATATATATATATATATATATATAAGTTATTCTTTTCGTGATTAATTGGGGGATTAGATATTAGTAAGAGAGAACTAGATTTGTAGAGCAAAAGGTGTTAATTAGATAAATTATATTGGTGTCATATCAGATGGGTTTGGTTATCAATTGGAGACACGAAAACTTTAATCAGGGTTATCTCCTTAAGCTGATTAGACATTGGAAAAAAGGGGATTGGTTTTTCTTTCTCAAGGCACTCTAATTGCAACTTTTGACTTGATTTCTAGTGGATTGGGTGCATGGATGGACTCAATGTGGACCAAAAGGAATCTTGGAAGCTACTATTCACTTTAAAGTGTACAAGTTGAAAACCAAGTTATTAATGGCCCAACATTTAAGTTAACTAAGGCAATTATGTGATTAGATATATACCACTAATCAAACCCCTGCCTGACCACCAAAACAAAGGAACCATAATTTCCATCACCTGTTTCTGTTTTTCATGTAATCAATATTGTCTTTGAACTCTTTTTTCTTCTTTCTTTTTCTTCTCTTGGTGGGTACCAAAATAATAGAAAATCATCAGTACCCTTGATTATCTAGCTACTATTTCATGCAGCTTCAAAAGACAAATCAGTGACAAAATATCGTCATCATATTCTAAGATTAGATCTTGTATATTATGCGAGCTGCTTGAAAGATATGTCATTGAAATGTATGATGCATGTTTTTATAAATTTTCATTGTGAATATTGTTCCAATATATCATACATAGTAATGGTAGCATCAAAGTTTGATGTCCTTGATGTGCAAATTAACAAGTGCATATGCGTGTGTGTATATATAGTTTTTAAATATAAAATAAATTTGAAAGTAGAGAGGAGTCGACCAAAGATAGCTAAAGTTTGAGAGCCATGGGCAAAGGACCTAATCATTTGGGGGAAGTATGAAGGGAAAGAAATGGGGGTTTCCAAAGCTTTACTTTCACTATCATTTTGTGATCATCATCACTTGAAAAGGAAGCTTTATTGTTGGTTGATTGAGACTGGTTTTGAAAAGGACTATGCCTTTATAAGAAAATACCAGTAGTTTCTGTACCTCTCTCTCTCTCTCTCTCTCAAGACTTTTGTGATGAATTTCTCTCTTAAAAGGCTTGGTATACTATAAATTCCATTATTTATATTTTTATTTATATATGGGGCACAACCCCCTGACCCCAATGACTATGGTAGTCCTCTTATAGCTTATAGGACCATTGGTTGAATGCATATATATCCATCATCATCATCATCATGGTTAATGCATCTGACCCCAACAGAGTCCACATCGCATACACAACACCACAATCACAAATGGTATTCATTACTCTAATTCAATTGCATTAATCTTTTTGGTTAATTAGGTAGTTGATACTGGCACGACTCAATTAATGCCTCTAGGAAAATTAGAAAGCTCTAGCTACCAAATGTTTCAATGAAATTTTCTAGCTCTCTAGCTACTTCCGGAAAAAAGAAAAAAAAAAAAGGGTTTTGAAATAAACAAACAACTACTTTTAAAAATTTTGACCTCTAAGACAAATTAATATTGATAGAACTTATGCTCCAAACCCACATTTTACAATGCGTATATATATGACTACTATAATACAAGGGATATTAATTAGTAGCACTACGATACAAGGGCCAGGAGGACCACAATATATCGTGGATAGTATAGAGATCCATATATATATATATATATATATATAAAGGGACCTGGTGGTACGACATTGAATTTATTATATGAAGCTGCTCCTCTTTTGTCTTTATTAATACAGAATGATATATATCTATCAAATTCAAATAATATTATTTGATAGATATATATCATTCTTTTATAGAAAAAGTACAATAATAATATCAAACCGCTTTGGGTCAATATCGAGCTGTACCAGTTTGCATATAGTTTACACAAAATCTTATCTCTTCATTTGCATTTTCCAATCACTTTTGATTTGCTTCTAGTTGTACGTACCATTTTCTTAATATAAAAGTAAATAATAAAAGAAATACTTTTCTTGCACCGAAAAGACTCATTGTTCTTGACAAAACCTGCAGCTATAATTCATATTCAGTACGTACGTAGTAGTGCGTATATACATGTATACGACTGTAGCTTATGTAAGTCCATCTTAGTGCTTGCATGTGACATAAAAAGCTTTCTTAATTAACTATTTACATCTACATAAATATCTCTGTATTTTGTTTCCTAATATATAAAGCAAATATATATATATATATATATTATACTTGACACTTACGTTTTTGAATGCATGTGTAGTTGAAAGTGTATATATAAAAGACATGGAAAAATTAAAAACTATCTCAACCTCTCCTACTAAGTGTATTCAAAGATGCTTATAAATCTAGCTAACGTATAAATAATTGCTTCCTTTGATTTTCAAAATGATAGCATATGTGAAAACGAAAATTAGCCCTAGTTGTATTTTTAGATTTTCAACCCTAATATGGAAGAAGTGAGAGAGATTGATGGAAGTGGACCCTGAAAGAAGCAGGATTATGTCGGGGGCATCATGCTGACGTAGCCACACGAGGAGGACTGAGAACTTGAGGTCCTGCTTGGCTGCTCAGCTATTATAAGGTGGCACATCAATGAACAATCATATATATAAATATATATATATATATGCTCACAGTATGGGCCGACGAGAGAGAAAATTAGTGAGAGATAGATCATGGTTTTTTTTTTTTTTTTTTTTTGGGTGCAAAGAGATTGATCATGTTGGACGTATCAAAACTGATGTTACCATACGGAGGATTTGTGCCAAGAATTTATTTAATTCTTTGGATTTTGATATATATATATATATATATATGTTATAATGGATCCACTATTTAAGTTCAATATTTTAGAAATTCAACCTTTTAGCTCATAGTATTTTTTGTACACCAATATATATTGAGCACGTATCTAAGAAAGCTAATCACGTAGTTCACACTGCCACATTAATAAGAGCACCATGAGAGAAAAGCTCTCTCATCTTTATCGTTATATATTAACCGCTGATACTACACATAGCTTTCCGTACAACTCCCACTCAATTAATAAGTAACCATCCTTTGGGCTAGGTGTCAACACCTCACATACAATTCTCATCTCTATATAAAATCTTAAACGAGCCGCGAACATATAAAACTCTATCTAATTTTCTTTAGAGATTTCGATGTGATTTAAGCGTTGGAGCTCATTTACTCTGTAGCACATAATTGCTAAAGAATTATTTAGTATTTGCTTTATTTCAAGTCCAAAATATACACATTTAAAGTCCTCTAGAACTAAACAGGGCAGAAGCAAGATTTTGGTTAAAAACGTATACGTACATATATATACATTCTCTGTTGTCCTTTTAAGGATTACTTGCATTTTCATTCTCCAACTACAACTACATCTCAGATGATGATCATGATCAGTAGCTATTTACGTACCCACATGCTTCTCTAATCTTTCTTTACAAGTCTTGTCATCTATCAATTATCATCTATGTACTTTTATATATATATATATATAAGCATGGCCGGTCCTAGGATTTAAGGTGTCCTGTATAAAATTTGAAAGAGTACCTCTTTTATTTTAAATTATTTTTTTATATTTATTATCTTTAATTTTTTATACTTTTTAATTTTAAAAAAAATATTTTTTAAAAATAAAATTTTTACGATGTAAATATATATACTTATATATATATATATATTTAATATGTCATGAGTGCCCCTATCTTTTAGGAGTCTCTGCGGTCACACCACTCGCACATGCTCAGGTCCGACCTTGTATATAAGGATTCCACGTTACGGTGGGCAACAAACCTACTATTTTTTTTTCTTTTTTTTTTACATATTTTATTTTTTATCTTTCATATGTTTTTTCTATTTTTGTATACTGCTTTTTATTTTTATATATTTTTTTTACTGTTTTTATACTTTTTATACTTTTTTTATATTTTTTTTTTATTTTTTATATATTTTTTTAAAATATGTAAAAAAATAAAAAAAAATAGAGAAATTGATGAGTTTGTTGCCCACCATAGCATTCCTTTATATATTTTTTATGAGGGGTTTTAGTTTATCCAAAGTACCACACATATAGTTGAACCCAGGTAGCTGTGAAATGCACATTTAGCTTTTTCATCGTGCCAAATTATTGTGTATATAGCATCCTATATATATATATATATATATACATACATATATGCTCTTTTTATACCTTTAATGAGTATTTAATTACCATCAAAAACAAAAATGGTACGTACAATTCTAATGCATTTTTTAAACATCATATCATATATATAGAGAGAGGGGGACCCAATTATATTATCAGTATCACCCACCTAGCTAGCTAAGCTCTTAAATCTGATTATTAATCATCAACTTGGATTTTAAAGGATCATGATCAGCAAATTGACTCGCTCCATGTGACCTTAAATCAATATGCCTCCTCTCCCAAACCCCCTTTTCTTATAATTAATTTGTTTCTCTTTCTTTATAAAGGTCATGATCTATATTGTAAAAAAAGAACAAAAAAAATCAATATTTTTTCTTTTTTTGAGTAGGGATTGATCATTTTCATGAGTAAAATATAACATTTAATTACTCTAACTAGAAAGCATAAAAAATTTCCCAACTAACCTCTCTCTCTCTCTATCTCTCTCTATACATATATATGATTTGTATCTACAAAGAGC
The DNA here is from genome assembly GCA_007844105.2 of Rhamnella rubrinervis. NCBI lineage: Eukaryota > Viridiplantae > Streptophyta > Magnoliopsida > Rosales > Rhamnaceae > Rhamnella > Rhamnella rubrinervis. The sequence goes on from CM017585.2 coordinate 4,167,089, forward strand.
CTAAGAAAGGAGAGAGGGCCGTTGATGAAAAAAAAAAAAAACAAAACGAAATGAGGCATATGGTCGGTGTGAGTATGATTTTTTGTGATGGGACTGGATACATGTTTGTAGCGATGCCTGTGTCATTTTTTTTAACCGTTGTCTTCTCTTGCTATATAATTTTTGGTCATTCAATAAAGACTAAGACTTAGGTGGAACACTTCTTTTAAGATTGTGTATGTTTTAGAGATTAATGGTACCACAGCCGTTAAACTGTGTATAAACTAATGAGTTGCATTTTAAATTTTGAAGTTGATATCAATATCTATGAACTTTAAGAATATATAATTAAAAATTATCCACTTATTGATAAATATGATATATTTTTAACTATTTTAATCTACTTTGTTTTTATATTAAGGGTTGAGGTATATGGTAATAGATGAAAAATAAATTAATTTGAATCATTCATATATAAAAAAAAATCTCAACTACTTAAAAAGTATTGCATTTAAAGTAGAAAAAAAATACATTGTATTTATAAGTTATGAGTAATTTATAATTATTTTTAAAATTCAAAAATATTGATACCAATTTTAAGATTTAAAGGGCAATTCACTATTTTATGCAAAATTAAATTCAAGGGCAATGTTACCAACAACTCATATTTTAGAGATTTACTACTATGCTTGACTCTACTCAAGATTGTCAAATTGAAGAAAACAATCTAGTAGATAGCATTATACATTTTTTTTCCTAGCCTATCTTTGTTTTATATACCTAAAGAAGATAATTATGTAGCTTATATTTTAGCTAAGCATACTCTTACTTACACGGATAAACAAATTTGGATAGAAAATGACTCGTCTTGACTTTAATAAATGTATTATTTCGTTTTTTTATAAAAAATAATAATAATAATAATAAGAAAAAAAAAAGCAGGAGAGAGGGCTCAGTTGAGATCCATCAAAAGGTTGCCTTAATTACAGAAGGTAATTCCTTATCTTCTTTAAACAATCGTTTTGGGACCCAAAACTGATTGTAAATACTTAATTATAGACTACAAAAAAGCTGCCTTTGTTACAATAATTACTGTCGAATTTAATGGCTATGCTTTATCAATTTTACCTTTTGACTTTGCTAGCCGGAAGTACTCATAGGTGGGGCTTCACTTTAATTATATTGTGACTACTCTAACCCAAATTAAAAAAAAAAAAAAATTAATTAAATTTTTATCCATCATATCCCTATCAAATCTATAGTACAAAAACAGTAAATATATAGTTCGCAGATGTACAATTTTATCGTATTTACAAATAATTCATCTCCGAGTAGAAAAATTGTTTAATGACTTTGTACTATATGCATGGCAGGCTTGGCAGCTTATAATATAGTATAAATGAATGCGTTATAAAATAATAATTAATTTTAAATAATAATAACAATTAACCAGATTCCATGTCTGGAAATGTCCATGTAAAAGTGATTAGGAAATTAATTAAAGTAGCTTTTGAAAATGTTGAGAAAGAGGAAACTTCATACAAGTCAAAATCCAAAATCTATTTTCTCCGATCATTAAAGTTGTAAAAAAGTGTTTGTCACGCGGGAAAGAAGATTAGGAAAAATATATATATAATTTAATTTGCTCAATTATATTATTAATTATTTAATCATTAATTGACTAATTATCTTATTTGTTTATATTAGAATTGATATTATACGTGACATCGTTTATTGTATCAAGATAAAATAAAAAAAATAATATATATTATTTTATTAAATATAAGGGTTTATAATTATTGCTCGGCTAAACTGTCAGAGCTGATGTATGATTATAAGCTTTCATATTTAATAAAAATACACATTATTTTTTTTATTTTCTTAAGTAGAACAAGGTGTTTCCTGTTTCTTATATATATATATATATAATATAGGATTTAATTAGTCTATAAATTAGTCACAAGTGTTTTCTACCACAAATTATAACATTGTATAATTAATTAAAACATTAATTAAGTGATTTGATTAAGTATTTAAATCATAAAGATTGCAGCCCAAAGCCGACGATAAGATGCTTTTCTTTCACATCCCGACAGGTTGTTTTTCACGTGTGACTCAAGATCTTCAACGTCCCAATTAAAACTAATAATAATAATTAATAAGGAGCTCCATGCCTAAGTTTAATATATTAAAAAATATAAAGATTCTAGATGTAGGAATATTAAGTCATTGAATCGACGGCTGTGATGAATCGGTCAAGGTGAGGGTCTATGGAGGTGAATGTGGTGGCGAAGGATGGAATCGTAGTGACCAATGAAATGATCGCAGACAGACAAAGCTAAGGGTAGGCCAATGACTGTACCCATTGGTCGTATGTGGGTGTGATTGTGTGTGTCGCGCTGGCTGCGTATTTTTCAAGGTACAAAATTATTATTATTATTAAATTATTATTATTATTGTTAATTATTATATTATTTTTTTATTTTTTATATCGTCCTACGTGTTACTGTCGGTCATGGTAACGTCTATCAAAGGCCCCTCCAATCATTGACAGTTCATTTAAGTTGAGGATTTATACACTGTGCTACACTCACATGGTAATCCATGCCCTATGTCCACGTGGCTTCAATATATGACATCATGACCCACAAGTAGTTGATCAAAGACTTTTTAGAATTTCGTTATGTTAAGTCTATGATAATGATCATTTTTTTACTCATAATGCTTTTTCTAGCTAAGTTGGTGCCTGGTTGTGGGGCCTACAATTCTTATGGATTTATTTTGTTTTTAAAATTTTATAAAAAATTAATTGAGAAACTTCTTGGAAGCCTTCCCTTTATTTTGTTTTTCATTTGAATGCTTATACACCATTTATTGAATAAAAATATAATGGAAGAAGAATTTTAACCTCCAAAATACATATATGTATACATATATATAGATATAAATATTTTTCTACACCGCATCCCTTATATATCCTATACATAATTAAAATACATTATATTATTATAGTGTAGGATACATGAGCGATGCGTGACATAATATATGATACCTTTTTTTAAGTTTAATTATATTTATAACCCTTACATTTTAAAATGTGTGTCAATGTAGTCCGTATATTTTTAATTTAAATAATCACACCATTATATTTTAGATGATGTATTAATGTAGTTACAATTTTAATTTAAACAAATATACCTAATATAGTTACAATTTTGATTTAAACAAATATACCCCTACACTTTGGGTGTGTGTCAAATAGGTCTTGTCAAATTATATTTATCACATTTACATTTAAGAGGGTGTGTCAATATAGTTCATGTATTTTTAATTTAAACGATCATATCCTTATGTGTGTTAATGTAGTCACACTTTTAATTTAAACAAATTCACTCTTACACTTTAAGGGCGTGTGGGTCTTATCAAATTATATTTATCATCTTTATATTTTAGAAGGTGTGTTAATATAGTCCATGTATTTTTAATTTAAACAATTCCTTCTTTATATTTTAGAGAGTGTGGCAATATAATTTATGCATTTTTTTAATTTAAACAATCTCATCTTCATATTTTAGATGGTGTGTCAACGTAACCGTATTTTTAATTTAAACAATCTCATCTATACATTTTAAGGATGTGTGTCAAATAAATCCTCTCAAATTTTTCTATCAAAAAGAGTTTAGATTGATTGAATAATTTTTATAATATATATACAATATTAATTATCAGTTAAATATTTTATGGACTGTGATATTTTTAACAAAGGTAAAATTATTTTAATTAAAAATGCAAGAATATACATCCTATCAAATATAAAGATAATAAATATAATTAACCTTATATATATTACATATATTATTAATTGATTTATTTATTTACAACTCTTTTTTTTAACCATTTCTCTCATTAATTTCTCAAATAAAAATGGTATTCCAAAAGTACTAGAAACAGAATGTGAAAGAAAAGAAATTCTTCTATGACTATCTTTATCTCTCTCTCTCTCTCTCTCTCTCTTTTTTTAATTTATTTTTATTGACCGAGAAATATTTCATTTCCACGGGTCTTCTCTATCCTTTTTTCCTCTAATTTTTTAAGAGCTTTATATATGGATGGAGCCCACACTTCCTGATGATATACTGGTGTCGGCTGATTTTATACTCATAAAATATTGAATACAAAATCTAAAAACAATTTCTTTTTTTTTCTTTTTTTCAATTTCCAAGCCCCATATGCACTGTACTGCATACACGCAGTAGTAGCTGGCAAGCAAATCTTCGAATAAAAACAAAATATTTTATAAAAACCTTGAATTTACATAACCTTCTAGTAATTTTCTCTCTGTCTGAACAATTGATTTGTTTATTTTCTATATTGCAGCTGTGTGCTTGTAGAAATGCTTAAACCAAAATGGCTCAGAATAATATATATATATATATATATATGCAAGGTCAATTTAATTAAGGAAGGAGGTTGTAAATGGGCATATTGCACATGTTCAATTAAATTAACGTGTTTCCCATATAAAAAAATTAAATAAAATGAACGTTCTAAAGCGCCTCTTTATTTGTGCAAGTAAATGAGAAAATTCGAAGTGTCCCCATTTGGGTTTATGAGGTTTTAAATTTTAATTAAAAGTAGAGAAGGGGGTTATTATAAATTTTCCCACCTGTAATTGTTTATAAATGGTAGATGTACAACCGTATTCTTACAATTAAATGATAGAGAGATATAGGAAGATAGATAGAGTATCAATATTCATCCTCATTTTTAGACGCTTAAGCCTCAGATGTTAGGTTTAGGCTTTCATATTATGTTAAATTATTATTATTTATAAAAATTTAAATTATTAAAAATTAAATATTATATATATATTATAATACGGTATTAGAGTCTATGATATATAAAATTTAAATTTCATTACAATCACATTGCAACTTAATAAAAAAAATTCATTTGCAATGACCAAACGTACAAATAAAGAAGAATATCAACACATTGGATTTTTGTAACTTAATAAAAGAAATTTAGTTATAAAGATTAAAGTGACCTATAAATGAAAGGAAAATGTCGACACACTCGCTCCGTATCTTAATCTCCGTATCTTCATCTTTCCCTATAACTTGAAATACATATAAAACCTAGAGAACGGTGGTAATTTGACACTTGTGAGTACACGTTTATGGAGTTGCTCTCGTTTTGTATGATCGCCTTTTTCTATTTTTGTTTAATTTCTTGGGATAGAGATATCTTAAAAACCAATCCAGTCCAATGCAAAAGCAGCACCAGATTTGCGTAAAATCCACTTGATTGCTTCACCTTCCTCTCTGCTCTCTCTCTCTCTCTCTCTCTCTCTGCCTCTAACTTGAATTCTAAGTATGATTTATCTCTCTCTTCCTCTTTAAATCTATAAGAAATTATTCTTAGATTTTTCTTACTCTTCCAAAACACACAGACATATATTCCCACCCCAAACCCTCCTGATGATCATGTCCTAGTTCTTGCTGTGATCACGCTAGCGGTTACTCTAAACTTTCTTCAACTTGTATATATATATACACAAATACATCATTGTCCTTGCAATAATCTTACAAAAAAGATGGGACGCCATTCGTGTTGTTTGAAGCAAAAGTTAAGGAAAGGTCTATGGTCACCTGAAGAAGATGAGAAACTGTACAATTACATTACTCGTTTCGGTGTCGGCTGCTGGAGTTCAGTTCCAAAGCTTGCTGGTAAATTAGGTTTTTTGCATTGTCAATATCTAAATATTAATATTGTTTTACATGCATAGAATATAATATTAGTTTCTGAATGCTTAATTAAATTTCTTAATTACTTTTATTGCAGGTTTGGAAAGGTGTGGAAAGAGTTGCAGATTGAGATGGATAAACTACTTGAGACCTGATTTAAAGAGAGGAATGTTCTCACAGCAAGAGGAGGATCTCATTATGAGTCTTCATGAAGTTCTTGGCAACAGGTAATTTAATTAATGGGGAAAATTGAAACAGGTCTGTTCAGAATCTCTGTTTTCTGCTATGAGAATGCAAATGGGTAATCATTGTTTTGGTGTATGAACATGAAAAATTTGCAGGTGGGCACAAATTGCAGCTCAATTACCAGGAAGAACAGATAATGAAATCAAGAACTTTTGGAATTCATGTTTGAAGAAGAAACTAATGAAGCAAGGTATTGACCCAATTACACACAAGCCAGTAAGCGATGTGGATGATGTGAAAGAGAAGAGTAATTGTACAGAAAAGGAATCAAATTTGGCAATAGTACCACAGCCTCAAGGTCTACAACCAACAGTGTCAATGGGTACACAGGGACCAGCATTTCTTGGTACGGATTCGTCAAGTTACTACGAGGGAGGACTCACAGAAGCTTCAAAAGAGCATTTCATGAACAGCAACAGTAAGAAGCAGGGCTTTGATTCTTCTCTGTCTTACTTTGAATTCCAAATGGGTTTAGACCCATCTGGGTACAATTCATCAGATCTTGTTGCTCACTACCAGGCTCCCACTAGACCCCCTTTCAACCAAAATTACGAGACAAGCTCAAACTTTGGCTTCACTTCAATGCCAAGCTTAGCAAATACCGAGCATGGTGGAAACATGTCTGCCACGGATTTCTCCGACAACTATGCTTCCAGAGTGAGTTCCTGCTTCTTCATGAATGAGGTAAAGGAAAGCTCAAGCAACAGCTCAAACGTGAGCAACTATGCTGGTTACCAAATGAACAATAATATGGTGGAGAATAATAATAGTAATAATAACAATGCTGCTTTTCCGTGGGATGCAGCTGAGAACAAATTGGACTCGTTGTTTCAGTTTCAGGTCAAATCCGAGGAATTCATGAAGCCTAGTTCATGGCAAGAGGGACAGTTTCATGTTCACAATTCAGTAGATTTCAGTAGCTATCCTTTAATGTCGCTATCAGAGGATCTAACAGGTGCTCATTTTGATGTCTTTCAACCTATATAAAAACTGTAAATTACCATTTTTTGGTCTCCATATACAAAAATACACAAAGATGTTGATAGTAACAGGGAATTCCTACTGAAACAAAAAAAGGGGTTTGAGTTTGAGCTGAAGATTATTTTTCTTTTTTAATAGGATCAGGAAATAATTAAAGATTTTTAGATCATTTTTTTTTCCTATGAGTTCTTCTTAATCTGTGTATTTTTACTTCTTCTTCTTTTCTTTTTCTTTTTTTAATTTCTCACTTTGTAATTGTTTCTCAGAGGAGTTGAAAATAATGTTTAATTTGAGAGTGTAACTAATTTCTTGTGGTCCTAATCTCTCCATGTTATCTAACTAAGACATCATTATTATATGTGGTTATCTTGCTGTTTTCATGCCTATCTTTTTCCAGCTTACCCTGAAGTGCTTGCACATATATATATATATATATATATATATTCCTAATTAACCCCAAGGACTCCACCTAACAGCTTTCAATCTTTTTATATTTTCCATTTTTTCTATTTTGATTTTAGTACCCAATTCTCATCTGGAAGTTCATAGTTTGTATTATTATTAATAATAAACAATGATATATATATATATATATATATATATATATTTATAACTTCATTAATTTGATTGTACATGTACCATTAGATATGTGGGGTTTGGTTACAGATTGTAATATTTATATTGAACCGCTGGCAGAGTTGTAAGAGGAAAGATTATCATCTTCTAGTCCACACCATACAGATGCTGATTCCTAGCATCTCTATTCCTCCATGCATTGAGTCCCTCCAAAAGGCTAAACTTGGCTGGCCTCTCTGCATTATTGGAGAGAGAGACAGAAGATAGAGCATTGTATTTGTAGGGTCTTCTCTACAGGACATGTACAAAAGATTCAAATTTTTTTAATCATTTTTCCATATCAAATACATGGGGATTATCTCAAAGAATCAAAACTTCAAGAATCATGAAGGCAGAGAGCTACATATACATATTATCTATCATGCATGGCCCTATATAACTCTGACTTAGAAACATGCTGAGAGCTTTCCTATAATGCAGAGAATTACCAAAATGATGAAGGACTTCAAACCCTTTTCCAAAATCTATTCCCTACTTAATTCTATTCCATTTTTGTGCCTCTAAAAGATACCTCGAAAACAAAGAAGGACACAAGATTCTGAGGACCATATAGATTGTTATATTTTTACCGCCTTTATTACATCACAAATGTTGTGTATTTTTATATATGCATGCATATATTGCTAGTGGTGGGACATTGTAAATCACTGAAAAGCTGGTCCAAAATTTGTATCCATGACAAAGATAAAGTCTTTTGCTCCCTCTAAATTTGGAATACATGCATTGGTGGAAATAGTAACCAATTAGTAGTACTCGTTTTATTTATTGCATTTGAGTGAATCTTTCAAATCCTTGAAAACCTTAAAACTAAAGGGCAGGCGCTTTGAGCCAAAAAACCACCATGTGGAGGTCATTTTCCATCCCACTTATGGATACACTACAAATGTTGGTCATTTTAAGAGTGAAAACCAGACTTTGAGAAGTAAAACCTAACAAACCCACAGGCGACCTTTGTAGCCCTGCCTTGCATGTCCTCCAATACAAGGAAAACCCATTTAAATATATATATATATATATTTGCCACTACCCTTATCACAAACCTTTGGAATCAGCTCATTGGGCATCTAAGGTTGAAAATAAATTGATAGACAATGAAGAGCACCAACAAATCGCACTGATCTGTTACATTTCACCAAACTTAGCAAGCCTCTCTCCTGCCTCCATAATGTAGAACAAGAAAATTTTCTACCTGATTCTGGTGGGGAAATGATCTATTTGATGTAAACTCACTTTTATCTATTTTGGTCATCACTAGTGCTTAGCAGCTTTTCATGTTGCTTGCTATTGATTACTCAAGCCAATTGGGTTGAAAGTGAAAGCTCTCACTTAATACGTTAAGCTATGTTTCAAATATAAAATTTGAAATTTATATAAAGCAATAAAAAGATAAAAATAAAAATTAGGATAATTATAGCATGCTTGCTCCTTTATGCTGTGTGTATTAATTTGCAAAATACAAACAGAAAGTATGCATGTCGTATGCCGACATCATGTAAAGGGGGTCAACAGCCCAAGTCATGAACCAAATCAATGGTAATTGTATAATTAGACCCTTCTTTTTTTCTTTCTTTTTTTAAAAATAAAGTTAAAGTAAAAGAACTTGGAAAATAAGGGACTAGTTCATGTACTTGGAATGTACTACTTTTCCATGGTCAAACATTATAAGGGTGTGGTGTGTGTGTGTGTGTCCCCTACAAGTTTATTTCTTGGCATGCTTTAGCCAATGATGGCTCATTTCAGACATTCCAAATTTTATGACCTACACACACCGACACCAAAAGGCCAGGAGGCTCTTAGATCTTAAATCATTGAGTCCGATACACAACCAAGTAATTACAAATGGGTGTAATTTCAGCTAACACAAAAGGTCAATTGCACAAACACAAAAGAAAGACCTAGTGATTCTATGGATCTCTCTCACAACACAAAATCTAATTATTAAGTTTTTGTATGTAACAAATTGATCCCACCTAGTGCCTCAAGGGCCTACTACAATTGCGATAGACTACAAAATTCATGTTGCGGATTGGTTTTGTAGTAAAAATAAGCTTAGACATGAGAAGGAGGGAAAAAAGAAAAAAAAAAAGAAAAAAGAAAAAAAGAAAGGTGTCTTTTTTCTTAGTTTCAAAGTTAAAGATGGCTTATGATCAAAGATAAAGCTATAGATTGACTAATATATATAGAGCCTGAGAAAAAAAGTGATTTCGTGTCTCATTGGCTAAACATTCTCAAGGTTAATTAAAACCACGAAGGCTAACTAATTACGTGTTTAATGATTGTAATGAAATCTCTCCCCCTGCATTAAATTGGAAGAGGAAGGAATCGCTTCCTCAATTTCCACTCTATTACTTCTTTTCTACTATATTATTATTGATTAAAAACCATGTTAGGTGTAACTAGAATTTTGAATTGTCACCTCCTTCCAGAACCTTGCTTATCATTACGAAAATCTTTTACTATTTTTCATTTCTCTTCCAAACCCCTCATCAAACACATGTATTTTATGTAGTGCAGATGGGGTAGGATTTTTAACCTTTAAAAGATACTAATTCTATAGGATTCGAAGAAGCAAGAGGCAAAGAACTTATAATGCAAACAACTATATATGCAACTCTCAAACAATCAATATCCTCCATAGCTCTTAATCAATTAATGTCCTTAAGTTTATAAAAGTCACCATCCTCAATGCTTCCCCTGCAGTTACAGATGCATACTATTGTGTGTGTGTGTGTGTGTGTGTGTGTTTGTGTTGGGGGGAGAGAGAGAGAGTTCAGCTATTAATGTCTGCAGATAGAAGTAGGTGATGTGCTAGCAATGCACTAAACTGTGTGTACTTTGTGAATCTGAATAGGAAGAAAGAACATGTGAAGTTCATTCTCACAGCTGATCAAATTTATATTTCATTTCAGCTTTTCTTCAACAAAAATGAAGAAAAAAGAAGTTTCATAAGGTTTTGGGCTTCGCATAAACCCCATTTTCCATCCACAGAACTCAAATTGCAATGTAAAATTAAAGCTCTTGGTTTTCAGTGCCAATTGCAACCATTTAAACTGTAGTTTACTCAAAGCAAACATTCATGAGTTTGAGTCATTCCAATACCAGGCCCATGGAGTCAACAAACACCTAATCTCTGTGTGTGTGTGTGACAATTGGCCCTCATGTGCCCATAAGCATCACCTTTAGACCTCAGACCATTGTTGAAAGAAACCATGCAACTAGTACTTAAACTATGCTGTGAAAATTCACGATAATGCCAATATAAAGAAATAAGAATCATCCAGAACATATACACATTCTTCTCTTAATGAACTATCGACATACATACACTCGAGGGCACGTATTTAAGTTGGATTATTAAGAAGCTCTGAAATCGATGTTGGATAATGAGAAACAAGATCGAGGTAGGCAAACTGTAACAGTAAAGGGAATAGAAGGAGCGAGGAACATGTAAAACATTAGTCAACAGCATGCAAAACTCAAATTAAGGGACTACATCTAATAGTTTACATAAGGTATCAAGGAAATAGCAGAAGCTTTTTGGAAATTCTAGCCACTGCCAAACAAATCCATACAGTTATGGTAAACCAGCTAAAGAATTGGCTGCCGTGAAAAACTATTGAATGAGGCAATTGAGAAAAAATAGTAAGAATTTTTAGGCTGTACACCTAATTTTCCTGGGATTGTAGTTCAATCAGTCAGAGCATCACCCTGCCAAGGCGGAAGCTGCGGGTTCGAGCCCCATCAGTCCCGACCTAGGATCCGATGAATAAGAATTATGAACAATTAAGCTAATCATTCACTGCGAATAATAGCTTTGGTAACAAGCTGCAGGCAAGCAGCTAACACGCACAAAAAACTTGTGCCTCTGTTCCTAATGATCTGGTAATATTAGCTTAGTTGCAAACCATCCATGTGACTAAGATGTACATAGTATCGCTAACTCGCAGTGTTATATGGCTGGAAAAGTTCAGCTAGCCATCATCTATTTCTATATGAGCAGTTCTTTCTTTTTTTTCTTTTTTTCTTTTTTTTTTTTTTTCTTTTGACAGCAACAAAAGCACTAACAAAACTATAGTATTTGCAACCTCAGTTTCAACTAGTTGCCAGCAACTAAATAAGATCAACGTTAATGCATGTAACCTTCATGAAAGGAAATAAAGATTTAGTTGGGGGACAAGAAAAGAGAACATAAATGCCAATGGTAAGAAAAAAGAGTAGAAAAAGAACTTGGTTGTTCATTATTGTTAACATCAATCCATGACCAAATAAGGAAGCTAGTAGGATTCAGACAAAGGAGCTAACAAATAAATACATTCGGATAACATATTTAGCCACCATAATCCCAAAACTGTTGGAAAAATGACCCATCAAATATATCAACCTATCAAGCTAATACAATAAACAATTAATATCTATAATTACAACAACAAAATTATCCGAAAGTTATGTTCAACCCATTAAAATAGACACCCAACCATACTCATCTTGATTAAGCAATTGATTGATTAATCATCTTAGATGATTTATCAATCCTGTCATTAACCATCTCCTACATCGTGCCAATTCGTCATTAACTATCTCTTACAAGTTACAACATTGGATATGAACTTCTTCAGTTCATCTCGTGGCAATCTGTCTTTGCTATGTCCCACACCAGGATTCACTCACATAGTCACATAGCCAAAACCATTGCACGCATTCATGATCTGTGGGGATGAGCTCCAGCCTGATATAGAGTGAGATGGTGAACAGCTTGGGTGAACAATTCCCTTAAATCAGGATGTTGAGCTACAACAGAACGAGCTCCTTCCAGGGCATTCAAAGCACGAGCTTGTTCAAGAGCCTTGCTGTTTCCAACATGCAACGCAAGGTAACAAAGTAGCACAAAGCCATGCATTTGAGCCCTGCCATCAGTTCGTAGCAATACCATCAACGGAGGAACACCACCAAACTCAACAATCGCCTTTGAATGCTCCACACAATTGAAATTTTCAACACACACAAACTTCTCCAATGCAATAGCAGCCTCTGTTGCAACATCCACATTCTTATCCTTCAAATGAGCAACCAAAGGACCAATAGTTCTTGTTTCCCTCGCGGGAAATGTTCGAGCCAAGCACCCAATAGATTTAATGGCAGGAACTTGCAATGCCGGATTAGTCTCCTCTTGAATGACCTTCAGAAGCTGATCCAAAACTGCCTTTGCAGCCGGAGCAGTAGTCTTAAAGGCTGCCCGTCTAAGGTCAGGACAGGATTCAGCTACAGAAGCTATCTCCATCACTGTCATTAAGCAATTAAGCCGCAATTCACCATCCTCCTTCTCAATAATCTTCGCCAAACAAATCATCCCTTTGGTCTCCGTAATTTTGCGACTATTGGTTAAACTTTCTTTAGAGAGTTTCCACAGAGCCTCAGCACAACCAACCTTAAGCTTAAGCTTCACCTCAGGAGACTCAAGCTCCCTCTCCTTCCTATAATGGCCCCCACGGCTACTACCATCAGAATGATGCGAAGAGAAGGACGAAGTAGTCGACAAACTCAAATGGGTATTATTATTAGGTGGTGGTCTTCCCAGTAACTCTTGGTGAACAATGGAATGAATGCTAGTCCTACCCGATTGAACCTGTGGATCATCCAGAACCGTATCCATTGCTAGCAACGAAACGAGAGGCCTAGTCACATTCTCTCTGGCAAACTCCTCCTGCGCAACCGCGTCGATCTCCGCCATCCTCGACACCAATTTCACCACCCAAGCCTGAACCCGCATCGGCGAATCGCCAAGAACCTTAACTATCATCGGAATTCCAAGCGCATCGATAATAAACCTTACCCTTTCTTCGTCCGTGGCGATATTGAAAAGCGCAGTGGCAGCAGCAATCTGGGCATCGGGTGAAGAACCTTCCTTGAGCAGCTTGAGCAACGGCGTAACCCCACCTTCATCCACAATTATCTTCTTGTTCCGCTCGTTGTCGCGAGCCAAAGAAGCGAGCTCGTTAGCAGCGTCGACGCGTTCCTTGAGCTGACCCATTTGAATAGTCGCGATGTAGGACCAGACCCATGAGAGAATTGGGTCGTTGCTGGCGATCGGAGGTAGAGAAAGGTTAGCACCATCGGAATCAAAAATAGAGAGAAGCCACTTCATATCTCCAATGGAAGACTCAAGCAGGCTAGCCACCTTGCGGTAATCGGCGGTGGTCGTGATGGCGAAGACCTGACGGAGGACACCGTTGTGCTTGCGCTTCCGGACCAACGTCAGGGCTCGATCAAGGTTCTTGGCAACATCTTCGACGATTCTCCGAACAGGCCGCTCATAGATGGACTGAGTGGTGGCGGCGGCTCGGGCGGCGGAGCGTAGCATCTGGGAGAGATTCTCTACCTTCTCAGCGATATCCAAGCATTCCTGCTTGGAAGATTCGGAATCTCGGACCAATTTAATGACACGGTCGGCGAGCAAGATAGACAAGGTGAGCTCCTCTTGCAGTGTCTTTTCCTCGTCGCTAGTCGCCATGTTTGTCGGAGAGTTTTCAGTGAATTGAACTTCTTTTTTTTTTTCTTTCGGCAGGCCAACCAAACCTAATACAAGTACGTTTATTTGCGTGAGGTGTTTGTGAAAATTTAGTACCAAATTCCGCAAAACAAATAAAAATCAAAAACCACAATTTTGTTGGATGTTATTTGGCTTTTTTATTACTTAAAATAATTAATCTCTCTCTCTTATCTGAAAGAGGGAATACATTGTAGTTTTATCAAACCCTCGAACAACTTTTAATTTAAAAAAAAAAAAAAAAGTCATGAGGATTAAAGAATAAAATAATGGTTCGCCACGTCATATTTCCACATTGAATTATGCGGTTGGGGATTTACTGCTACGTCATAAAAATAAAGGCAGTGCCTCTGCAGGTCAAAGTCCACGACGGAAGACGCAATTTCTTAACACACAAAAAGTTGGATATTATTAGCAAAAACAATTCCATCAGTCTTTTTTTTTTTGATGAATAAAAATTCCATCAGTCACTTACAAAGCAAAACCCAAATCTAAATCCAAATCTAACACACAAGAAAACGTTTAGTCACTAACACCAAGAAAAACAGCGACACAAAAATTAGAAAAATAGCATATAAATCCGCTTGCTTCCTTCAAAGTTTAGCCAATAACCCATTCTGAATTGGTTTGGCTACCGCATTTTCTTTAACATCAGTGTCTTTGGCATCCAATTCACATGTGCTGGGTGGGACATCTACTGCTGGAGAGCAATTGAAGAATCCGTGAGGCTGCACCAAACGAACACACACATTCATAATAATTCGATCAGATACTATATCTGACTAAAGAAACACGCTAATCATGGCCCAGATGCTTGAAAAAAGGCATACCATTAGCATAAAACCAATGCGCTCCACTGGCATCACAGGCCAGTCTTCCAAGCGAGGAACATGTGTTATTCCAAACACGTACCTGCAGATTGAAACCCCCACAAAAGAACAAATAGTTTATCAATTTACAGGGATATTCCTAATTTAGTTGCACATACTCAAAGATCAAAACCACACTTGGAAAACAAATTACATATATATATATGCAGCTATTATAATGTTGGTTTTCTTTCATCCATATTACTACTTTGTGGCATCGTCCTGAAAGTAACGGTTACAGAAAACTGACTTGTTTACAGTAAGATAGCCATTTCTGTAATATATGTGTGTGTGAGAGAGAGAGAGAGGACTAACCAAAGAACCACATTCGTTTCTTCTATGGGTCGGTTTTTCTTCACCCATGTAGCCAACCCTTCACCTGCACGTGGATTTTGATTAGGGAACTCTCCACCAGGAAACATCTCATCACGTGCATATTGAGTGACCCAAAGATTATGCTTCAAGAAAGCAGCTCTTCTCAAAAACTTCGCCTCAGAACCAGCCAATGGCAAGCAGTTTGAACCAGGTACTAGCTTGTAGCCTGTTAGCTGTCCAGTCCTATTAACAGTTCTAGTGTTCCTCACCTAGCATATAAGAGTATAAATAGGTTTAGTTTATCAAACCAACTAGCATAGTAGCTTCAGATTATCAAGTAAAACGCAGACTCACAAAACAAAATAAAAAAGAGTGGGAAAAAGATTTCCATTCTGTGTAATAAGCTTCAATATGCCTCAGCATTAAGTGGCAATTTTCTGTCACTACTACCACTTTAACTAGAGGCAAAAGTTCCCTAAATAAAAACATATCTGACAGTATATGGGTAACGAAAATTCAAAGTTAAAGCAAAGCCATGACAACCAACAGCTGGAAGCACAGCTCTAAACCCAGGGTAAGGATGTCTTACAATCCAATGGCGAGCAGTCAAAGGATTACAATCACGCATTGCTTCTGATTCAGATCTAAGAAGTGTCTCCTCAGCATAGAATGCGTTGTTGTGAACATTGTTCTCGCCAGGTTTCTCAACCTTAACATTCAACTCCACAACCTAAGAAATTGATTAGGACGGGTGGGGGGGGGGAAATGATTACGGTGCATCGGACAACCAAATTCTTTAAAGTACAAGTTTAGAGTCGTAGCAGTATACCTGATTGTAAGTCTCACCAGGTTTGCAATCAACAGCCATATCCATACGAGCAACAAAAAAGTGCTGATGAACTGGCGCATATAGTCCTGGTGCAATCATAGTACCATACTTACGAAAATCTCCAGGTTGCAAAGCTCCTAAGCTCAGAATACCTGTAAGTTTAACTTCCGCTTCAATCTTACCATCCTGTAACAGCATAAAGATAGATGTCAACAACCTAATTACCATTAAACTGAAGAAAATAACAAGAACACAAATGCAGGTAGTTCGGAAGGAAGAGAAAATAAATTATGTGAAAAAGTTGGCATAATTGCTGGCCAAATTCTATTCTATCTTGAAATGCCTTAAATCATGTAGAGAGCAAGAGACTCATTAATAAGCACTCTATATAGTTTCTATAGGCTGTTTCAGTTTGGAAGTGATGAAGAGAAAGTAAACAAAACAAAAACACAAGTACATTATTCATACAGATAATACTAGTGGCCTTCAACTTGCCTGATAAAAGTGCCAGAAGAATCCATACTCATAATTAGCCACAGTACATATAAAAGATACTGTAAGCCGTCTAGATCTCCGAACTTCAGCTAAACCTGTTCTCCAATCTTGATGCTTCCACAAAATTCCATGATCCTCTTCATGCAAACACACACAGTTTTCAATCGTTTCCACACCTCCAGTGAAATTTGTAAAGTGGGCATCAAAGTATTTGATAAAGCCCAAACAATCACACCCCTGTGAAGACAGTTTCATTTCAGTCCAATTTAGATTGTATTAGAGAAAAGAACAAAATGCCAAAATTGCAAAATGATCAATTCCAACGAAAGACTTAATATTCATACCTTCTTAAGAGAATGGGCATTTTTACCAAGGCCATCCTCCCCCGCATCAAAAGCATTTTTCCTGTAATGCGGTTCATCTGGGTCTCCATAAGGCACGACCATTTCGACAAAACTCAATCTATGGGCTACTGGTCTTCTCCCCCTACTACCATCAACATATGCAACAGAATATATAACTAAACCCTCTCTAGGAGTAAATCCAACACGGAAGTTCCACTGCAAACAAACAAAATAAAATGAGTTTACTGAAGTTTCTAAATCATCATAAGATAAAAGTCCATAAACAAATTCATAGATACCTTCTGCCACTCTACAAAGTAACCATTGACACGAAAGCTAGGACCTTCAGGTTGAACAATCTGTAATGGTTTCACATCACTTCGATCAACACCACCTCTTGTTTCGCCAGGAGTATAATTCCTCAATGGATCAGCAGGAGGTAAGGGAACTAGCTTACGGTCTTCAAACTCTATCACCACCATGTTCTGCATATCAACAAGTACATAAATGCCCTCAACTGGCCGTGCATAACCATTTTCCATTGGGCAGTCGCTCTCAGTTCTACAGAATATCAGTGGTTTAGCAAGTCTTCGGTTAGGAGCATCAGCATCACTGTGATAACCAACACACCTGAAGAATATAGACAAGAAGATTGAGTAAGCAACCATCCACATTGAACCAGAAGGAGTGTGACTTAACTTACCAGGCATCGACCATTACAAGATCCATATCTTCAATGCCCCTCTTCTTCATAGCCTCCCTAAATGGAGGAAAGTCTTTCACAACAGCTTCACATTCAGCATATTCCACAGCATCCTTAAGTTACAAGAGACCCATTAGAACACACACATGAACATATATATGAAACATTTTTCTTATATTTGAAAATACAGGCAATTTGCATTCTTTTGCTGTCTCATTACAAAGTTATTCAGCAGAATATCCAGAAATATAACCTGAAGTCACTGACAAATCTTAAGCATTCACTTCCAAATCATCTAATATTCCAAAAGAGATCGAATGCAATAACAAGATGAGATGTCTATTGAAAAGCCATACCATGGGAGGCTGCACATCTGGAACAACTTGGGATGAAATTACTTTCCCCCTGTGATGTCCACCTCGAGTTACTGCATGTACTTCTGATAGCTCAACTATCCATATGCTTGTTTCATTTGACTTCTTGTTATATACAACAAGTCTAGCTCGCCTTGGAGGGAGCTTTATGGGAATTAAATGCCCACCTTTGGTTCTGGGAAGTAATGATGGCTGGAAAGGGGGAAAGAAATACGCATCTGCTAGTGCAATAACATGTTTATCAGGTTCCAGTAGAACAACTTCTATAAAGCGCATGCTATCTCTGACCTGGAACAGAGAAAATTCTAATCAGTTCACAATCTCATCCGCTATCATGTATGTAAATAGATACATATAGACTAGATGTTTTGGAATTAATAACCTCAGGTGTGGCTCCTGCTGCCCTGACTGTCGCCACTGCCACAGTTATTTCTGCAGCAGAAAGAGGGTCCAAAGGATGGCTTGTCTGAGCCCTCAGCATGATTGGAATTCCTAGACAACCAATGCAATAGACTTAGTTGATCAACCAAATGAAACAAGGGTTAGAGGAAAGTAGAAACCTATAAGTCAAGGCAGCATACAACTGAGAAGTTCAAGAAGAATAGCTATTGAATGCACATCTCATCAACTCTGAATGGAAAATTGTTTCTAAGTCACTTAAGAGCCCAAAAGTACAGAAACGGTGTGAAGACCTTTAGAAAACAAATGCAAGAAGAAATTGATGAACCTACAGATAGCCTGCAGTCTTTTCTTAACTATTTCCAAAACCAAACAACAAAACAAATTGATGCATCAGATATTGCTCAAAATTGTTCATATACGATATATCATTTTAAGCAATAGACTTGCATACTTAGATGCATCATCAGATATTATTTTTCAGTTTTCTTATCAAATATCTGTAGACTTTATCCTCACAAAGGAAAATCTAAAATACCAGTGTTATAAACATCACAGAGATAGCACATATTTAGGGGTTGGGTTGGGGTGAAATCATAAATAACAAAAGAAATTAATACATCATTCCTAGTCTAACCATTTTATATATATTTGTTTTTATTTTATTTAACAACTTAGAATACATTTTGAAAACAAAGCCAAATTTCAAAGTTATCAAAACGTCAATTTCATTTAAACAACAACTAGCCTATATGAGAAAACTATTCAAGATGTTAAAGGGAAAAAAAAATTCTGAGAAAACTTATTTAATTTTCTTTCCGAAAGAAACACTAATTCAGATGTCATTAATTGTTATTCATTGTTCCTATTATTTGCTTTTTACAATAACTTTGATTATCAAAACAGTAATTTTTCTTTACAATAATAAAATAAAACATGAAAATATGACCAGCCGACTCGTAAAATTTAATCGAATAAAAAGGGATACAACTAAAAAGACGTAAAGCAAACATCAATTAAGAATTCAAAATTATCGAAAATTCCAAATTTCTTGCTTTAGAAAGAAAAGGAAACATTACCAACCGGCTCGTAAGAATTCATCGAAAGGAAAGAAAGTACCAATACAATACAACACAAAACTTCAAAATTCGCAAAGCAACTAGTAAATAAACAACAACGAATCCAAATACGAAGAGAAATGTATAAATAAACCTTTGGTAGAAGAAGTGTTATTGGAAGGTTCGGGAATCAACGAGGCGGCAACGGCGATCTTCTTGGAGCGCCGATCGTCGCGACGGTCCGTGGAGGGGACACTCCAATCCTGGACGGCATTGGTCGAAACGACAGCGTTAGGAGAAGAAGAAGCTTCACGAGGAATGGGAGCGGAATCGGCACCGCAGCAAGAAGAAGAAGAGAAAGGAGGAAGGCTAGGTAACGTCGTTTTTTTCGTAGCTGGGGCCATTGCAAGGGATTCAAAAGCTCGCCGATTCCACCGCAATAGGTCTCTATGCAATCCACTGACATACAGAGAAAGTCTCTGTTCTTCTGGTGCTGCTGCGTAGCCGCTTCTTCCACTACCGCACCAGCGCAAGAAAACAAACTCCTATCAAACACAGAGAGAGAGAGACGACGACCAACCAACCAAACGACAACAAACAACAAAAAGAAAATAGGATTTTCCTTCTCCTTTCTGGATTCTGCAATTCGTCGTACACAGCTCAGGACGAACTAGGGCTTGTCGCAGAGAAGAAATGTGAGTATCCGTCCATGAATTTAGGAGCAAAAGCTGAAGAGAGTGAAAACGTGAATGAGAGAAAGCGAGAGAGATTGATTCTGCTCTGCAACCGAGAGAGAGAGAGAGAGAGACAGAGGGGGGTTAGAGAGAGAGTTATATATGGGTGACTAACCACGTGCATTTCTCTCACATGAAGCGTTTTTTATTTTTATTTTTATTTTTATTTTTGTTGTGTTTTTATTTATTTTTATTTTATAAGTTTATTGGGTGGAGGATAAGGCCAACATTCCATTAATTTTATTATTTTATTATTTTATTATTATTCTAATAGAAATGGGGGCTTATCAAAGGATGGGCAGATAAGTGCGCGTGATAGGTCGATCTGCTTCTGGGCTGATGGACGTGTATTATTATGGAAAAAGATAGGGACCTGTTTTGTAATTTTATATTTATCCTGATAAGGCCATTTCTTATTTTTACTTTTTGCTTATAAGGACTTGTTCTTCTCGATTTTATCCGGAAACCCCACAAATCCACACCATAGTCACAAAACTTACTTCTGGAAACCTTTTTTCTTTTTCTTTTTCTCTTTTTTTTTTTTTTTTTTTTTTTATGTGAATGGAAAACATGTCACGTGCTTCGATACCCAAACCCCGTGACTTGGTTGGTAAGGTCACGTGGTTCATGTAAAAGTGGCAAATTTGGAGAGGAATAAGGCAGCCTTTGGACTCTCGTGCATGTAAGGATATGTAAATGTGAAATGGTTATGATTTGGTGTTTTAAATTTTTAAAATAATGGAAGTTGATAAGGCCTTACTCACTATTCCATATTTAAATGTTTACTTCTTTATAATATTTTTACACATAAAATTCTTATTTTATTATAAATATTTGATGATGATAACCACTATCATGTAGAATACAGGCTGCCATCTTCAAAATTAATATTAATTAAAAAAAATTAATTCAAGCAGACGATTAAAATAATTGAAATAAAAGTAAATAAAAACAGATCATTAAACAGACAGAAAAAAATAATAATAAATAAAAGAAGACCATTGTGGTATAAAAAAACAGAGAACAACATTGGATACAATAAATAAAAACAGACAGATTATTGTGGAATAAATAAATAAAACAACATTGGATTTTTAATGCCTTGAAATTAAAGGGACTTTAAATACAATGACCAATCAATTAACATAAAAAAATAAAATAAAATCCAATACTTATATAAATATTATCAATTCAATTCAAATGATAAATATAAAAAAATCCTATAATAATATAAATATTATCCTATATAAATATTAGCCAAGATCCTATAGTTATATAAATATTATTGAAATTGTGATCCACATCAACAATCAACAATCAAATATTGAATATTGAAGATCAAAAGCAAAAGGTTTTAAAGTGTAATATTTTGTAACATCTTGATCACACTCAATGGTAGTTAATAAGTGCATCTGATTTACACCAGTCAAAATCCCACTCTTAAGAGCATTGACAATTCTCTGAAAGGAAAATATAATAAACTAATTATGCAAATCATGAGATTCGTTGTGGTGGTTCATGAGAAGCTGGAGAAAAGGAAAATAATGTCAAATGTGTCACATAATCCATTTACTAATCTTTAAAATAATGTTACTCACTATTAAAATTTAATTTCCTCCAATGGGTAGTAACATATTTGGAATTGGTCACTCATGGTGAAGGTGGTGGTGTCAAATAGATTTCCCACTTAACAATGATTCTTTGTTTTCATTTTCAATTAAAGCACACTCACCACCCTCCCTCCACCTACCTCCACCAACAAATTAAAAAGCTATTACAAAAACTAGTCAATAACTAAAATTAATTGAATTATTACATATATTTTCACTTTCTTGGCTCAATGTCTATTCCATTTCATTTTCTTCTCTCACCATTTTCCATGACTTCTTTTGCATCTTATTATACTTAAACCTTCTTAATCAATCAACAGTCAAATCCATTAAATCAGCATGGAGAAGGAATGAAAATGAAATTACTAACTTGGGTTGTGCTTGTTTCATATATTTATATGCTTGAATTATTGTATAATTGTTCGAACAAGATTTTACTCCACCTCAAATCATTAATTTTCATTGTGCTTCACCTTGAACTTGAGAAAAAAAAAATAAAAGACCGTGAAGCTTTAATTAGTTACTGATCAAAGAAGCTCCGACAGAGAAATTAGTCTCTAGATAATAGTTCTTTAGAAAAAGTTTGACTGCTAAGGTTTGCATATTTTTTAGAAATATTTGGTATTCATAGGATTGGGTTAGTCATTCTATATTCCACACATAAAGTTAGAAACCCTAAATTTACCACAATCTCTGCTCAAGTCAGTCTCTAGATAGTAGCTCTTTAAAGAAAGCTTGAATGCTAAGGTTTGTATATCATTACTTTTTTGAAGATCTTTGATATTTATAGAATTGGATTAGTTATCTCATATTTTATACGTAAAGTTAAAAATTTTAAATTTAATCACCATCAATTTTCACAATAGACCTCTTATATATATACCAAAAAAAAAGTTACCAAAGAGGCTCGGTTTCATTCCAGGATCAGATGAAGATCCTAGCAGAACTATTTAGTTCGGATCCACGAAGTCTTCTATTTGGCCTAATAATCCCACAACGTGAATTTGTCCCATGCAATGATTTTGATAAAGGAATCAAGAAAAAAACCATCCGCATGCACAGCAATGAGAGAGAGAGTGTTCATTTCGTCTACTTTTGTATGAATAATATGACCTATTATATCATATAAATGGGATTAACTAGGATGGACTTAGAAACTAAAACACACTTGGTCTTTGCCGAAAGGGTGAGAATTAAAGGAATAAGATGACGAGGACATATTTATATAGTACCACCACTTTTGATACAATAATTCAACTACCCTTTTGATAGGAAGATCGCACAAGTAAACAATATACTTAGTTATTAGATAAAGCCTTTTGTTATTTAGGGATTTCATTTTATATATATTGAAGTGAAAGAGAGTACAAAGCAAAAAGAAAGAAATTGATTAAGAGGAAGTGTCTTTTCAATGTAATTTTGCTTCCACACAAGGATGGTATAGTACGTTTTAATTCAGATGTTAAAAGAAACAAACAACAAATTAAAGTTTGGGAGATGTTCCAAGTGGAGAGGAGATATTGCTGTCCAACACATATTGATAATCAATGTGAAATATAAGTGAAAAATTGACATCAATAGCCAAGATCATTATCAATTATGGGCCCATACCCTTTTCAAAGTATCAATTCAATCACACAATTAGATTGCATTTTAGGAAAATGGGTGGTGTAGCTAGTTGAAAAACAAAAAATCATGTATAATTGATTGTGACATTGCAAATTTTTATACCTGCGTGATTTTACAGGTTCAGCAAAACACATATCAATACAGGTGGAAAAAAAAAAGGACGCACACAGATTAGGCACAAGAGGGACTAGGTAGGAAAATGCCAAAACTCCAAAAGGTCGGAAAGCCAGCTGCAAACCGACACAAAGTCGATGATGATGCACCACCACTAGTCTTATATATATATATATATATATATATATATATATATATATATATATATATATATCAGCATTCTAGTGTTGGAATTTTGCATTAAAACTTGCATAGATTTCTGGATTTTTGACATCAATAAACTCTATAAAGTTGCAAATTTTTATGCCTACGCGATATTGCAGATTCACCAAAACACATATCAATACAGGAGGAAAAGAAAAAAACCACAGATAATAGGCACAAGAGGGACTAGCTAGGAAAATGCCAAAACTTCAAAAGGTAGGAAAGCCAACTGCAAACCGACATAAAGTCGATGATGATACACCAGCACTAGTTGTATATATATATGTATTGTATATACACACTTACTACTTCACCATTCTAGTGTTGGAATTTTGCATTAAAAAATGATATAAAACTTGCATGGATTTCAGGGTTTTTGACATGAACTATAAATAATGTAAATTACTTTATAAAAATTGAAATCAATATCCTTTTTATTTTTATAAACAATTATAAAATATTTCTGACTCATAAATATGTTATATTTTTATTAAAAAATAAATTTATTTTAACTAATTAAGAATTTTTTTAATATTAATAATTCAAATTAATTTTTTAGAGATAATTTATAATTATTTTTAAAATTTAAAATATTAATATTAATTTTGTAACTCAAAGAATAATTTATAATTTTATATATAATTGAGGAGTTATCCACGATTAGGTTCAAAATACTCTTTTAGAAGATCAGTTTAGTCCCTTGATTTGGATTCAGATCTTGTTCATGCACTTGACTGAATGCCAAGGTGCATTTTGTGTATTATCAAATTGAGTCCTGTCTCAAAAATGGGAAAAAGGAAATGCTAACAAGTACAACATGTAAGAAAGAAGGGCAATAATGGTGTACAGAAGATTACAAAGAAATTTACCATCTGTACGAAATCCAAAAGCAAGTGGTGGGTCATATATATTTGCTATTTTCTATTTTAATGTCCTCTTCCTCCATCCTCACCATCATCATTGCTATCATGGGTTTTCAATTTGGCATCCACATAGAAATTAATATGCAGCTGCTATTTCTGCAATTTGAAATTTAATTAAGAAATAAGTAGTGCTACATCATGCACCAAGAAGTTTTACGTGATATCATAATTGAAGAATCGCACTGGGGTGTGGTCTAACGATAAAAAAATCGATTAAATTTTTATATTTATTTATAAAAATTATGATGTAGTTAATTTTATTAAATTCAAATAAAAAAAAACTATTTGAAAAATAAATTTATTATTTTAAATTTTTCTAGAATTGTCATTGCCGTAATAAATACAATTGATAAACATGTGGGTTAAAGCATCATAATCTAGCACCCTTGCCTATGAAAAGAGAAGAATATTTTTTAATTATGGAGCAATGAGGGCTAATTTAGGGAGTTGGGTTGAATTAAAGTATATTTTAATGTCACTATTCACCATCATTGATTTTTTATTTATTTATAAACTTGAGGGTCATTGTAAACAAAGAAAGTGGGTTTAAAGCTACAAAACCCACTTACCCTTTTGTTTTCTTGCTCATTGAGAAAACTGATTGATTTTTTTATTTTTATTCTTTGTTTATAAAACTTTTAAAAGGTACATAATTTTGGGTGAAACAAATCTAAATGTCAATTTCTAAGGGGTTAGTGGGTCGACTAAACTTACTTGTCCCTGTCAAAAAGTAGACATTATCTGCTAACTTTTAGAGCTTAATGCACATTAGGTGTGACCTAATATAAAAAATATATATATATATTTTTTATTTTATAAAAATTATTTTTCGAATCTTAAAGTTATAAATGTGTTAAAGTGAATAGAATTTATTAAAATATAAATTAATTATTCTAAATTTTTATCGAATTATAAAATTAAAATATTAAGAACTCTATTTATTAATAAAATTCTAAAGTAATAAATTAAAATATTAAAAATTATATCTATTAATAAACTTATGAAGTTTTGATAAAATCACAAAGATAGAGACGAGAACTTTTTATTAAAAGGAAAATATACTTTTAGAGCTGGATGTACTGTTGAATTTGACTAAATCCCGTCCAAAATCTAACCAGACCCACATATTGATGAGTGGGTTGTGTCCGATCTAGTCCCATCCATGTCAATGACTAAGAAAATTAAAGCTTCATCATAGCAGAGTTACAATAAGTAGAGTGCAATGTTACCCCATATGTCCATGAACAAATCAACAATTTTCTTTTTTGTAATTTTGTTGCATAATGATTTTGTCATTGTCATTGTCATCATCATTTTTCAGTTGTTGTTATTGTGTTATTTTTCTCTCCTCGTGATGAAACTCTAATTCACAAATGGACTAAAATTCCTCCAAGGCAAAGAAAATAGAAATGGAAATTATCAAACACTTTTAGGAGCCTAACTTTTCAACGGGTTTGACAAAAAAAGCCAGTTTCTAAGAATTATTTCTATAATTTGCTTTTCAATTTTATCAATCTCATTTTAATTTTGACATCACATTGTTATTTGGAATTTCGGTTTTCTTTTCTTTGCAGGCATGACAATTTGTTATTTTATCAACTTTTAGACATCATTAATGATGAAGTTTTTTTTAAAGAGAAACAAATAACTAATAGTCTTTTTTTTTTTCTTTTTTTTAAAAACGAAAAAAAAAATTGAAAAACATTTGACCAAAAGCCCATCTTAGATAATGGACCAGTTTGCAGGCCAGGCCTTAAACCAATCCAAAGGTTGCTCCAAATTCAAACAAGATTTATCTAATAGGGTTTTTTAATGTAGAGATCCATTTGAATTTTTTTAATCAATTTTATTTATAAATATTACTTTAATTTATTTATTTTTTATAAAATATTAAATATGCCTTTAAATATTTGTAGGTTTTTTTATATTTTTCAGCGTATTCGTCATCGTCTTCTTTGTCTTCTTCATTGTCATAGTTTTCTTCTGCAACGTCTTTTTCTTTAATTTTTTTGTTCTATTTGTTTGTCATTTTCTTCGTCGTAATCTTGTCCTACAACATCTCTTCTTCTGCAAAGTTTTTTTTTTAAATATTTTTCTTCGGGGTGTTTTTCTCCTGGGTGACATATCCTTCATTTTTTTTCACATTTATATAATTAATTTGTGACGAATTAATTATTAGTAACAATTTCTAATAAAACATTGATGAATATTGAAGTGTTATAAAAATTAAAATTTTGTAACAAAGTTTTTTTTTAAAAAAAAATTTAACAATGGTTAACTATTTGTCCGTCCTTAAATCTTAATTCGTCAGCGAGGAATTAAGGAATTTAATGACTGTTGTTAAATCTTATAGATAAAATTTAACTTCGCCACTAACGAACTAAGATTTAAAGACGAGCAAATAGTTGACCATCGTTAAATTCCACTTTGACAAATTAATTCGGTCATGATGAATTTTTTTAAAAACCTTTATTATAAAATTTTAATTTTTATAAACTCTTCAATATCTATCAAAATTTATCATGATTTTTTTTAATTCTAATTTATTGGGAGCCTTTTATTTTTCCTATAATTCTATCTAAAAATTTCAAATATGCGGCTTAAGAAATAATTTATGACAAACTATAAAAGAAACGGATTAAAAAATAATTCAGTCATTCAAAAGTGCTATTATCATTTTAGAATAAAATAATTATTCACAGAAAAAAAAAAAAAGGTTAAAAAAATTCAAATACCATAACATTGAATAAAAAACTCTATTTGGAATTGTTGTGTGACTTTGTATTCCCGTCCAAACGAAGATTGACACTTCAAATTAAGCGAAACCAAACTATTCCCTTCTTATCCCTCCCAATTAAAATTTGTGCTTATCCCCTTCAAATAGAATTTATCCTCTGTATTTCTTGTTTGTCACCTCCAATTAAAACATGTGATAAGTGTGCATCCATCATTTTTTATTCGTCGATTTCAATTTTTTAATTAAAATGATCGACGGTCACTTTTTTAATCGAATTTTAATTTCAAATTATGAAAACGGACTAAAACAGACCAATTATTGGTCGGTCATGTATGATCAATTTTTTTAAAAAATTTATTAATTAGATAAAGATTATTTAATTGTAAAATAAAATAAATATTAATCAATAATAAACATTTTCTATTTAATTGTAAAATAAAATAAATATTAATTAATAATAAAACAAATTAACAAAGTGTTAATTTATTAAATAAACCTAATTCATAATTCATTATATATAATTCTGCCATACAATATATAAAACTATTAAGATATATAAATATAAAAAATACAAATTAACAATACAAAAATTCATCGGTAATTACCATTAATTTTTTTATTTTTAAAACCGAAACCAACCGAATATACTCTCGTCTGTGTCGGTTCCGTGTGTTCAATTTTAATTACACTCCTGTGATCTATTTCTTTCTTCTTTCTCCCTCTGTGTATTTTAGAAGCTACAAGTAGGCAGCTTCTTCAGAATAAGTACCATTAGGGCCACAACCGAAAAGTTTGAAAAATCCTTTGGAATAAAAGCTACTTGGGCAACAGCGCAACACTTGAAAAACCTTTAGAAGAAGCATGACTAATTGATCCCAAACTAGTATCCTCTAATATCTTAACGAAAAATTCACCATTTAGTTTAAAAATCTACACCTTAATACTTAATAGGAATGTAACTACTTCTATAAATAAAAATTTAATTTGATTATTTTTAAAAATATAAATTAATTAAAAAAAAATGCAGACTTTACAAAGACTCCAATATGTCATCCTTAAGCTTAAGACGAGCTATGCCCCCACATTCATCACAGAACAAAAACACGGTAAGGCATATGCATATCATTCAATCTCTTACCATCAATGTTGGGCTATTCTTCAAAGCCATGCCGTTTTGAAGGTGTGTCTTTTGGCTTATTCTCCTCAGATACAAGTCCATTCAAAACGCATATATAAGCGACCAAATGGAAATTTGAGAACACCCATGACATCAAAAGAAAAACACTAGCAATCATCTCCTATCTTTTCTTTACTTTAGCAATTGAAGAAATGTGGCTGCTGAATTCTAAGTAATGCACCACCTATGAGTAAGAAATTGGTTCACAAATTAGATAGTATAGAAAATGCAATATTCCACCAAATCATAGGAATAATAGGTAGGTCACAACTTGAACTAAACAACGAGCTTTGAACCCGACTAGTCCAATCACACCAAAAAACGCCAACTGAATTTTAGCCACAATTTGGCAAAAATGTTACCCAGAACTGTTTTGTAATGTAAACATAGTGATGATATTGAGCTAATTTATAATAATCTACCAAAAAACAAAGTCCCTAAATTCCAAGCAACACAAAGATCTAAAACAAGAAGTGTGATCAAAAGCATAACAACAAGTTCATCTATTGAATAAAAGCATAACTTTTAACATTAACACATAGCAAAATAAACCAACTTTATAATCTTAAATGGTAGCAAGATCAATCCCAACCCAGATGGAGCTACAAACAAAAAGTTCTCTAAATTTTTAAAAATAAAGTATCAAATTAACTTTTAAAGACTCAAACTTTTTAGTTACCAATGAAACCTAAGCTGTAAGAACAACAGCACCACCAGCCTCCTTGATCTTCTTCTCAGCGGTCTTAGAGATGAGCTTGGCCTTGACCACAACAGGCTGGTTCTCAGGCAGGACACCTTTACCCAAGACCTTGAAGTAACCAAACTGGGTCACATCGATCAAAGGGGCGTTGTCCTTGGTGGCCTTGTCCTTCACATCCTGAGGCACCATAGACCAGAGCTTGTCGATGTTGACGATGGGGCAGTAGAACTTGTTGCGAAGCTTGTGGAAGTACCTCATACCGACTTTGCCGAAATAACCAGGATGGTACTTGTCGAACAGGATACGGTGGTGGTGCATGCCTCCGGCATTTCCGCGACCTCCGGGATGCTTCCTGTGCTTTCCGATTCTACCATGCCCGGCGCTGACGTGGCCCCTCTTCTTGCGGTGCTTCTTGAACCGGGTCGTCATTTTTCAACTCCTCTACCTCTGCGTCACTCACTGTGATGGGGGCTGTTGGCTTTTGCGGCAAAGGAGAAACTGGTTAGGGTTTTGGGTTTTTATAGTGGCAGACGCCATTGATCATGGGCTGGGCTGAGCCGGGCCAGACCCTGATTTGTGAAGCAGATCTCGGCTCGGTTTGAGTTTGAATGGCATTCTTCAAATTAAAGTCTTAATTATGTTGTGTCTGTGGCCTTTGCTTATTTTGTTTGATGGGTTATATTCTGAATGGTCTTGTCTTTATTATTCATATTAATTCTTAAGTAGTTGTTTTATGTGCTTATGTTCTGACCGCTCAAGACCCATGACAAGGTTTGCTCAAACAGTCATCTTCATCGAATTGCATGTTTAAAAAAGCACTACTCTGTTACCAATTTTTGAACCATCGGACGGAATGCTGCATATGCTATTTATGTATAAACATTCATGTTAAGTTTTTGATGATGCTGTTAAAGTGAATTGAGTCTACAGAAATGTGAAATCAGTGAGAAACATTAAGCTTATGATCTGATCAAATGACATTGCCAAGCATATATAAATTGAAGCTTCAACATTTCTGACTTCAGCCTTCTGGCGATTAGTCTAATAGATAGGATGTTGAGTTGGTGACTGCTGCATAAACTGAATCATTATTCTTTGAAATCAGGATTTCTTTTTACCCACATATGATGTATGTCATGTGAATTATATAGATATACATATATATATAAAAGAAACTATTTATACAACCATTATCTGATTAATATAGGTTCAATGGCAGAACACTAAATATTAAACTAACTACCAAGGTCTCCTGCTGGAACCAAGAGGCACAGTGTTTGATCCAGAAATCAATGATCGGTTTCCAAAGCCGCCTCCTCGTCCTCTGGATCGGAAGTTTCCCCCAGAACCTAATAAAACAACGAGAACCCAAAATATGTTTATCATCCTGAAAACTATATGCCAGAATTATTATTATATAAGGTAACCTAGAAACAACTAATTTTTTACCTCCATGACCAGAACCCCGAGCCAATCCAGCCAATGCAGGTGACACAATCTGACCTGCTTCTTGCAAAATCTTGACAAGCTCCCTAGCAAATTTTGCATTTGCAAGTGTGAAAAATGTGT
Source organism: Rhamnella rubrinervis (assembly GCA_007844105.2). Classification (NCBI taxonomy): domain Eukaryota; kingdom Viridiplantae; phylum Streptophyta; class Magnoliopsida; order Rosales; family Rhamnaceae; genus Rhamnella; species Rhamnella rubrinervis. The sequence goes on from CM017585.2 coordinate 4,198,005, forward strand.
AAGCAGTTCCCCTCGCCCCTGCACGACCGGTTCGGCCAATCCTGTGGACATAATCCTCAAGACTTGACGGAAAATCATAATTGATCACACATTTTATGTCCTTCACATCTGCAAATAAACAGGAAGAAAAATAATAGTTAAAGGTCAAACAAACGAAGCCAATGTTTTAAAAGAAAAATAGGAGAAAACTGCAAACAACCTTATCCCTGCACCCTAAGATCCGAAAGATCAAATTTAAGATAACACATTCATCACATAAATGTGCCCACCTTAACTTTGCAGGGATAAGGAGCAGCTTCGACACCACCATTTCCATATCCAATCTATGAATAAGCATGTGTAACTGTGAGTCAACCGGGCTGCAACGACAACCAGCTCCATAACCATGGATGGGGACCGATAACTTCAATTGTGTTACTTAAGACATTTGGTAACAGGAGCCATGCCATTTCAGGCGCACCTAGTAAAAAACTAGCAATCAACCTCATAAGATAGAAGTATAGATTATCTACTGGCTCATCTATACACAGAAAACATCTTTCCTGACTTGTGGAAAATACTTAGATTGCATAGTATAATAGCATTCCACCTCAACAAATTTAGACTAGTGTCCAACCCATAAGAATGAAACTTTTCTCCAGGAACCAAACATGAGCCTTAAAGAAGGCATTTCAGGGAATATGAGAAACCAATATTGCTTCTAACTCCAACTCATAAATTCCTTGTTGCAGATGGACAGAAACAAGCAGCCCAACCATCACATTCAACAGAACCAGCCTTCGCAACCAAACCACAAATTATATTTTCAGGAAACTGGATGGCAGCCGGCCGACTCTCCTATATTTGAAATTTCAAGACCTAAATGAAGAAGACACCAAAGACTCCTAACACACGGTAATCCTACCAAGACCCCGAGCAGCCACATCAGTGGCAGTCATTATAGGACTTCTGCCACTTTTAAATTCAGCAAGAACCCAGTCCCTTTCGGACTGGTTTTTGTCACCATGGATGGATAGAGCTGGCCACCCATCCATTCTCAATTGCCTTGTAACTTGATCACATCCTTTCTTAGTTTCCATAAAAATCAGAATTTTGCTCCCATCCATCATTTCGTTTAAGAGCTTGATCAGCCTGCATCACAAGAATGAATTAGATCATTACACCAACAGGCCAAAAGCAACACCTTTTTGCATTACCAGATATCAGGCTCAATACAGACCTATTATATTTCTCCATGTCTGTGATAACTTCAATAACCTGGTTGATAGATTGATTTGCTTTAAGATTTACTGATCCAATGATTACCTAAAAAAAATTCAAAATAACACAAGGGCCACTGGATAAGTATCAAACAAGCATCCATGCAGGCTGAAATCTCATATGAATTTGAATAAAAACTACAAGAAAAACCTTATAGGGATTGCGTAAGAACTGCCTTGCCAGGGCTTCAACCTCCCTTGGCCATGTGGCACTCCAATACAATGTCTGCCTATCTGGTCGGATCTGCAGTAAAAGAATACTTGATCAAATCCAGTTTATTAAATGTTGTCTCCAGTTTACAAGCTCATATTTTTATTGGATTAATATGCAAAATTAGTGGGTCAAGTTCATAGTTACATAAGATAATGCTTCAACAAATCAACAATTTAAGCAGAAAGATAAACATGAATAAAATGAAATAGTTTGTATTGTAGTTATTCACATAGCCAAAATTTCATTACCATATCAGCTATAATATCTAGTGAAATACTTCAATAGGACCTCACAAAAGCTATCCAGTAAAGTTTGACTGAGCTTGCCTTTTGTCCACAATTTGAACCAAAATAAAGAAATAGAAGCCTACCCCAGAATGCAGTTTCCACAATAAGAATTTAGAATAACTGCTCGACCAAGCAATCTGATGCTACTCGATGAAATAAATGGGTTTAAGAAAGTGGATTCTAGAGGAGCACAAGAACAGCTTATGGCATGTTCTTTATCTGTATAACCTTATACTGAAGTTACTTCCAGAAAAATTTGATTAAATATTTATACGATATAGCTCAAAAAAGTTTAACAATGCTGTTCAAATGCTTATAACAAATATTGATACAGAAGACTATCTCCTAAATGATATCTAATGATTTAAAAAATAGTATAACGGAAAGTACATATAGATATATTTTTCCTAGAGCATTTTAAAACTTCACTCACCTTTTGTATTTATATAGAAAAGAGTAAGTTGAGGAATAATGGGGAAAAGAATCATACCTGGGAGACAATTTTCCTTATCTGTGGCTCAAATCCCATGTCCAACATCCGATCAGCCTCATCCAATACAAGGTAAGTAACTCTTCGCAAATTTGTGTGTTGAGCTTCCAACATATCTATCAGTCGACCAGGTGTAGCAATGGCAATCTCAACCCCTGCCAATGGTACAAAAAATTAAACTCGTCCAATAACAAGGGTCCATTTAGATTCATAAACTGCCAGAATTATTCATAACAAGTACCTCTTTTAAGATCACGGATTTGAGGTCCCTTTGGGGCACCGCCATATATACAAGTACTCCTTATATTAGCACGTGAACCAAATTTCACAGTTTCTTCTTGAATTTGCACGGCCAATTCCCGCGTAGGCGCCAACACTAATACAATGGGACCTTCACCTTGTACTGAATACAATTTCACAAAAGAATGATCAAATTGAGAAAAAAAATTTTTTTCTTTTAGGGAAAACAAGAACGACTAAGCTCACAGAAGTGGTATCAAATACTCACCCAATCGAGGCTGTGCGCTAACATGTACAAGAGCTGGCATCAGATACGCCAAAGTCTTACCGGAACCAGTCTCAGCAATGCCGATTAAATCCCTACCCTTAAGAGCCATAGGCCATCCTTGAGCCTGAATTGGTGTTGGTTCAACAAAGCCCAATTTTGCAAACACGTCGAGGCAGTACACTAACAAACAAGACTTCGTCAATAAAAAAAAGGATACCAGCGAAAACAAAGCTCAACATGAATCCTAGGCCAAAGAAAATACCAGGGAAATTTGCCTCCTCAAACATCCGAATTGGCTTGGGAACATCGTGCCCCTCAACAGTAATCTCCCGCCTTGAACGATAGAGCTTCACTTCGTTATCTGACATAGCCCTCACAGAAGGACACTCGACGTAGAAACTCTTCTCAAAAGGAATCAAATTTCCAAAATCCTGCCTTGGAAGAGCAATGTTATCCAAGTCCCCTTTTGACGATGCACCATATCTACCTCCTCTTCCACCACCACGACTAGGACCGCCAGTCCAACCTCCATCAAAACTCCTATTCCCTCCACCACGGTTTCCGCCAGCTCTACCACCGCCACGGCTTGAGTCAAAACCACCACCAGTACTCCGACCCCTTCCGCCACCACGGCCTCCATCGCCTCTCCTACCTCCAAAACGACCATTAGCCATTCTTCCACCAGCACCTCGACCCATATCGAATCTACCAGCAGGGGGCTGAAACGGAGGATACCCATTAAAATTTCCGGAACTTGGTGCCGATCCAGCCCCTCCTCCACCGGATGAATAAGCAGTAACAGGAGGGCGACCACCGTATGAAGCTGAACCCCCAACTCGACCGTTGCTCGTGCTCGTACTGCCCATCCCTGGTCCTGACGCAACCGGCGGAGGCTGACCCATTAGGTCACTGCATAGACAACGATAAAAACCAACACACGTAAGAAACCAAACACAAAAATTACTATAAAAAAAAATCTAAAATCGAATTGGTAGATAGTTGATCCTAGGCCAAAAGTACCTTCGTCGGTCACGGTAGGAACTAGGATCGGCGAGTCTGTGGTCATAGTGGTTCATTGTAATGGTTTGGGATCAATACTTAGGGTTTCAAAATCAATCAGGGTTGCCCAAGCTTAAACAACAACGGCAAGCTGCACAAATTTCTCGTTCCAAAAGGGTATCAGAAAAAAGTGGGCTTTCCAATTTCTATTTATTGGTTTCGCAAAGTCGTGCTCCGCCGGAAAACTATGAACCGTGTCGGAGAGAGAGTGCAGGAACTGGAATTTATTCGGGAAATAAAAAAGACTGGTCTTTTATAAATTAATTCGGTGTACGAGCCTTTGAGCCACGTGGATTAACTTTTTCATCACGTGGCATTTGGGCCCAGTGAAAATGTCTCAGGTGTCGGTTTAGTCGTGTCCCACTTACTTTTATTTTCCTTGCATCCAAACAGTATGAATTGTTGGGCGTAATACGATTAAATATTATGTCCTGCAATGTCTCATAACACATTTGAATTTCGTATTACCATTTTGAATTGTAGATGGTGGCTTCTGGACCATCTTGGTAGCTTTTTTGCTACATATCTTTTCCATTCATCAAGCTTCAAATTTAGCATGTTACCCTTGAGAATAATAGTTCTATGTATTTTTTAATTTGATCTTTTCTGAAAAATGGGAAAAAAAAATCAGATAAAAGAAAAAGAAGAAGAAACAAAAATTACAAATTTACCATAAGATAGCATGCTTTAAAGAAGGCATATGTATGTATTAAAGTAGTGGCGTGCACATTTCTTCTCTGTGAGTGAGTGATAGATAGAACAATGGAATTCAAATCAATATTTGATATAGAGGGTTGTCAAATATATGTATGTATAACTATAATCTCCTTTCCATATGCTTTTCACACTTGATGATGAGTAATAACTCTTGGTCTTGTGTGTGTTGGTTAGGTCTTGGCCTTCCACTGCTAACCATGTAGTCTATGTGTTTCACAATTCATATTGCTGTTTTGGAGAACACTCCTATTTGATTTTTGATGGAATCTTGAATAACCCCCATGATTCATCTCCTACAAACTGGTTTAAAGGTAGGACATATAAAGGAAGAAAGTTTTTTAGAGCCATTTTCCGCAAATATGGATATGAAAACCTGCCATTTATGTAATATAATTGAAATCTCTGATAAGCTTTTTCTGTTAGATTTTGAACGGTTTTGAAATGGTTTGATTGAATTGTAAAATCAGTTTAATTTATAAACTTTGCCTTTTTCCTTTTGGTGTTGCAAAATCATTGTGTAATGCACCAAGCTTTATAATAATCTATCTTTAGTCCACCACCACCGAAAGATTAGCCATCTAAACCTGGTGGGATTGCTTGCTTTTAGGTGAGTGTGGTTGGCAATTTTTTAAATACTGAATTTTAGGCTTTTCAAAGGGACACACATAGAAACTGAGGAGTGAGTGAGTAGTGTTGGTCTGTGGTGATAACGTGAAGGTGTTCTTCGAGTTCGTAGGAAGTGAATTTGGAAGGTGCGTTGACTCTAATTTGCGAAGGTTCGTTGTATCCTGAGAGACAACTACTGTTAGAATCACAGCACCGTGAGGAGCGGAATTGTCTTAAAGACGCTGTGGTAGCACACATGCCTCGAATCAAACAGAATGACAAAAAGGATTAACTCGTGTTCAACAGGTTCTGTATTACAGTCGTTAATTTCAAATTCTGTTTCGAATTTGTTTTGATGGTTCAAATTGTTTAGTATGTTTTCTATTTCGATGCATGAGTTTTACATTTGTTTCATAATCCTGTTATGTTAGATATACTATTAAAACTAACATTTTCTTCTGTCAAAAGGGTATGGAAAAAAAGTGTCAGATTTTGTGATCTTCATCTCTCTCTCACCACACTCCAAGTTCAAAGAGACTACTGTTGTTTGTATAGAATGAGTTATTAGTCTGAAACAGTTGTCTTTGTTTTCATACTGAGAATCATAGTCATATACCTGGTAGTTAGTCTCAATGGAACTTGCCTGAAAAGCATGAACACTCGAAGAAGTTTCTTTCAGAGTGTCGACTAGTTTTGGGTCTCCTGGTACTGGAACCCTTCAGAGATGAGTGGACAATCTCTGTTGCTAACTTTTGACCATCCTCTACCTTTTTCCCCTCGTAAACAATTGTAACCTCACAACTCTTTGGGGCACTTTTCTTCACAACTTCTCCTTTCCCCAGTTTCTTTGTCAATGATGTCCTGAAGAAACAAAACAGCAAATCAACCTAACCTCTTAATATTTCCTAAATCTCAGTTCTTTTTTGTGTGCAATTTCCCATTTTGTGTCTAAATTATGAAATATGACTTGGTCAGTTTCTTGAGCTCCTGACCACTTTTGGCAACAGATTGGCTTCTAAATAATGGGGCTCAGGCATTCATCAAACACAATATTATATTGTCAAACGACTAAAATATTATCCAACTTTGTATTTCTTTCACAGTATAACACAAAAACTAAGACCCCATTTAATAAGAAGTTTTTTTTTTTTATATGCAATTTACTTAATTTAAAACTTAATTAGAATTTATTAATGAATTAAGCTGCCCAATTAAGTATACAAGTGAAGGGAAAAAATACATAAATAAAAAATGAAAAATATTTTAGAAGTGTTTTTTATTTGGTATTTATGCTTTTTTTTTTCTTTCATATTTATATTAAAATAAATAGTCTAACAAACTCTTCCAAACTTTAACTAACTTTTAAATTAAGCAAATTATATAAAACTCAAGAGAAAAAAATAAAAATCAAAAGGCAAAAACAAACACGTTTGATAACGGGCACTAAACAACCTTCAAATTTACAGCGTTGTACACGTATCCATTATCATGGATGAAATCTTATTTTCCTTCCAAAGGGTCATTGAAATTTGACCAATTGAACACCTTCAAGAGAAAGAAAAGCAGCTTACCGTGAGCAATGTAGTCTCTTGGTTCCCATAACTAGGCTGGTAATGTTAAGAACAGGAATAAGATCAAGAATTGCTTTGGCTGTCTCATTGCTCTCCAGTAGCACAGTATCAACTGTTACCTGCCAAGCACAAGCACAAGTGTTTCATCTCTTCTATACATGGAAACCCGGTTTTTTATTAAGTAATTAGCGTTTGGTTGGCTTGGTTTTGTCTGCAAAACCTTAGCATCATTGCACAAGCGGATGTATTTTGTCAACAGGTTCCTCCTCCGGTTATTCTCTTCATTAATGTAAACTCTCAATTGATCTTTGTTTAATTGGCTTCTGGATAATTTCCCAACTACGACACATATTTCAACATGAAACAACAATAATGAGGAATTGAGGCAGCAATTAAAGCACATATGCCAGCACTGGTATAGTACATAAGATTGACTTTGAATGCAATTGATTTTTTCATACATTTTTACACACACATACACACACATATATATATGTGTGACAATAATATAGATATGCATCACAAGGTTTGTGCCTACCATATATATTTGAAACTAAATCTTGGTTAAAAAAAAAAAGGAAAAGGAAGAAGAAATCAGGGTGGTGTTACCAGGTGTAGGGATGTGGGTGACGGTGGGGAAGACATGGATGAGAAACACTTGAGAAGCAGGAGAGGAGACAAGATGATCAAGAGCCCATTTGAGAACATGTAAATCATCTTTACCAACAGCCACATAAACATCCCTGCATATTCCTCCTACTTCTCTGCTGCTTGCGGGACTCTTGCTGTCCTCTCCTATCTCCACGATCTCCGGCGACATCATTCTTGCACTGTAGTTATAATTCTTGGTTTCTACGGCCGCGCAGTCTTCATCTTCCATTTCTCTATCTGATCTCTAGCTAGTTAACAATAAGACACAAACACAGACGTGAAGAACAAAAATCACAATAGAATAAGAAGAGAAAAAAAGAGATTAAAATTTTTTGGGTGCGAAAATAACAAGAATGGGTGCTAGTGGGTTGGAAGATTTTAGAGGGAAAGAGTCGTTGCTCTCGAAGCCACAAAAGAAAAAGAGAAAAAGAAAGAGATTCTCTTTTGTCATGTTTTGCAGACTATTTTCTTTGGATGTGTCACTTAGCACCTTATTTTTTTTGCCCTTCTCTTTTTCTCAGCTTTGTTTCTCCTCCATATATAGTTTTCCTTTTCTCTTTTTTCAAAGGCTCTCGTCCCATGGGATTGACCTTGAATTTGGTAAGGAAATGACCATCTTTTTGTATCATCCTCATATTTATAAAAGGGGCATTTTGATGAACCTATCAGTCTATGGTTAGGTAAACGCATCGTTGTAATGTCGAACTCAAACAACACACAAAGACAGGACCTTTGCATTTAAATCAAAGTGGTGGTAATGCAATATTGGAGTACAGGCTTATATTTTTATCAAAGATGGTTCAGTTTTTCATTGCTTACAGCTGCCTTTTGTTGGAGTATGACACTTTTTATACCACCCAAATGGAATACCTAAAAGCCAGCTTGGTGTTTTGTCAAATTTCCTTGTTGAATTTATAGACCTGCATATATTAGTTTAGTAGGAGATATTCCAATGATAAAATTTTCTTGTTCTGTTACGTACTTTAATTTTCTTTGCATCCAAACAAGAAGAATTGTCCTGTGTAATACAATGAACATTATGTTGTTCTCTTGGTGACCATACAAACACAAGAAGGTATGGAATTGAGCTTACAAATATTCTGCTCGGTCAGCATGCCGTTGTCACAATGTTGTACTTCGCCTGCAAACCTATTGAATTTCGATTTTCTTTGGCTATTTTAAATGTCTTTGATGAATCAGAACTTGGACTTTTCCTTGACTTGATTTTTTACCCTAGAAATCATTTTCATGAGAAAAAAAAAATTAAAAATAGGGGTTAGAGTTGAACTCAAAGTATCGATGCAGAGATAAGCAATGTTCATGTAATCCTTGAAAATTACAACATTAGCAAATAGCAAGTAAAATTGTTGAAGTTTCAACATTTTATTTTCTTTGGAGGTTCCCAAGACCAATTAATATTGAAAGCTAAAGAGGGCATAAGGTTCCTGAGACATGCATTGCTCTAAGTCTCTAACCACAAATATTTCTTTTCGATGTGAGACTCACTGTTACCATATTCTATAGTGATAGTATGAAACTTCCTTTTATATATAAAGTCCCAAAAGAGGTATAGCTTTTCATGTGGCTTGTTTCAATCTTTCTTTTAGGTATAAGTGGATGAGAATTAGAGAGGGTACTAGTACTGTCCAATCTAATGCCCCCACCATTTCATGACTATCACAAAATCTCAGGTACTGTTGTCCTAATATTACTTCAGGAAATTTCTCTTGCTTCAGGCATGAAATTTGTCATTTTGATTTCTGTCTCTTTGTTCGTTTTTTTATTTGGTAAATTTGTCTCTTTGTTTCTTTGGGTTTGGCATTTTTATGATTGAAAGTGGACCGGGAATTTCATGGGCATGGACGTGGTCCTAAACTTTGAGGCCCAATCTTCTAAAAAGCCCAAATCGAACGCACCGTTTTGCATACATGGGAAACAATCAAATACAATCCAAGCAGACAAAAATGTTGCAGGTTCAAGATAAACATTTCATGCATGATTGATAGGAGAAGAGTCTTCAACTTCTCCATCATTTTTCTTTTAGACAAAAACCATTTCCAAGTTTGTGCTTTCATTTGTAAGCCTGCACTATAATTGAACACGCTAGCTTAAAGTGTCGAGGATTAGAAGCACAAATATAATGGGTGATGGAGATTAATTAATAAGTGACTGAATTAAGGTGGGGACCCTACAAAGCAGAGGCCCTACGTGGTACTAAAATGGCTTATACTGTTTTACTACTCTACCCACCATTCCAAAAGAAATGTCTAACAAATAAGAAGATTGTGTTGTGCCCCATATACATTATATACTACTTGGCTTGCCACCAAGAGCTTCACTCTAATTTGGATTATATATATATATATATATATATATATATATATATGTTTATATATATATATATTGTTGGAATATATAGGAATAAAGTTCCACATTGATTCTAAATAAAGGTCCTAAAAAATTTATAAGGTGATTTGAATTACTCTCTATATTGAATTAATCTTTTATGGTGGAATCTCAAATCTGCCTTGTTTATTAAACCCTTACAAGTTATATCAAAATCATATGGATGCACGAGATAAACCCTCGTAACTCCAAGGCATGATGGTGGGCGTACATGGTACTTCGTTCAAAGGGGCATTTGGATTAATCCTCATATTCATTAACCTTTGAGGGGAATGTTGAAAAATATGCGAACAAAATCCCACATTTATTAAACTCTTACATATATGATCATGACCTCAGTTGTTGCTTGTGATATCATTTTTTTGTGGAAATTATGAGATTGGTTTCCCTAGTGGTGACTCCCAATTAGTTAGAGTATGTGTGTTGTAGTTTCAACTTTCATCATGATGATGTAATTACAATATGCAATGAGAATATAATATACATCTGTATATGCTATGCTTTTTTGAAGTAGGAATTCATTGACTGAACCTAACTGCAGATTAAGGTGTACTAAACAACTACGTGTCCAATAATTGTGGAAGAACCTACATGATCAGCTAGCTTAATTTTGGAGAATTAGCCTAAGATCTGATATCTAAAACTGCAGGATTCAACTGGGTTTCTACAGGTGCTTTTATTAAGCTTCAATTTAGAACTTGTTTAGTGCCTTCTCCCACCGTACATCGTGACTCTGCTATCTCCGCAGAACACTCTTTTTTTCTTTAATGGTTTCATTTCACATATGCTAATTTTCAACAAGACAATCATTACAAAGGCTGCAGCTGTTTCTTAATTAGTTTTATTTTTAATTAAATCTAAAATGAATCCAATTATGTACATTAATATAACTCAAATCCATGTTTAACACAGACTTTAGTTAAAACTTAATGACAACAAGTAAAAGTCAAATGGAATAATACTACATGAGGCATTTGTAAGTGTGGACCAAGAGTCCACTACCAAATAGTGGACCATGTATCAGAAAGGCTATAAAAAAACAAAGAAAAGAATAAAATGTTAAAGCTAAAGCTCCAACTAAAGGACAAAAATATTACTCTTATATGTGACATGCTCGATATCAGATGTCTTTCTTTTTTTTCTTTTTCAATCATTCAATCTAAAAGCCAAGGTGTGAACTTTTCACTTCAAAACCTAAAATACAAGATGATGAAAAACAGGTCAGGATCGTCATGCTGCAGAGAGATTACTCATATATTTATATATATATATATATATAGATTAAGATCCTGAAAGTGGTGGGACTAATTAAGATTCCACTAGTGGTGTCAATGCCTCTATATATAGATAATCATCTTTCCCATACTATGTGAACTAAAACAAAGCCACCCACTGGCAACAATCTTTACCAAACATGGCAGCAAATACTCTGCTCATTAATCTGCTCAAGGTATTGATGATTTTGATATCAGCTGGTTGGGTTTCTTTATGGATTCTGAAGCCAACGCAGCTTTGGACAAGAAAATGGAAAGAAGCTGAAGATAGATCAAAGACAACGGTTTTTGGATACTATGGTGCATATGATTTCTTTCAATAAATTTTTGTTTTCTGTCAAGGCTTCATTTTTTACAACATGTATGCTATATAACTTGATTATTATGACGTTATTTGCCTGAATAACCCTTACCCACTTGGGGAAAGATAGAAAATTGCCAATTAAAGTTATGAACACACTTGTAGGCCTTAATTTTGCTGTGTATACATTCCCTGTAATTGCTGTGGCTATACTTGCCTCCATCTACTTGAATTTGAAGCAGAGAGAGCCAAGGAGGAGGTAATATGCATATAAAATTGTAGAATTAGATCATCATTGTTTGAGAAGTCAAAATTGCTTTACTTTTCTGGTTTATTTGGATGACAGTCAAAGGAGAAGCTCAATTGCTGGTTTCTCAAATCTACTGGTTGTTAACCCTCTTCTGGGTATTATATCTGCTATTGAAATTCTAGCAGTGTCTTTGTTTCTCCTATTCTTAGCATGGACCTTTTATACAAGAATCTCTAATGATTTCAAGAAGTTGATGCCAATCAAATCACTAAAGCTGGATTTGTGAGTATCATTGATCCAAAGTGAAAAAGTTTCTCTAATGAGAAAAAATGAATCACCACATAATAACTGTGAAGTTTCCAATGTATTGGTCTCAGATGGCAATTGAAGTACCTAAGAGTTGCAACTAGGTTTGGTTTGCTAGCAGAAGCTTGCCTTGCTTTACTTTTCCTACCCATCTTAAGAGGGTTGGCCTTGTTTCGGTTACTTGGTGTTCAATTTGAAGCTTCGGTGAGATACCATATCTGGCTTGGGACTGCAATGATATTTTTTGCCACAATCCATGGAGGCAGCACCTTGTTCATTTGGGGTGTCAGCCACCACATTCAGGAGGAGGTAATTGGAGTCCTTTTCATTGATGATTTTTTTATTCACACTCAAAACTGGATTTAACTTTTTGTTTATCTTTTGGAGTTGGTATTGGCATTTGATGATATTTTTTTCCCTCCATTTGTTTGACGACAGGTATGGAAATGGCAGAAGACTGGCAGGATATACCTTGCAGGGGAGATTGCTCTAGTTTCAGGATTAGTAATTTGGATCACAGCACTTCCTCAAATAAGGAGGAAACAGTTTGAAATTTTCTACTACACACACCATTTATACATGGTCTTTCTGGTATTTTTCTTGTTTCATGCTGGAGACCGGCATTTCTATTGGGTTTTCCCAGGTATTTTTCTCTTTGGCCTTGATAAGCTACTCAGGATCATAGAATCAAGACCAGAAACTTGCGTTCTTTCTGCACGAATCTTGCCTTGCAATGCTGTAGAGCTAATTCTTCCAAAAGATCCAAGTAAGCTATTCCAGTCCTTGCCCCCAAAGTTCTAAGATTTCATAACCGACCTTAAATCGACCTTTTCATACGAAAATTAACTCTTAAATGATTAAATCGACCTTTTAATATGAAAATCAACCTTTAAATGATCAAAATCAACCTTCAAAAGTTAAAAATCAATATTTTACAATCAAAATGGACTTTATGGATGAAAATTAACCTTTAGGAATTCAAAATCGACGGAGATCAAATTGACCTTTAAGATATCAAAATCGACATTTTGGGATCAAAATTAACCTTTAAGGAATCAAAATTGATTTTTTAAGAATGAAAACAACCTTTTGGGGATCAAAATCAACCTTTCACGAGTGGACTTTTTTGGGGATGAAAATTAACCTTTGAAGGATCAAAATAGCCTTATATAAGACTTCATGAACAATAAGCACTTTACATAAGAGGAGCTTGCAAATTTGTTGCTAATTTCAGGACTAAAGTACACTCCAACAAGTGTAATATTTGTGAAGATTCCAAGTATTTCCAAATTTCAGTGGCATTCTTTCAGTGTAACTTCCAGCTCAAGTGTTGATGATCACACCATGTCCATTCTTGTCAAATGTGGAGGATCATGGACAAGTTCTCTATACCACTTGATGCAGACCAAGATAGAATCAGACACTAATCAGCAAACTACAAGCATACCTATTGCAGTTGAAGGTCCATATGGACCTTCCTCGCTGAGCTTCCTTAGGTGAGCAATCTTAGTTAGTTAGAATTCATACGTTACTTGGTCAGATTCAGAACATTCACAGATATTCAAAACCATTTTGCAGATATGATCGTTTACTTCTGGTTGCTGGAGGCAGTGGGATAACCCCATTTCTAAGCATCTTGCAAGAAATTACTTCACCCCAGAGCAACAGCAGATTCGGCTTCCCCACGAGAATACAACTTATATTCGTCGTGAAGAAGTCCCAAGATATTTGTCTGTTGAACTCAATATCACCCCTGATTCTGGAGAAATCGGCGGAACAATCACATCTAAAACTGAGAATATTTGTGACTCAGGAACGGCAATCTGGTGAAGCACTAGGAGAGCTACTGAATGTGTTTTCTCAAGTGGAAACCATGCATTTTGGTACAGATTCTACTAAGTATGCAGTAAATGGACTTGAAAATTCACTTTGGATTGCTGCCATAGCTGGAGTTTCTTCAGTACTGTTCCTTGTATTTCTTATCTGCTTCAACCATATATTTGTTCCGAAGGAGAAAAAGCACTCAAAAGCCTCCATAGAAAAGAACCCATCTTGGGTTTCTGATTTACTTATCATATCTTCATTTGCTATAGCATTGCTATGCAGTGCCTTAGTTGCAGCTGCTATGAGATGGACGAAGCTGAAGAAAAAAGCTCCAACAATCTTCCAAAATCAAGGCAAAGCCTCTTTACCAAGCTCCTCAGGTCCAAGGGGTGCTATTGAGGAACATGAAATACATTTTGGAGGAAGGCCAAATTTCCAAGGTACTACAATTTATCCCTAACCAAATTTTAGAATTTACATGGAAAGTTTTAGAGTTGCATGTTCTAACAAGCTGGTTATGGAGCAGATATATTCAGCAAGTTTGGAAATGAGATGGGTGGGTCTAATATCGGAGTCCTGGTATGTGGACCAGAGTCGATGAAGGAGACAGTAGCAGTCTTATGCAGGCAAAAATCACATGGTTTCGAGACTGGTGCAGCAAAGAAGGCAAACTTCTGCTTTCACTCCCTTAACTTCGATCTTTAGCTAAGCTAGTCTCACTAATCTACCATACACCAATAAAAAGAAGTAAGTTTTCAAACTGAAATTCATCCACTCAATATAGATAGTAATAGAGGTTTGGTTGTCCATATTAGCTGTTAGCATATTTGGTTCCTCTTTTGGCTTTTGGAATAATGATTAGCATGTATATGTGTATTTGCATAAATCTTAGTTCACTGAATTTGCTTCTGAACCCATCTAGTTCATAGAATGGAATCACTAAAGGGTAAAAGCAGATGACCAAAATTGTCAATCATTTCACCAATGGTGGTTCAGCTTAATTATAGAGTTCTAACCACACAATTTGTGGTGCCTTTTCTTATTTCATCCATTTCCAACTTTATGGAGTTGAAAGAAAACTTATTATTATTATTATGAAAATACATAATCACCATTTTGACATCATCATATCCTAATGGTAATTATTAGTCACCAAATTAATAATTCGTTTAACTGCTAACATGATTTAATCATTAACGCCATTATATTAAAAAATGCTTTAAAGACCAAGAAGTACTGAAAAGGACCCAAAAAAAAAATACACACTAAGTTAAATTCATGTTATGCAAAAATATTACTATTTTGTTTAAAAAAAAAACAAAACCTTTTACAGCCAATGCATGAGCAGCATGACTCACAAAAATAATTATAATTAAAGCCGAATGGCCAATAAATATGCTTAAAATATTAAAAAGATTAAAAATTAAAAATAAAATAAAACAAAATTTACAGCGGATGCATAGGTTGGAGGGCACCACCTCTTCCGACAATTCACGATGATCATCGGCGGCGACGGCACTGTTGCCGCGCGCCAACTCCGACAACAGCTCCGCCGGCGCAGCCGCAGCATGTTCTCCTACCAACATGACGACCACTTCCTTCATACTCGGCCGGCGCTGTGGATCAGGATGACAGCAAGCCAACCCAAGCTTTAAGAACCCTCCATCTCCTCCTTCTCGTACTCCTCACCATTAATTCTCACATCCGCAGCTTCACAGATCTTCCCTTGCGCGTATAGATCTCTCACCCAATCAATCAGCACCACCTTATCCTCCTCCGCCTCCATATCTATCGGCCTCCGACCACAACCCACTTCCAACACCACCACACCGAAGCTGTACACGTCGCTCGCCGCCGTCGGTGCTGCTATGGTCGCCAGCTCCGGCGCCAAGTATCCCAACGTGCCCACCACCCTTGTTGTGTTCGGTACTTCGCCGTGCTGATACAGCTTGGCGAGTCCGAAATCTCCAAGCCGACCTCTCATGTCGGTGTCCAACAATATGTTGCTCGACTTAATGTCTCTGTGAACTACCACTTGCTCCCAACCATGGTGGAGGTAGTTTAGACCTTCTGCTACGTCAGCGAGAACTCTGCGTCGTTGTTCCCAGGTTAAGAGCTTCTTGGGCTTGTCGAAGATCCACCGGTTGAGACTTCCATTGGGCATGTAATCGTAGACAAGCATGAGCTCGTTGCCTTTTCTGCACCAGCCTCGCATTTGGACCAAGTTCTTGTGTTGTAGCCTTCCCATGCTTGAAATCTCGGCCATGAATTCTCTAAGCCCCTGTTTTGAATCGTGGTTTACGCATTTGACTGCAATTTCGGTGTTGTTCGGTAGAGTTCCTTTGAAAACCCTTCCAAAACCACCGGAACCTAGAAGCTGGTCGTTGGAGAAACCATCGGTTGCCTCGCTGAGTTCTTCACAGGAGAATCTATGCGGCCAGTACTCGAGCTCCCAATCTTCAATCTCATCTTCTTCTTCGTCTTTCAACTTGTTTTTGAGCCAAAACCAGTAAAACCCAGAAGCGCAAATGACCAGAAAAACAAAGCACGCAACTGTAATTCCAGCAATAGCCCCAGCAGAGAGCTTCGACGACGAACTCAGCCTAAAAACTGGTAAATTTGTCGTATTTATCTCTCTTAAAGTTCCGGTGTCGCTGAAGCTCCAAGCCAATAGCCTTTGTGCTTCAACCCACTGGGTTTTCGAGGCAGAGAACCCAACAAACATCTCGCTAGACACATAATTAGCTATCACTGGATCTCTGTAAGTAAGCGTAGGCCTAGTTGGTCTTGACAAATTAGCAGGTGCAACAGTCACATTGATTTCGAAACTGGTACCATCGAAGTCAATCCAAGCTCGAACATTTTCACCATTTCTCATTCGAATCGGAATAAAGGCACCACTCGTATTGTAGTACCCGGCACTCTGGGTCTTGATAGATTCGATATTGTTCAGATCGATTCCGATGTGATTATCATCTGGGTCGTTGAATTCTGGGTTTCTACCAGTGTCGAACTCAACCGCGAACAGAGGAGCCACAACGGGAACAGTTGCGTTGGTAAAGAGTCCAAAGTACTGGCTAGCGAGCGCATTAGGAGGAGAGGTATAGCTGGTGAGGACGAAGCAGAGGCCAAAACCAGGACTTGAATCGATGTTGGGCAAGACGGAGAAGACAAAGGAGGTAGAGAAAGAAGCTACGGAGGTAGAATTCGAGCTGGGTTTCATGGTCATCTTCGTTGGGTAGAAGGCTCGGCCAGAGGAAAACTGGTTCGAGTCATTGGTGAGCCGGATGACCGTGGAGTCGAATTTGGCGTCGTTGATGAGAGTGACGTCCGTGGCGTTGGTGCTGTTGAAGAAGGAATCGAAGAGGAACTCCAAAGCAAAAGTGCTGCTGGGACACAGCAAGAGAAGGTGGTAGAAGAGAATGATCGGACGGACTCCCATCCGTACAGAAGATTCCGTTGACCGGAGAACCATCACCGGGAGCGAGACGAAGCGTCTGCAGATGTATACGGGACTTGGTCAAAGACCATACTTTGATAAACAAGCAAGTGTTTGACAAAATTATAAAAAATAGTAAGTGTTTGACAAAAAGTAGTGTTAAGACAGAGACAGGGGTGGTCTGAAGCCGCCATCAGTAGGTTGAACTTTGAACGTGCGTAGCCTGGTCACCAATAATTAATAATGCTATTCTTTAAAATCCACTTTCTGTTTAATTATTTCACAGACTGCTATTTTTTATTTTTGAAAAAATACAAATTATTCATTAAGGTGCATTAGCAAGCTTTAAACAGTGTTAAATTGTTTGGAATTACGTGGGCACCGTATTGGATTAAAACTTCTTAAACTGGGTTTTCTTTATTAAAAAAAAAAAACCTGAATGGGAAACAAATTCATGAAGCTTCTTTTGAATTACTAATTCAAACTAAAGAGACTTTTTCCTTTGAAAATATTATTTTTATAATTAAAAATAATAATAATCGTCATCTCAGAAGGGTGGTCAAAGGCCAAGCCATACATTTTTTGACATATGTCACTTTGATGCCGTATTCAGGTTCAATTATATTTTATTTTTTTATCTCATTTAATATATAATTAATATTTTTAAAAAATAATTTATATATGTCTGAATATAAAATATCAGTAATTAATTTTTTTTTAGCTCTTGCTTTCTCTTCCACGTCTATTCACTCTGCAGTATAATTATAAATCTTCCCTTTTTTTAATTTTTTACTGTAATTTATATACCCATTCAAATTTTTAAGATTTTTTTTTTTTTTTTAATAGAAATCATGAATTGTTGTTCATTTTCTTTTTTATTCTTTGTGACCGAATTACGTACGACGATAGGGTTTATAATACATATAGATAAAATAGATTGGTCAATTTCATAAGCAAAGGTTCTTTCTACCAATGTAATTAGTCAGTTTGGTTTTGATGTTTAATATTGTTGAAGTCGTTTTGTTATGAATTGTCGAAGTTACTTCGTTATACTTTATTTATACATGGAGAGTTTCTCTATTTATAGAACTGATCAATTTGGTTTTACCGTATAAAATTGTTTGTAGTTTAATATCACTACACTAACGAACTGCTTTGTCCAACTTCATTACTAGGAAAGTTTAAAATTTTGTACAATATTTATACTTTGTCTAACTTTATCATTAGCGAACTAGTTTATCAACTAACTTAGTTTGATATTC
The DNA here is from genome assembly GCA_007844105.2 of Rhamnella rubrinervis. Lineage (NCBI taxonomy): Eukaryota > Viridiplantae > Streptophyta > Magnoliopsida > Rosales > Rhamnaceae > Rhamnella > Rhamnella rubrinervis. The sequence continues at coordinate 4,216,429 of CM017585.2, forward strand.
TTTGTCAAATATATATATATATATATATATATATATATATATAGTGTTAATACTTGGCATTAATGAACTAGTTCATCACTAATAAATTCTTAATCTCATTCTAAAATATGGTCTTTGTCATCAATGAAGTGTTCATTGCTTTTTTTTTTTTTTTAATATATACCTAAATTATTCACAAATTTAATCAAATTTATTTGAAATGCAACTTATACATTATAAGATAAGGAGAAGATATCGACAGATCATATAACAAAGAAAAATAAATAAAAATGAATAAACAAAGAAGATATTTTAATTAAGGTATTTCTTTTTACTTTTTATTATAAAATAAAACCAAAATTTTAGTTCTGTCAAAATCTGATAAAAAAATTTAAAACACAGCGAGATAACATGATATTGAATAATCCATAGTTAAATATGTTCAATGGCATGAGTTACAGTAAAGGCCCAAAACTATATTGACTTTTTCTTTTTTCTTTTTCTTTTTTAATACAAAAATGTATTGACTTGGTTTTTTTTTTTTTTTTTGGTGAAAATGGTGTTGCTTTAGTAGATCTGCTGGCTTCCAATTTACCAAAAGAAAAAAAAAAGATCTGCTAGCTTCCACCGTTTTGCTGAATCAAATTAAAATTTTAATAATAAAGAGGTGTTACAAATTTATGCATTTAATTTTGTATTTATTATATAACCTTTTTATTAATGGAATATCATCTGTCCCGTGTTCCTCAATTATAGTTTGAAACTTCATCGAATTAAAAGAAAAATAATTTAAAATGTTAATTTTTAATTCGGGGACATAAAAGAGAATATATGATGTGGATTGATGTTAATATAAGTGTAGATTATATATATATATATATATATTGAGTATATAAAGGTCAACTTTGTATGTATTTATAAATACACATTTCATTGGTAAATAATAGAGCATTTATAATCTCTTGCTTGGTTTTATATTTTGTGTATTTTGCATATTTTAATTACTTTTATTTTATAATAAGAAGAAAATTATAAATGAGTAGGACTTTTCACAAAGCTTTTCAGTGTAGTGGGCCAAATGGTAGCAATAAGATTGATTCCGACCGTTAAATTTTTTACGGAGGTGAAATAGTCAAGGTTTCTGTTTTTTTTCTTTAATAAATAATAAGAACTTTGGTGTGAAATTATTAGTTTATAATTTTATTAAAAAGTATAATTTTATTACTATTTTAGTTTTATAATTTTATAAGAATTTATAATAAATTTATTTTTTTAATAATTTTTTATTTATAATTAATCAGATTAAATACGTTTCAGGCCATTCAAATTTTAGTTTCCTGTTAAAAAGTTTTTTTTAGATTTCTTATATGTTTATTTTACTGTCCATTTAAATTTACTTTTTTGTATTGGTTATTATGGTACAACTCTTATAAGGTTTGGTACATTATCAATCTAATCTATACAATACAAATTTAAAAAATTATATTAAACTCCATTATCATCAGTTAAAATATTATTCCGTCTTTTAAAATTAATATTTATGGGTTAAAAATTTTCACAGCATATAAAAATAATATTTTTACCTTCAAAATATATTAAATATTTCTATAAAAATTTTAAAATATAAAATTAAAATAAAATATTAATTTAAAATTGTAAAATATGTAAAACAAAAATAAAATATTTTGAAAAAACAATTTTTCATTTTTTTATCTCTCCTCACTCACTGCCCCATTTTTCTTCCCTCTCCTAATCATTTCATAATTCTCTCACGAGTTCTACTAAATAAGGGCTAAAATACCATACTCTTGCTCCTTATACAGGAGTAGCTTTTGGGTTTTAGGTTTGAAATATAACTAGCTTTCAATTTTCCGTTGCTGTGTTAATTCATCGATATATGCTGGTGTATTTTATACGCCTAGATAAATTAACACATGCATTGCAGGTAACGTACATTGAGTTTTGGGCATAGACTTCTTGAGTTTGCTTGTACTTGCAGTGCAAGAGCATTGAAAAACCTCATATTCGTTACTAGTATTTTCATTTTTAGCTAAAATTACTAATGATTTATTATGTCCCACCTGGTTACCTTCTAAGTTATTACGTTGTTTGGTTGACGTGAAGTTTCTGATTTCCCATTTTCCCTTCTGTTAAAATTTGTTAATTTTTTTTAAAAAAATAAAATTACAAGAGCAAACTTTTAAAACAATATTAATAATTCATGAAATTGGGTTCTGCTTAAAGCTAAACAGTCAGAATGGGAAACAAATCATGAAACTTCTACATACAAGTTTGGTAAAATTTCTAATAATTATTTTTATTAATTCAGTCAGTGAATTATCCACTTAGCCTGCAAATCACTGACTGACATGACAAGCAAAACGACACTAGTCTAGTGTATATCGACATGAATAATATCTGAATTACGTATTAATCCCATAAAAATTGATCCTTTTATATTTCATGTCAAGGCAAGTATCCAATTAGCAATTGAAATTTATCGTGCAACTTTTTCAAATCAAATTCATTCCCATTATTACTCTTTAGAATTAATTACCTCCAAATGAATTCCGTTTTAATGATCTTATCACGAATACAATACAAACGATTTTTTTTTTTTTTTGGAGAGTACAATACAAACGATTTGGACACGTATATATGTATCTCTATCAATCTTTTTAACTTTAAAAATCATTAAAAATTATTGATTGCAATGGTCATCAAGATTTAAATGTATAAATATGTTGCCGACCAACTAAGAAAACTTCACAGGCACTTTAGAAAAAAAAAAAAGAAAAAGAAAAAGAAAAGGAAAAGAAAGGAAACAGTAAAGGGTCATAGATTTTTTGTTAGACCATTGATAGCGAAATTAAAACTACAGCACTACAGCAAAATAACACGTCTTCTTCTCTATTTTATTATTCATTTTCAATTTGAATTTGATACGTGTTTAGTATTTAATTTTTTGATATATATATATTAAATATTGAATATGTGCATAAAACTAAGAACCTTCAAAAAGAGGAAGGTATGACAACACAGCATCAAATTGAGGTGGTGTGCAAAATTTGCACATCTAAATGGTGTAAAATGGGTTGGCTTGGTAAGAATATTTTGGATGGTATGTCCCTCTCGTGGGCTGTAGCTAAGAGCCATGCTTTCTTGCCATTTCCATTATCGTAACCTTCACTCTGGTAATGCATGCACAAGAATCCGATGGAGCCGAAGCCAAGCCCCTACCTCTAGGCCTGACCTATACGTGACCACAATATCCAGTGGATGATGTCGGCTCCTCACCTCTAGGCAAAACACTAAAACTTGTAATCACAATCTTTGCTCAGCTATTGCCCCTTCACCGCCACATTGCCCATCCACGTGTCGTCTTGTCTGGGGCATTAGCTTCCACGTGTCTTGCTCCATGTAACCAGCATCGCTCAGACTTATGGGCATTTGGGACGACTTCACATGCACGTACATGGTCCGCCTCGCCTCATTTTTGGACCGTTCCTGTGCGTCTCTCTCGTTTCTGTTCCATCCGTATTCATCACAGCATCTTCAAAAATTAGAAAATAATAACAGTGTGAATTAATTGATGACCTTACATGAGTATTGTTCATAGAGAGTTTGGCAGGTGTCGTAGGATAATCTGCTTATTTTGGAAGAGGAATTATGCAATTTAATTTTGCATTGCATGGCCCACAAAGTTTGAAATCTAGCTCAAATGGAAAAAAATCTGATATTGCCAAAGTGCTTTTCAACGGGAAATACTTCTTCAACCATACATATTAGTTTTAGGCTTACAGAAAAAAGACAATATTCCAAACTATTATGCATAAAAAGAGAGTTTTTTTTTTTTTTTAATGATAAATTTCGTCAAATTTTAGCACATTGCATTGCGTCTATAATTGTATGTAATACTTAAATTATTATTTTGATTTTTATTTTTAATATCAATTACTGTGTTTGAACCTTTTTCTTTTCAATATTAAAATAGACATAAAATCTATTTATTTTTTCAATATTAAAATAGACATAATTTTTTTAAAAAAAATTATTATAATTTTAGAAAAGAGAAGTTGCAAGGGTGAGTCGTTGGACTGGGACTGGTTTCTGGTGACCACGTCGCCCACCTAAATGGGCCAAGTGAGGCCCACAGGCCCCACACCGTTAGTCACCTTTTTCTTCCTTCACTCCACCTTCTTCCAAGGAAGGGGAAAACGAATATCCTCCGAATAATAATAATAATAATAAACAAACAAAAAAAAAGAAACGGAAATTGTCAGCCAAACGCGCCCCAAAAGAGACGGATAATAGCGTGTGTTCTCTTTCCGTCTTTCCTCCCAAACAAACTAATTAAAACCCTCCCAGTCCTTTGCGTGTGGGGTCTTCCCTATGACGTCATCAAAAACCTCTTCGCCTATAAATATTAATCCAAAACGCACCTCCTAGGTTTCAAGCTCCAACCAATTTCCTCTCGGATTCTCTCTCTTTCTTCCTCTTTCTTCGCCTTTCTCCAACAACAAATCGTTCACAGCGAACTTCATGGAGCAGAGCAAAAGCGAAAGAACTGAGCCCCTCAAGTTTCTCTGTAGCTATGGCGGCAGGATCCTACCTCGCCATACAGATGGCAAGCTACGATACGTCGGCGGTCTCACTCGTGTTCTCTCCGTTGATCCTTCTATTTCCTATGCAGGTTCGCTCGCTGCTCTCTCTGTCTCTGGCTGTGTTTTGTTTCTTTTTTGTTTTTTTGGAATTTATGTTAAATTTTGGGTGCTTGTTTATGTTTTGCAGAGCTAATGGTGAAGCTAGGAGAGTTCTGCGGTTTTTCCGTGACTCTGAAGTGTCAGTTGCCGGGCGGAGACTTGGAGACTTTGGTTTCGATCAAGTCCGATGAGGATTTGGCCAATCTCATCGAAGAGTACCACCGGTTCTCTTCGTCTAATTCGTCTTCGTCTCCGAAGATCAGAGCCATTCTTTCGCCTATAAAATCTCTGAAAAAGGTGTCTCCTCCTCCGTCGGTTGTCGATTATGGCTCTCCGACGTCGGTGTTCGCGGGCCTCGAGTCGTATCCAAATCGGTACGTGTCTCTGAGTTGTCCCGTCGGCCATCGGAGGAGCTTCGACAAGGCCTGCTACTATCCCTACCATGTCCAAGGAAGCAGCGGCCCTTATAGGATTTCGCATAATCACCGCCATCACCTTCACCATCACCACCATCAACTTGCCTCTGGATGCAATTACTGGCAATGACACTAGGAATCAGGATTTTGTATAATCACCACAATCACCATCGCCATCAACTTGCCTCTGGATGCAGTTACTGGCAATGACACTAGGAATCCTACAAGACTCGGGAAGCTTCTTTCCGTAGCTTATACGAAGAATTACTTACGGCAAAAATACAAATTAAGATGACGACGAAAAGCTAAAAAGCGTTTGAAAGAAAAATATATATATATATAAAAATTAATAGAGTGAGCTCTTGTTGTTGGATTGTGAATTTTATAATTTTTTTGAATTTTTTGAATTTAATTTTTGTGGAGTCGAGGTGGGTATATAAACACATTTTTGAAAACAAATATTCTTGAGCCGTTGCCCGTGATATTATAATTCTATGTGGTCCATGGCGTTCGGCTGACTTATGCCGTTAAGATTCCGTTCGACCACCGTTTAATCCGGCCGATCCAGCGTGTTCCCATGATTGCCACGTATGGATGATACCTCCGTCAAGTGACGGACAAAACCATTAAAATCACGGCCGTTTGACAAATCGTACCGGTTGTTGGAGCGACACGTGTAAGTATAGTGGGTCAATTATAGTCTTTTCAATTTGTCTTAATGGTGTGTAGTGCGTGTTTAATTTTGCAGGTCAACAGAAGCAAGGGAGATGCTTGGTTGGCTGGTTCTTGTTTGGCGTTGAAGAAAATTCCAGAGTGATGCCTTTGGTGCGTTGAACTGACTTGAGAAGTGGACAAAGGATTTAAGGACTTGGTCCGAAATAACAACCAGGATTTACAAATGAATAATTAAATTAATAGCAGGTGGAGCAATTAATTAATTTAGAAAGATGATTAATCAAAATAATGAATAATCCCCATAACATTATGCACACAAATTGGGCAATTGGGACAGCTGGTTGATTGGCTTTGATGCTAAAATAATCCCTAAATGAAAAGAGCATAGGAGAATTATTCTATAATTTGTACCTCGGAAGCAACTGAGAATATCTGGTGGCACCATGTGCCAAGATTCTTCTGCAATTATAGAATTATATAAAGGTTTTTTTTTTCTCCCAAATAATGGATAAAGATGCAAAATTGCTTCATGGATTATGAGATTGACATTAATATAAAAGGTTTTTTTTTAATCAATATTGTTAAATAATGTATAGTCCTGAATCGCTGAGTATAAGAAGTTTTCTGCAGCACCAGTACCTCTTAAATAATGTATAAATTTTAAATCGCTCTATAAATTATGGAACTACATCAATACCATTAAATTTTAAAATAAAAACGTATATATTTTTATTTTAAATATAATATTTTAACTGTTTTAAAATATTTTTATTTTACGTGAATAATTTAAATTAATTTATTTTTTAGCTTCGGTCTTTAATAAAAAAAAGTATAGTAAAAAATCTATTATACAAATACCAGGAACAATGAACACACAAAAAAATACATTAATTAACTTTTAACACACTTTTTAGGCCAGAATTAAAGTTAAATAATAAAGACTACACTTTACTTTTCACTTTTAGCTCCCCATTGTTCGGACTCAGGAGGAACTATATAGTCAGGAGAAAAGATGGAAGAAATTATGGTTGTTGATTCAAAACAATAGAATCAATATAAATAGTTGATTAACTTATACAAAAATCACAGTGGTCAGGACTTAAAATGAACGAGTGCTACTTTTGACTTTTACATGATGTGTTTAAGTGGGGGATTAAGTAAAGGGAAAATTCTCTTGCTGATTCTTCTTCATGTGGTTTGAGAATTGAGACCTGTCCAAGAAACTTGTATAAACTGTTCAAAATGGAGACTTCCATACAAACAAGCCAGTACTTAGTAGTAAGGTGAAAAAGAACAAAAGGTCTTCAATGTTCTTTTTTTTGGATTCTCCACAAATTTTGGGCAGACAAGTAGAGGGTCGAAGTAAAGCTATCTTGGTTAAAAAAGTGGCAAATCTGATATGATATTCCATACTCCTCACCTAAGTGTAAATGTTGGAACCTGCATTATGTGAGTGGTAACTAGTAAGTATTCCTGAAGCCAAGAGCTGGTTATCTGGGACTGCATAAGAGTAAATGCCCTTTACTAGATCATGTGGTCATCTTGTACCAAAAGTTTGCTATTATGAAAACTCAGACCTTGCCTTTTCCATCCCTCAACCACACTCAGATTTTAAATTACACCTCTTTAATTTCTTCTCCTCCTTTTGATCCTTTATTCACCATCCTCCCAATAATATACCCACCTGTTCTTCTGAAATTATAAGTTGGGAAAACTAATGACATGGCTCTTTCTACCTGTCATGATTTTCAACCCATCTAAGATTAAATCGAACTTAATGTTGGAGGATATAAATTATTCTATGCTTTTCAGAATGGTTACTTGAGGGTTTAATAAGGATCACGAATGGAACTGGTTTAGTTGCTTCAGGGCTATAATCTTTTAGGGGCAGTGTAGTCCTCTCCACCGAGCTTTTGTGGCTTTTAGTAGCTTGGACTAAAGGATTTAGATGCATAGAATTGGAAATAGACTTTGCCTTAGCTGTGTGTGTCTGGTTTTGCATGATAAAAGTTAAGCTGCATTTCCTAGCCTACAGCTAACTATCAACTCCTAAATTGTTCAGCAAACATGTCCACAGGACCCCCGAAAGGAACAAATCTATAAGATCTTAAAACACAATAACGAGATTAGTGAATGTATATATAAACTTTTAAAGAAAATTTCGTACAAACTGTTTGCATATGGAAATGTAAAGATTTTACATAAGATATAACTACGACCCAAGTCGATAGTTGACCTAAAAACTCAATCCTACAGCATATGCATGATTTTCGGCTTCCAAATGATGGAAAGAATAGGGGGAATTCAGCACCTTCAACTAGTTTCCTGCTCAAATTCTTCGCCCTCCGATTCATCTGCATTATCTGCATCATCGTCATCTGCATCATTATCATAGTCTTCCTTGTCATTGTCTACAGTGGTTTTCCCAATCACAACCAGGTTGCTATTTGTTTTCTTGATTTCACTCAACTGCAAAATTATTTGTGACAGATGTTAAAAGCAACCATTCTCAAAGAAAACAGAGAAGATATGGCTACACAAAAAAAAAAAAAAAAACAAATTTTTTTTTTACAACTTCTAATTACATGTGTTATGATAACTCAACAAACGATACCACTCAGATTCCAATACGAGCAACTACAACAAATGATACCAATCAGATTCCAATCTGAGCAACTATGGGATTCTTAAAGCTAGATAAGGAAGGAGAGAGAGAGAATAAAAACTTTGAAGTAGAATAAGCACATTGCACTTATTTTCTGATTTCATTCAACTGCAAAATTATTTATAACAGATGTTAGAAGCAACCATTTTCAGAACGCAAAAGATGATATTTAGCAACACACAAAAACATTGTACAACTGCTAATTAAACGCGTGATGGTAACTCAAAAAATGATACCAATCAGATTCCAATCCAATCAAGTATGAGATTCTTAAAGCTAGATGAGGGATAAGGGAACAAGGGAGGCATGAGAAAGAGAGAATAAAAACTTTAGTACAATAAGTACTTCAAGAGAATGGAATCCCAACATAGCAAAGCCTTAATGAACATAGCATTGATATAAAAATTGCACTTTTCCATTGGGCTTCGTTTTGTAAATGGGGGACTACAAGCCTCTACATATGCTTAATTCCAACTACCCTAAGTCCTGGAATCAGCTCAAAAGTGTGGATCAAGAAATACAAGCTTCTATTAGGCGCTTTAACCTCAACTATCCCAAGTTCTAAAATAAGCTCAAAAGTGTCAAAAGCATATCTTTGTCCCAGGTTTGTTACAACCTTCAAACCCAAATATTACATCCTTTGTGTCTCTAAGGACAAGAGTCCAACAGCATCTTTCAGAGAAGGAACCAAATTTTAAGTATTAAAAATTTATCCACAAAACCTTTACTCAGAAAAACAGACGGTTTACACCATGAACTTAGGTTAAACTAGTCAGGTTTCAACTGTGACTAACCCTGCAACCACAACCTATTTTTTCCAGCATCCACTCACAATAGATCTGGTCTAATTATCCAAGTAATTAAAGCTCTACAAACTTGGTACATCTTCTACCTCTAAAAACATGTAATTTATGGAATCCAATTTTAACTTTGGAGAAAAGATTACAACTTTTTCCATGATATTAAACTTTTCATGATATCCCACATCAAATCCGACATCCAAATTATACTCCAAAATTCAAAATTGAGTAAGTCAGGAGACAATGCTATACACTTTAGGCATCTAGCATGCGAACCATAAAACCAAACTAAACCTCGAAGCAGTAAAAAGGATTTGGTTAAATCACTATTGCACTGAACTTTAGGCCTCAAAACATTCGCTTCCCATGAAGTATGATATTCATCCCAATTTAATTAGATCAGAATCAACAATGCTCGAAATTAGGTTCCTTTATGCAAAATACTCAGTCATTTTACTTTCCACAATTCGTTTCAAGCTTGAAGATAATTTGGGTGGGAGTGAAATACCTTCTCTTGGAAATTGGACTCTTCCATGGCGAGGATTAGTTCTTCGCTATGGGGTTGGGGCCATTGAGATGGAAGCAGAAACGACGTCGGAACAGTCCTCGTCGACCATGTGTACTGGATCATGAAGCCTGGGAACTGTAACATGCTGTCTGTCTCTCTCCTGCTACCTCAGGTCCTCTCTTTCCAACGCCGTCGTATAGCAACTTAGACAGAGACGAGTGGGTTCAACTCACTGAGTTGCTACAGACCGACCCATCTTTTTACCCTAATTTCAAATTGCATTAAAAATACAAGGGTAAGAAATTGCTTTTTTGTTTTTGTTTTTTTGTACATTTTTGAAATAATTGTATATGTACGTTTATGAATTCCTCATAATTTGTAGATTTTTAATTACCATATCAAGGATTAAGCTTTTTTTTTTCAAAGAAAAAAAAAATACCTTAATGACAAATCTATTTTTCTCCTAATAGTTTCCTTTCTATTTAATATTTAATAAAATTGAATACATTAAAAATTTTAGTAGGATTTATCAAAAATTAAATCGTAACTCTCACAGGTGAGTGTGAAAACCTGATCGATCGTTAAACCACACTCTAGGTACACGATTAAGCATTTTTTTAGTAAATAAAAATTTGTATTAACTACAAAAGGCTCCGAGCAAACGGAGATTACACAGTAAAGGACCAACTATCAAAGTTGAAACAAGTAAGGAACTAAAACTACTAAAAAAGTCAACATCTTTAGAGCTATTAAACAAAAAAGGTTTATTAATGTGGAGAGAAAGTTTAATAGCAGCGTCATAAAGTTTGTATGAGATGCGAGCATTCCACTGCAATTTTCATCCTGAAATTTTAAAAAATTCTAACAGTTGAGAATGAGATATTTAGTGCCCCATCTTTGGGGGGTTCTCCATCAAAACAATTTCTTTGACAGCAGTTGAATCATCAATACTCCAAACCACATTTCTTAAAAAAAAAAAAAAAAAAAATTAAAAACAGTACAAGACCAATAAATAACAAATAATTTTGCTATATGAGAAGAGAGGCATTTGATAAGTTTTGATGCCAAATAAATTAACTTCTCATGAAAATTTCTAATCACAAAAGTAATACCAGCCATGCCACTTACAAAAGTAGCATCTATATTAATTTTTAACCAAATAGGTGCACGGTTAAGTTCTTTATATTTATCTTTATAGATGTATTATTAATGCATGCTGTATTTTCTTACCAAAACACACGTGTCGTGATATTAGCATAAAGAAAAACACACGTGTTGCGACGGCTTAAGAGTAAGAGTATTATATTAATTTATAATCAACACAAACATCATCACATAAATATATTCCTATTTTTAATGGGAATAATAATCTATTAAAATTCTTACAAATTTTTTTGGAGTTCTAAATTTATTTTCATAATAGTTTTTTTCTATTAACTTTTGATAGATTAAATATATTTGAGATACAATCTACATCAGTATCCGTGAAATGAAATTCTTACTTCTTTCCGTATAGACATACCCTTTGATTTTCAATTGATGAGCTCTGACTCCAGCCTCCATTAAGTCTCTCTTCCCAACTTCTTAAATTTGAACCCAAAAAAAAAAAAAACTTGTAAATTTCAAATGAAATTAGTGTCAATGATCTATGAAAATAGAATTTTTTTATTTTGATAAATTTTGAAATTTAGTGTCACCGATATTTTTTCTTTTCACTGATTTGATTTACGAAAGTAGATTTTTTTTCTTGGAATAATTATATATGTAAGTTTATGAATTCCTCGTAATTTGTAGATTTTAGGTTACCATATCAACGAATAAGTTCTTTATATTTATAGATGTATTATTTATGCATGCCATATTTTCTTACCAAAGCACACGTGTCATGATATTATCAGACAGAAAAACACACGTGTCGTGAGGGTTTAAGAGTAAGAATATTATATTAATTTATATACACCACGATCAACACAAACGCTATCACATAAATATATTATTATTTTTATAAATAAAAATAATCCATTATTAATGAAAATAATCAATTTGAGAAAAAAATAATCTATTAAAAATTTTACAATTTTTTTGAAGTTTTAAATAGTAAATTTTACATTCATAATAATTTTTCTCTATATTAACTTTTCACTAATTAAATATACGTGTGATATATTTTTGAAATAATTATATACATAAGTTTATAAATACCTTGAAATTTGTAGACTTTTAATTACCATATCAACATTAAGTTCTTTGGCACCTAAAATGTGGCATAGTGAAGAAATCAATTGAGCCCTCATATTTGACTGTGAGAATTGAAATTTGAGTATTGGTAAGTGCTCGTTAAAATCTCAAATATGCTCGGCAAATAAACACTAAATGGAGAATTACTGTTAGAAGAGTAAATTTTTAGAACAGTAATAATACTTTAAGAGTGAGCTTCTGAAACAGTAATAATATTTTATCTCTCAAGTCTATAATTTTCATATTGATGTCTTTTTTATTTATAAAAATAAACTACTAAAATTTTTTTAGACAAAAGAATGTTAACGGCAAATAGGAATTTGATTGCTTTCTTTTCACCAGCCGCACCTCGGGCGCGACGAAGTTCTTTGTATTTATAGATGTATTATTTATGCATGCTATACTTTCTTACCAAAACACACGTGTCGTGAGGGTTTAAGGGTAAGAATATTATATTAATTTATATATACCGCAATCAACACAAACATTATCAAAAATATAAAAAAATAACTTATTATTAATGGAAATAATAATCTATTAAAAATTTTACAATTTTTTGGAGTTCTAGTAAGTTTGTATTCACAGTAGTTTCTAGAAATTCTGACTTTTATCCTTATAGCCATACCCTTTGATTTTCCAATTGATGAACTCTTGACTCCAGCCTCCATTAAATCTCCTTCCCAACTTCTTAAGTTTCAACTAATCTCAAAGTCCAAAATAAATAAATAAATAAATAAACGAAAAAAAGTGTAAATTTCAAATGAAATTTAGTGTCACAGAAAGTAGATAGAATAAAAAATTCAGAGACTGACTCGTAAAACAAAATGGAATCCAAACTGGGAAAGAGAAAAATAAAAGGAAGGAAAAAGGCCAAGAAAGCTGACAAAGGCAACCGTCTAGAAGGAGTTGAGTAACATGAAGCCCTGTTTGTGTTTGTGATTCACAATTCACAATTCCCATTTCTAAACGCAAACCCAAAACCGTCCCACATATTTCTTCTCGTGTCCATTCTTTCCTCTTCCACGTGTTCTCTTTGCTTGTTTTTCTCACATTTCTTTTTCTGTCTCCCTTCAATCCATTTTCGCAAACTTTATAAACCCAATTGGTATCTAACTTTCTGTTTCAATACCCAACTCTGATATTTCTCTGTACCAATTTGGATTGTAGGATATCAGGCTTACTATATATTGTTATACCTATATATATATATATTTATATATAAATATATTTTCTATGAGGGTGTACGTTTATGTGTTGGAAGGGAAGAACTTGCATGGTAAGGAATGCTACGTTAAGCTGCAGGTTGGGAGGCAAAAGTCTAAGACCAGGATTAAAAAGAAGACCACCGACCCTGTTTGGAACGAAGAGTTCGTTTTCACTCTGCGTGACATGGATGAGGAGGTTGTCTTGGCTGTGTTTCTCCGAGATGATGATTCTGGGTTCTTCAATTCCTCTGCGGATTTGATGGGTCGGATTCAGATACCTGTTAGCTCTGTTGCCGCTGAGGACAATCACACCATGCCACCTACATGGTTTCCTCTTCAGAGGCCTAAAGCTTGCGGGAAATACACCAGCATTGATTGCGGTTAGTGCTTCAATATATATATATAGTATCTGTTGGTTTACTTGTTTATTATCTGTTTGGTGAAATGCTTCTCAATGTTAATTAGCTTTGCTCACAGATTCATGTTAGAGGATCTCTGGCCAATTAAGTGTTGAAAAATGTTCAACAGGGGCGATGGATTACCAACATATTTGAAAACCTATAATGTTGAATTTACATATATATATGTATGTATGTGTGTATATATATATATATATATATATATATATGTTTTGGGAGGACTCAGTCTTCTCATAACATTTGAACAAGTTCTGTTTTTCCTATGTATAGTACTAATTAAAAGAGGGTGATTATTATTCTTGCTCCACTGAATTTGTTTCTTTTTTATTTTGAGGAATTCATTCAGATGTTCTTTTTTGTTTTTTATTTTTATTTTTAATTTTTGTTTTTCTCCCTAAATTGTTTACATATTTTATATAGCTTGTGGGGTCGGATTCCATGATTTTTAATAGAAGATTTGGATATATAGAGGGTCTTGAAGATGACACTTCAAATTCTAACCACCTATAAGCTATTTTTAAACATGTTTCCACCAAAATTTAATTCTTCTAAACTCCAAGCTTCATTTGAGAACTGATAGTTTAAAACCCAATCCATACATTTATCCAGGTGTATTTTGAAAGAAAAAAAGTTCAATTTTTCATCTCTGTACGTGTATCTGGTAGTTATGTTGTTGTTTAGTCTCTTCCTATTGGCCTGATGAAGCAATTATGGGTAGCTAATTATGTATGAGTGCAGAATAATGGTGTTGCTTGTCAAGCAAGCTTTCAACACAGCCACTGAGGCAATGCATTAATACTGACAGAACTACAAAAAATAGAAAGAAAGAAAAGGGATAGACAAATTAGGTTTCACTAATCCATCATATATGGTAGCATGGTAGATTTTATAAATGTATAAAATTTTTGGCCTGTGATGCAGGGAAAATTCTTCTTACTATTTCTCTCCACGGAAAATTCCAGGACTCTCCGAGCAACGGCTTCCTTGATGCACATTCAAATTTCAACACTGGGGGATCTCGACATTGTACATGTAGCACCAAACTTACATGCAGGAAGATACCAGAAGGTAAACATTTAGTGAAGCGTGTGAGAAAGCTGTTCCATAAGAATGAAGAAGCTGCAAGATTGACTTATGAAGCTCCAAGAAGTAATCCTTTGGAGTTTTCTGGTGTGGTGTCTGAATATGAGGATTGCCCAGAAGAAAACTCTTCTAATTGTAGCTTTGAAGAAGCTCTTGAGATGATGCAGTCAAAAGACGATGAGGAAGAAATGCCAGAGAATCTGCGAGGGGCATTCTTATTGATCAAGCATACATGGTATCATCGAACGAACTCAATGCATTTCTTTTGCTCCAAACTCACAATTTAGGAAAGATCTAGCAGAATTGCAGGGAGCAACAGATGTACAAGAGGGACCTTGGACATTTAATACAGGAGATAAGCCATGTTTGACGAGAGTTGTTACCTACAAAAACGCTGCAACTAAGTTGGTTAAAGCTGTTAAAGCCACAGAGGAGCAAACGTATGTCAAAGCAAATGGAAGGGAATTTGCAGTATTAGTAACTGTGATTACACCAGAAGTTCCATATGGAAGTACATTTAAGGTTGAGTTACTTTACAAGATATCCCCTGGACCTGAGCTGCCATCAGGAGAAGAGACCTCTTGTCTTACACTGTCATGGGCCATCAACTTCCACCAGAACACAATGCTGAAAGGCATGATTGAAGGAGGAGCTGCACAGGGCTTGAAGGAGAGTTTTAACCAGTTTTCTGACTTGCTGGCTCAAAATATTAAGGTGTTGAATCCCGCTGACTTGTCTAACAAGGAACATATCCTGTCCACTTTGCAAATTGAGCACCATTCGGATTGGGAAATGGCGGTTGAATACTTCTGGAATGTCACAGTACTAACCACAGTATTTATGGTTGTGTATGTTCTGGTGCACATATTACTCTGTGAGCCCAGGAAACATGAGGGCTTGGAATTTAATGGACTTGATTTGCCAGACAGTTTTGGGGAGCTTGTCACCTGTGGAATTTTCATCATTCAATTAAAAATGTTTTTAACATGGTTTCACACTTCATACAAGCTAGGTTGCAAAGAGGTAAACATTTTGTACTAGCTTACATGAATTGCACCTTATATTCAAGTCTATAACACCCTCACACGCTTGTCACTTTCTGTAACTTTATCCCAGGATTCACTTATATTCTGTATCTATTTCAACAGGAGGTGATCATGGAGTCAAAGCCAATGGAGATGGATGGATTCTTACTGTGGCTTTAATTGAGGGTACCAACTTAGCGTCCTTGGGTACATCAGGGCCCTCTGATCCCTATGTTGCTTTTACGTGCAATGGTAAAACGAGAACAAGTTCAGTACAGTTTCAAACCTGTGATCCTAGATGGAACGGTGAGGACCTTACATACTTTGGATTATTCATGGAAGTTTCTTTTCTTTACCAATATCTTCCAACCGCATGACTCTTGGAACAATTTTTGCAGAGGTACTTGAGTTTGATGCTATGGAAGAGCCACCATCAGTTTTAGATGTGGAAGTTTATGATTTTGATGGTCCATTTGAGCTAGCTGCCTCACTCGGGTACGTTGAGATCAATTTCTTGAAACACTCATCTACCGAACTTGCAGACATGTGGATTCCTCTTGAGGGGAAGCTTGCTCAATCTTCTCAGTCAAAATTGCATTTGAGAATCTTTTTGGATAATAACAAAGGAGGGGATACAGTTAGGGAGTATTTGACCAAGATGGAAAAAGAAGTTGGAAAGAAGGTAACAACTTGATAGTGCCTAGGGCATATGTACTGGTTGTCTTTCTCTTGTGGAGATGTTGATTTTAACTGTTTGTTTGGTGTGTAACAGTTGAATCTAAGATCACCTCACAGGAATTCAACATTCCAGAAGCTGTTTGGTTTGCCACCAGAAGAATTTCTTATCAGTGACTTCAATTGCCACCTGAAGAGGAAAATGGGATTACAGGTTCTTGCTATAACAATTCCAATACTTCATTAAAAAAAAAGAAAAAAGTAAAACAATAAAATGGATTGTTCATTCCTAGTTCTTGAGTTCTGATTAATAAAATGACACAAAATAAGCTTATTTAGTCTCTCATATGCATGGAAAAACTTGAATTTAATTTACTTGTTTCAGCGGCTTTTTAAGATTCTATACTCTATTACAATGATGATAATGGCATGATATGTTAAATGAAAAATATCAAGTCCTGTGTTTATTCAGAACTGAATATTCTATTTGCAATGTAATATGAAAGCTGTAATCTAAATGGATAGAATTTTCGAGTAAGGTCATTAGATTCAAATTATCTCTTATTTTACATAAATGGATTTGAGATCTTGTGTTAAAATGCTGTAAAAGTTACTATCCAAGTGCTTAAGAAAGATTATTTCATCTAGAATCAGAACTAATGATGTGTGTTGCAGAAAGGTCTAAATTTAATTGCTTTGATCACCCTGTGTTATACCTCTTCTATTGTTTTAATTGTAATTTTTATCTGTCTTCCTAGCATGCTTAATCTTTATAACCTGTAATGCAGGGTCGGCTCTTTCTATCTGCAAGGATAGTCGGGTTTTATTCAAATTTATTTGGGCACAAAACAAAATTTTTCTTTCTTTGGGAGGACATTGAAGATATCCAAGTTCTTCCTCCATCTCTGGCATCTATGGGCAGTCCTTTGCTGGTCATAATTCTAATGAAGGGTCGAGGTCTTGATGCGAGGCATGGTGCAAGGTCTCAAGATGAAGAAGGCAGACTCAAATATTATTTTTCCTTTGGGTCATTCAGTGTAGCCTGCAGGTAGTATGTTATTCATAGTCACATACAAGAATGAAAAATGTTTAGAACAGTGATTTAGGTATGGACCAAGCAGTTAAAGAGGTAATGGTGGTTTGCAGGATAATAATGGCCTTATGGAGGACTAGAACTCTAACCCCAGAACAAAAGCTCAAATTGCTGAAGAGCAAGAGGATCAAGAAGAAAACTTTGTCATGCTTGACAACAGTGGACCCATTCAAGAAGTTGAGGATGCAAAGATGACCAAACTTTACTCTGCAGAATTTCCTGTTACTGTAAGTGACTAAGCGCAGTTTAACCTTGTCAGGCACCCAACTCACAAGAAGATCTTTACCATTTCATACTCCATTGTTGAAACATGATGTGTCTAGTTAAGACTTGATCATGAAGAAATGACATAAAAGCAATAACATGCGCTAGCATTTGACAGATAATCTTGTACAATTTCAATTTGTGCCTTAACAACCTTTTTGTGCAGATGAGCTTGTTGATGAAAATGTTTGATGGAGGGAAGCTGGAGTATACTATCATGGAGAAATCTGGCTGTCTTCATTATGCAACAACTGCATGGCAGCCTATCAAACCAGATGTTCTGGAACGGCGTCTGTCATACAAATTCAGCCGCCATGTCTCATTCATTTTGGAGAAGTGACCTGCACCCAACATAAATCTCCCATTGCAAATGATGGAGGGTGGATGTTGGATGAAGTTATGGCTCTACACAGTGTTCCATTTTGCGACCATTTTCGTGTACGCATCAGAAAAATTTGAAAATGCTTTTCAGTGTTCCATTTTTTTTTACCTTCTTTGATCTTTGATTTGTTTGTGTTTTGCAGGTTCATTTCAGGTACCAGTTTAAACCTAACTTAGCTCATAACACATGCAAGTGCAACATCTTCATTAGGATTATCTGGTTAAAGATCACAAAGTTCCAGCAAAGGCTCGCTCACAATATAATTGATAAGTTCACTCGTCGAATGAGAGACGTATTTGGTTTGGCAGAGGAAGAAATTCTCTTGCACGCTGACCATGATACTACTTCTTGATACTTGTTATTATATATACTCGATCACCTTCAGCTGCTATAAATCATAGCAATTGATTTAATTGTGCTTCTTCTGTTGTACTATTAAATAACACTTTTAATTGTCCACTAATATATATCCAATTTTTTTTTTTACCTTATTGAAAGCTGCACTTTTTAATTTAACTCTATTAGCCTATTACCAAAAAAAAAAAAAAAAAAAAAAAAAAAACTCTATTAGCATCTTAATTAGATTTTATTTTTAATTTAAATATATTTAAATGCCTGCATCTTGAATACAAATAATGGAATTTTACTCCCTAAAAAACTATGAACATATATATATATATATATATATATATATATATATATACGGTTTTCAGGAGAAAAGCTTTGCAAGATGTGTGTATATATCATAAGCAATAAATAAGTTGTCATATATTTTAAAAAGATTTTTAAAAATTTTATATGAGCCAAATAAATAAATAAATATTAAAAATACATATCATATCATTTGTTACTTAATATATATATACTTTTTTGATAAATATTTGTTACTTAACATATATGGCCAACATGGTGCAAGAATTTCTTAAACTATCTTTAAATAAATACAGTCTATGCATCTGTTGAAATTATACCAATATTATTAAAAATTAGCAGTTCAATTTTATTGACAGATAAAATATCAATTTTATCTTTAAATACTATTATAATAATATAAAATATCTCATTTTGCCTTTAAATACTATTATAAGAGCATAAAATATCTTATATACCCTCAAATAATTAATAAAATATCCAAAATGAATGACACTGAATTTAAAAACGTCCGTCACGTTACAACATAAAAAAAAAAAAAAATTAATATTTAATTTAATTTTCTATTGTTTTTTCTTTTCTGGCGCCTGACTGACAACCATACAGTAGTAAGCCTAGTGCTGCCCACCGCCGTAGCTCACCGCCGCCTGTCCAGCCCGCCGCCCACTGTTGTTTTTTTTTCATGCTCGGACTCTCTCAACTTTGCTTCCGTCTCATATTGGATTTTATCCTTTAAAAAATACCAATCTCACTTTTTTTTAAACTTATTAATTAAGAAAATTTGAAATCATGGCTACTAAGGCAATTATTTTTTGATGTTGAAAAGCCGAGCGATGGTGATATCTGTATTATTTTATGACTTTGTTCCTTTTCTTCTTCTTGTGACCTGTGATATTGATATGCTATTTTATTCATTTTCAAAAGAAATTAAAAAATAAAAAATTGATTTTTTTTAAAAAATTGGGTCGTAGTTGATGAGAAAGAACTTTCAATACTTCATGTGTGTTCCAATAAAAATAATAATATCTATTTAATTAAAAAATTTAAAATGTAATTATAAAATTATCCTTTCATTTATTTATTTTTACGTGTGTCAATTAACATTGACAAAAGTGGCAAAATCGAAAAAGATATTATGATTTATTTGTATTTAGATCAAATTTGAGAAGAGAAAATGATATTATCCTTTTCTAAAAAATAATAAATTAATTATATTTTATCACCTTTATTTATTTTTACGTGTGTCAATTATAATATTTATATTTTTAATAAGATCAAATAAATTATTTATTATAATTTTTTTATAAACATTTAAATAGAATTTTTCATTATTATTTTTTAAAAAATCATTCTATTAAATAAATTATTCACCTTTTTAATTAAAAATAATAATAAAATTTTTTATTGAATATCTATTTAAACTATGATATAATATAATTTATCAATTTTAATATAAAAATTTATTTAATATTATTAAAAAATATAAATATTATAATTATTCAAATTAAAAATATAAAAATTATATAACATAACATTTAAAATATAGGGCCTTTAATTTAATTACATTAAATAGAAAAAAAACTTTGACACTCTAAAAATACACACTCCCTTACCATTTTTACGTCACGTAAATATAAATATAAATAGTAATAAAATATTATATGTTGTCGTTTAAATTTAAATAGCAAGGCAGTCCGAATCCTTCAAAATACACGTGGAAGTAGACCCATAAATGGGTCCATGTGGTGGTTGATGGGGTCATCATCATCCACTCAGCTGATCCTAGTAATTCATTCTAGAATGCTCCGATTCAGCAGCGACTTCAGGAACTGCCACAACTGAAAAACACAAACTCTTTACAAGTCATCGATTCCAACGCCAGCGCTCTCTCCATCACTCACACAGTGTGCCTTTCTTCACCCAACGCCGGGATGGATCCGAACCCCAAAACCTTCCCCATCCTTTCATACGTCATGGACCGACTCCCCAAATTCGTGCCCAGACCCGCCACCGATTCTGATTTTGTCGATGTCGAGCAGCCAGCCACGCCGTCTTCGAAACCGTCCTCTGATCCATCCACGTCATCCTCGGGTCAGCACCGGATTGTTGACAACATGCCCCACCTGGCCGACCCGAAAGTCATTGCTTCCATGACCCGAGCCATCTCCGACGTGGTTCAGACCCGATCGGTGCTCAAGACTATCGGCGACCGACCCGACCACGAGGCCGTGGACGCAGCTAGGGCTAAGCTGGCGGAAATCGAATCGAATTTGTCGAAACAGCTTGAGGAATTGGTGCTGTCCCCGAGACCGGCTGACGTGGACCGGCTCCAGTGGCGTGCCCACCTGGCCGAGAAGGAGAACCAGTGCAGGCAATTGGCGGAAAGAGAGAAGCAGGCTTGCAAGGCGATAATCCAGTTGGACGAGATGCACGAGGCGTACGAGAAGCTGTTGAAGGACGCGGAGGAGAGGCTGGAGAAGATTTACGAGTCAG
Source organism: Rhamnella rubrinervis (assembly GCA_007844105.2). Taxonomy (NCBI): domain Eukaryota; kingdom Viridiplantae; phylum Streptophyta; class Magnoliopsida; order Rosales; family Rhamnaceae; genus Rhamnella; species Rhamnella rubrinervis. Next base: position 4,237,703 of record CM017585.2, read on the forward strand.
CAGAGGCGGGTGGGGTGAAACCGGACGAGGATAGCGTGGAAGGTCGGGACTTGAGCGAGGAAGTGAACGACGAGGTGGTTGGGATTCTGCAAGAGGCCTCCGGAACTGGGTTGGAGCGCGTGGACCTGTCGGACCGGCGGTTGCGGTTCTTGCCGGAGGCGTTTGGGCGGATTCGTAGCTTACTCGTACTCAACATCTCCAGTAATCAACTCGAGGTTGGCATGGTTTTGTTCCTTGGTTTTTTCTCCGTCTGTTTCTTTGAATTTCTTGTTTATTTTTTTTAGCCTTTATGTAAATAGTAATTCAAATTTCGAAGTGGGCAATCCTTAATTACAATCTTTAATGCTTATGGTTAGGTAAATGTTTAAGATTTGAGATTTGGATGTGCTGATTTAACATCTTGTATTTTAGGCTGGGTTCAAGATGGTGATTTGATAGAAAGCATAAGAACCAAATAAGGATAACTGAGACTAAATTTGCTCCGTTGGTTCTAATGGTGATTTGGGCACTCCGGAGAGAACTTTTTTGTTACTTTATGTAAATAGCAATTCCTTTACCGAAGTGGGCAATATTAAATTTCAGTCCTTTCATGCTTAGAGGTTTGATAGATGTTTAAGCTTTAACGAAGTGGGCAATATTAAATTTCTGTTCTTTTATGATTAGAGGTCTCATAAATGTTAAAGCTTGGTGTCTTTTTTCCTTTTCACTTTAGATAAATAACAATTTATATATGGAAGCGGACAATATTAAATTTCAATTCTTTCATGCTTAGAGGTTTGATAGATGTTTAAGCTTTAACAAAGTGGGCAATATTAAATTTCTGTTCTTTTATGATTAGAGGTTTCATAATGTTTAAGCTTGGTGTCTCTTTTCCTTCACTTTAGATAAATAACAATTCATATATGGAAGCGGACAATATTAAATTTCAATTCTTTCATGCTTAGAGGTTAATAAATGCTTAAGCTTGAGATTTGTATGCTAGTTTACCATCTTCTTTCTTAGGCTGAGTTCAGGTGCCTTGATAGAGTCAAACAAGGATAGTTGGGGCTGAAATTGTTCCGCTGGTTCTAATGTGATTTGGGCACTCCAGGAGAGAACTCGTTTGTTGCTTTGAATGTGTATTCAAGGCCTTTTAAATCGATAGATTATACTTTTTCTATTGTATCTTAAACTCTTCTGCATCCATGAATAGAAACAAGCCTTGGACTAGTTTTAGACTTTGAGCTCAAATTTATTAGTAGTTTAGCTCCCTATTTAAATTGATTTATGCTGTAAAAATTGTCCTGCAGATGGTTGTGATTTGCTTTATTTGAGAATTGAAAGTTTGCCTGAGAACCTTAAGGAAAAACTTTATGGTTTGTCCTATTTCTGTACTTTTGAAGCTTTCAGGAATGCGTCACAAATGGTGACCTAGCATGTAGAAATATTTGTATTCTGTCAGTCTCCCTGACAAACTCTAATTTGCTTTATTTGAGTATTGAAAGTTTGCCTGAGAACCTTTAAGGAAAAGTTTATGGCTTGTCTAATGACTATACTTTTGATGCTAAGAGGAACGAGTCACAAATGGTGGCTTAGCATGTACAAATATTTGTATTCTGGCAGTCTTCCTGACAAACTCTAGACCGTCACTGCTTTGTTGATTTAACTCAAATTATAGAGTATTGAATTGTTGCGTTGTTATGATATATTTTGCACTTACAAGTTAACTGTGTGAGAGTAACAGGTCATTCCTGATTCAATAGCTGGATTGGAAAACCTGGAGGAGCTTAATGCTTCATCTAATCTTTTGGAGTCACTGCCAGACTCTATTGGCTTGTTGCAAAGGTTGAAAATTCTGAATGTGTCTGGAAACAAGCTAAATGCCCTTCCTGAGTCCATTTGTCGTTGCAAGTAATTCTCCTCTCCCTCTTTCTCTGGTTATATGAATGAGATGCTAAAAAATATCTGAACAAACAAGGCTTTTCATTTTTCCTTTACCATCCTGTTTTGGAGTATTTACTTCTTGATTTTAAATGATGTAGGTCACTGGTTGAGTTGGATGTGAGCTTCAACAGCCTGACATACTTGCCCACAAACATTGGTTATGAATTGGTGAATCTGGAGAAGCTTTCAATTCAACTAAACAAGATTCGCTCACTTCCTACTTCTGTTTGTGAGATGAGATCTTTGCGCTATTTGGATGCTCACTTCAATGAGCTCCGTGGCCTTCCAGTAGCGATTGGGAAGTTAACAAATCTTGAAGTTATGAATCTAAGCAGTAATTTTAGCGACATGACGGAGCTTCCAGAGACATTTGGCGATCTTATCAACCTCAAGGAGCTTGATCTCAGCAACAACCAGATTCATGCTCTTCCTAATACATTTGGTAGGCTAGACAATTTAACCAAACTCAACCTGGAGCAGAATCCTCTTGTGATTCCACCTCCAGAAATAGTGACTGAAGGGGTTGAAGCTGTCAAGCTTTTTATGGCCAAGAGGTGGCTTGAGATACTCGTGGAAGAAGAAAGGAAGAGTATGCTTCAAGTTCAAGAACAGGCACAGACTAGATGGTTAACACGCAGCACTTCCTGGTTGAAAAATACGGTTTCAGGTGTTTCTGAGTATCTGGGTTCCCCAAAGACTCCCAAAGATCCCTATCTTGACCAGCAGCTATGATGTCATGCACTCTGGACATATTGGGAATGCATCCAACAGATTAATTGGTAAAAGATTTTCTTTTGATGATTGTAGTTTGGTTATTGTAGTTGTACATTCGCTGAGCATGGATAATCAATTTTTGGAATTTGATCTTCTGCTGTTTTTCTTTGCTTATATTTGAAGCTGTTACAGTTTTTGGAAGATTTCACTTGGTAAAGTTATCAACCATCAATTTTTTCTTTGCTTTTCATATTGTCATTCTTATTGTCCTTGATCAGGAAGAAAGAGGTAGAGTGTTATCGTTATTCCTATATTGTAGTTGCTTCTCTACCCACATTTTAAAATAGCCTTCATTAGGATAAGTGAATTAAGACAGTTTGTGTTTTGGGATTATCATTCACTTTATTGGGTTACTCTTCCATATTAAGAAATGGAAGCATTGTATTGATCCAAAAGGCTTAGATTGGATTGCTGGATTTGTCTTTGCTTTTATGTTACCTACCTAAATTTGTTTTCATTTCATTCACTTTGGACTGCTAGTAGTATTTTTCCAAGAGCCAAGATAAATCTCAAAATTGTTTCCAAAAAATTAAGGAGATGATAGCCAGGTTTCCTTAAACAAGTGGGAGTTAGGGATGGAAACAATGTCAGATCGTCATGCAGATAAGAGGGAGACAAGGATGAGACTCTAATGGTGTCCCCAAAAGATTCTCAAAACGGCAAGTTAGCCCAGTTAGCAAATTTCACATGCACATACCAAAACGCCATTATTATGAAAGAGAGATCAATAATATAATGAAAATGAAAGAAACGTGACAGACCCACCTTTCCAGTAAACAGAAAACAGGCTTCCCTCTGTATGTCCAGCTCAAATCATATTGAAACTCACATTATATATGTGTGTACGTACGTGTTTATATAAATTCAATTGAAGAAACACATATATAGAAGATCAGCCATGGCTGTAAAGGACTTGTAAATATAGAGCTCTGGGTGATCTTTCATCAGGTATTCTATTACTGTGTCTTGCTGATATTCTAATTGTATTGCTTTGTTATACAGATATGGTATGCTCCTATTCCTTTATGATAATGAAACATTAATTTCGTTTCATTGGTTCAATGAATAAAATATCATGACAACCAAAAAGGCGAATTGGATTATATTATACAGCTATAAATGAGGTGATGTTGGTTTGTTGGAGTAAAATTGACAAATAAAGGCCAGGAAAAAAAAAAAGAAAAAACGTGGGAGTATTGGATATTGGTTGTGGGGGTTGTACATCCCTAATTAATTAGTTTCTGATAATCTGAGCTCTACTTCTGGCATGGACCATGGTATTGGTACCCCATCAAATTAATGTAGGTTGAAAAAAATCTCATAATAAATAAAGAAGCTGATCCTGTGGTTGGTATAAATAAATAATATGCAAATATCATAATGTAAATCTTGCAGAGTGACAACCAGGAAACAGAAAAAATAAAAAATAAACATTACCATGCTTCTCATGCTTGAAGGGTTCTCCAAGCTAACATGGCGCTTCTGAATTTGAAAGGTAATATTTGCTTAATAGATTGAACCTTGGAGTAAATCCCATATTCAATTGCATAGCTACATATCACAAATATATGCAATTACTAATTCTTACATCCAATTTCATACTTCAAGTCTTTAACCAAAGTACAAAACATAGACTAGTCATTCACCATTTCATTTCTGAGTTAATATCATTCCACTAACAAGTACATCACTCGAACCAAACACACAAATACTGTCCTGCCCTATTCGATATTCACAAACCATGGACATTAACCTAATAAATCACGTGACATGTGGACTTGCCAGAAGGACAGTGGTGGTGCAGTTTTTGCATGACCTGCTCTGTCTGATCTGCAACATTAAATGTTTACCATGCAAGGGTTCAGTTTGAAACCCCAAATAATAATGTGCTCATCTGCTTGACACCCCAAATGATTATGTGCTTACCTGTATAATGAAAAAAATAAATAAATGAATAAATAAATAATCAAAACCTGCAAATTGCAGATAATGAATTTCTGACCAAAAAAAAAAAATTGCAGATTATGAATAAACCTTATAGGTCCTCCCAATTACACACGTTGCCAGAATGTTGCGACACTTGTTTCTATTGTCATTGCACCATTTACTTCTTTTTACATGACATGTCTCATATGTTTATTATATGTTGTCTTTTTCAAAGTTAAAGTTGTGGTTAGTGTTTTAACAGTTTAAACACCTACTGAGCCTACTAAGCTTTGTCACCAGGCTTAGCTGTTCATAGACCTCGAATTGAGATTGTGATTGAACATGTATGACTTTATGTCTTATATAACTAAGGTTTATCAACTTCATTAATCTTTCTGGTGCACAGGTGTCTCTTGTCAAAGTAAAATTGTGCTATGTGGCCGCCTTTCTAACGGTTACTTGTCCCTGAAATGACATACAAAGAGACTTTAATTATTTGCTGTCTTTTTGACCACTTTAATTCCATGTTTCACTGTCATTAATGGGATGCTTTGCCTCCTCCATGTTGATGCCAATTAATTGAACCTCTTCTAGAATTTTCGGGAGCAGCAATACTAACACCAGGCATTCATAAACAAACAACAACTGCCATTTGCATGCCTTCCTTTTCTTGAGTGGTCTGCACAGCCACCCAAAACTCATTTCAATAATATTTAATCTTAAACACTAACACCAGGCATTCGTAAACCAGCAGCAACTGCCACTTGCATGCCTTCCTTTTCTTGAATGGTATACGGACCGACCCAAAACTCACTCCATTAATATCGAATCTTGGGTTTGAATCAAACATGATTTTTTCAAAGTAAAAGTCAACTAAAATGCAAAAGATGTAGCTAAGAATTGTGTTATATCGCTAAGTTTAACATTAACATTAAATTAAAAGAATAATGAGATCGAAAATGAGAGCTAAATGTGAGATTTGAATTCAAAAGAGAAGCTTTCACATGATAATCAAACCTAATAAACCGTTGACTATGATTTAGTCTCTAAATCTTCCTATAATCTCTGTGATCTCACTAATAAATCTTTGCAACCTCATATAATCTCACTGTAATGGTCAGCACTTCTATGGGATTTATACACATGATTCTAAAAGCGACTAATATGACTTTCATTTATTTATTTATTATTGTTTTGTTAGCCAAACGGCAGTTGGATTCCCCGTCAATATTTTCTTCCTTTGTTGGACTTGTCCAAAATTGGGAAAAATTCTAAGTCTTCACTTGCAATAAGTTGTAATCTCATTATACAAACTACCATTCACAAAGGGTAAATCAGACATTTTCTATATCATGTTTATAAAAGTTGGCAAGCCACACACCTGTAACAAACAGCCTGCATTTTCATCCATGTCGCCACTATTTCTTCAGATTTGAAGAAGATTCTAGTGACATGGATCCGAAAAACGCCATACCATCACTTGAAGCTCCTCTGATCTCAAGCAATGAAAATGGTGTAGAGCTGGGTGGAAGATTGACAAACAAACATTTTCATAAACATGAGGTTTTTGAGCTGAAGGAACAAATGTTTCTGGCTGGACCTCTAGTTGTAGTTAGCTTCTTACAGTACAGCCTGCAAATGATCTCGGTTATGTTCATTGGACATCTTGGGGAGCTTACTCTCTCAAGCTCTTCAATGGCTACTTCATTTGCAGGAGTTACTGGTTTCAGCATCATGGTAAGGATTTACTTACACTATATTCTTCAATCAGGACCATTTTAATTCCATCTTATTTGGAAAACCTTTGGTTTTCTTTTTAGCTCGGAATGGGAGGCGCAGTAGAGACATTCTGTGGACAAGCCTATGGAGCCAAACAGTATCACATGCTTGGTGTACACATGCAAAGAGCTATGCTTGTTCTTACACTTCTTGGCTTGCCCATGGCACTCCTCTGGTCATTTACAGAACAAATTTTCACAATCCTCAAACAAAATCCACAAATCTCAACTCAAGCGGGAATATATGCTCGTTGGTTGATCCCTAGCATTTTCCCTTACGGCCTTCTTCAATGCCAAGTTAGATTCTTGCAGACTCAAAAGAACGTTTTTCCGTTGGTGTTAAGTACTGGGATTGCGAGTGTAATTCATGTCGCTATGTGTTGGACTTTAGTTTTTAGATTTGGCTATGGAAATAAAGGGGCAGCCTTGTCTGTTGCAATCGCTTATTGGACCAATGTGTTGATTTTGGCAATTTACATCAAGTTTTCGCCTTCATGTCGGAAGACATGGACAGGTTTTTCAAAAGAGGGAATGAGAAATCTCCTTAGCTTTCTGAAACTAGCTGTACCTTCAGCTCTTATGGTCTGGTGAGTCTTAAAGGTTTGTCTATTCTCGTTACAATTAAAGAGTTCTTAAGCTACTAAAGAAAGAGGCAATCTAGTTTTTGCCCATTTATATAATCTGATTGTATCTTTGAAATGTACCAGCTTGGAATTTTGGTCATATGAATTTCTGGTCCTCGTGTCAGGTCTTCTTCCCAATCCAAAGCTTGAAACATCAATGATGTCAATCAGGTTTGCATCTCCTCATTCTCTATAATTTTAGAACACAATAAAGCTTAGTTCTATTTTTCGTCCCTCATTAGAAAATGGGTAGAAAAGCTTCTAGTTAAAGGGTCAACATTCATCATATATGGTTCCTTCACCAAATTCTGCTTTATAAACATTTCGTATACATGTATGAAACAGCTATTAATAAGAATCTTCTCGGAAAAAAAAGACATATTTGTAAAACAGAACAATATCAGGCAACAAATGTTTCGAAATTCAGACTTTTATGATGCTATTTTATTCCAGCAACTAACAATTACATATACTTCGTATGATTTCTAAATTACTTTCAAGCTTAGTTGTCAGCTGGATGGCCTCAAATTCCCTTCAAAATCCTAACTCCTATAAACTTCTTCTGCAGCCTTAACGCTTGTTCAGTGGTGTACAGAATCCCCTATGGGTTTGGCAGTGCAGCAAGGTAAAATTGACTGTCTTATACACTTTCATTATTGTTAACATCACCGTGATAATACATTGTGACATTTCTCTCTACGTGTCTCTCGGGCCTAAAGCACAAGAGTAGCGAACAACTTAGGTGCTGGAAAACCTCACGCAGCTCGATTAGCAGCAAGGGCTGTGATATTCTTGGCGGTTGCAGAGGGACTAGTGGTAAACTTAACAGCAGTAGCAGTAAGAGACAAATGGGGATATATGTACTCTAATGAGAAAGAAGTTGTGGGATACTTGGCTTCTGTTATGCCAGTGCTTGCCACTTCCAATTTTATGGATTGTATCCAAGGAGTTCTTTCAGGCATGAGTACAAATGATTTCTATTGAATTTCCCATCTCCATCATTGAAATTTAGTGACCGTTAAAAATTTGGTTTTGCAATTATATATGTAGGAGTTGCTAGAGGGTGTGGTTGGCAAAAGCTTGGTGCTTATGTGAACTTGGGAGCTTATTACCTTGTTGGCCTTCCTTGTGCTGTAACCTTAACTTTTGTATTTCACTTTGGAGGGAAGGTAAGGATTATGTGGTCATTAAATTAGATATATATTATCAATTTCATGGTGCTGAAATTGCCAAAATTTGCAGGGGCTTTGGATGGGAATCATTGGTGGGAGCTCATTGCAAGCATTTGTGCTATTAGCCATTACATTGCGCACAAATTGGGATGAGGAAGTAAATGAAAAATCTTAACCTTCATGGTTGGACATTAACATTGATCACATACATATCTATTCTAACTATTTTGTTTGCTTCATTTTCCTAGGCAAGGAAGGCAAGGGAGAGAATCTATGCTTCCATTGTCCCACCAGCTGTTTCACTAGTTTAGGCAAGTCTGGACAACATAATATCGTGTGTAAAGCTATCATTTTATTTTTTGATTTTTGGTTCCCTCAGTATAAGGGAGATTAGAAAATGTCTTTATTATCATTTGGTTTCCTTATTTCTCATACAAATACATATTGATATGAAAATTATAAGTCTTCATTTCAATCCAAAGGTACTTTGTGAGATGGGAAAAGGATTCGTGGGGCTTAATTGTACATGTATATATGTACAATGAAAGCAAAACAAGTAAGAGGAACATAGTTTTGTTTTGTTTTTTTTTTTTTTTTTGGTGAATAATGATCTGTTGGCGCTCTTAGGCCCCACAGTATTTGTATTCTTAAAAAAATAAATAAATTAAATGATAATTATTTTAATTTTGTTGATTCTCTGATCTAGATAGAAGGTTTATCTGTGTTTTTAAAATTAAATAAGATCGGTTAAGATTTTTTTTTTTTTTTAAATTTGATTTATCTTAACTGATCAGTTTTTTTATATTGTCTATGTTAAACGAAGTCCAAAGAGCTTTTTTTTAGAGTTTTGAGTTTTTCACGTAGAATTACTTAGGTACTTAAGAGTTTATTTATTTATTTATTTTTTAGGGAAAAAGAAAGAATACAGAACAAGAAAATATAAAGAATATTTTATTCTTTGGTTTAAGAAAGAATACAGAACAAGAAAATATAAAGAATATTTTATTCTTTGGTTTTTGCTAAGTGTTATAATATTTAATCCTACATTAGATATAATGCCCATACACTGCTATACCACTTCTGAGAGTAACATTGGAAGATCAAACGGTGTAGATTGAGATCGGACGGTATAGATTGTTGATTTGGAAGAGCAGTTTGAAGAATATTTTTATTCTTTGGTTTTTTTAAGTGTTATAATATTTAATCCCATATTAGATACAATGCTTACTCACTGCTGTACCATTCTAGAGAATAGCATTGAAAGGTCAGAAGATCAGGCGGTGCAGATTGCTGATCTATGGTGCTGGTTGCTGATCTGAAAGAGTATTATAAAGATCTACACATCCAAAAGAAAGATATTTATTGATTCCAGTTGCATGTTTAAATATAGTGTTTAAGATTCAGCTGTATTTTTTCTGTTCCTTCATGACAAAAAGCACCCTTAAAAGAAGAACAAACGCTAAGGGGGTGAAACACATAGGCTTAGGTCTCAAATTGTCTACATTCAAACAGTAAGTAATAGAAAAAGGAATACTCCTTAATTATGAAACATCGAAAGAAAAACCACAACTAGAATTTAAAGCCAATTTTGCTACTGCATCTATAACTTGAGTTGGTTCTTGGGCTTCCCAAGTTAAAAATCTAATCTTGATTGCAAAAGCATAAAGTAATAAGAATCCCATGTCCAAGGAAGGCTTTTAGAACTAACCTCCTCCACTATTTCCATAGCATCAGAGACCCACTCCACCTTGTTCCAACTAATTATGAAAGCACACTTCGAAGTCTGCTCAAGCGCAGTTACCTTTTCCAAATGAGCATTCTCAAAAAGAAAAAATCGGACCCCTTCCAATGAGCTTGCCTCTCAAATCTGGAACAACTAGGGCCTCTGCAGCTTTTCCATCCTTAAAAGCAGCGTCGGCATTGGCCTTTTTCCTAGGATTTGATTAATATTTTCTAGTAGTTATTAACCAAAAAGGATTACAATATATATATACAGTTGAATAAAAAATAATCCCACTATTCTAGCCTATATATACTTTGGGAGTCAGTCAAGGAAATAAATGACAATAAAAGAGGAGACATTAGTGGAGTACAAACAGTGACAGGTAAACTATCCAAAAAATATGCATGCTGACGTGTTGCACTAACTCCTTGCTCTATCATGCCCCCGCAAGCGCAAGGGTCCGGGAAGGACACTAAGCTTGGACCGATGGAGATGGAATTGTGGCCGAGCTAGTGCTTTTGTAAGAGAGTCTGCCAGCTGGTCAGTGCTATGAACATGGGAGATGCGAAGAAGCTTGCGAGATACTTGATCACGGACGAAGTGGAAATCGAGTGCAATATGTTTCATACGGGAATGAAAGACGGGATTAGAGCACAGGTATGTGGCACCAATGTTGTCGCAGTAAATGGTGGGTGAGGATGGAAGAGAGATGACCAGTTCACTAAGTAAGTTGGTGAGCCAGTTAACTTCAGCTAGGCAATGGCGCGGTATCCTCAGTTGAAGAATGGTGGATTGTTTCTTGGAGCTCCAGCTGATTGGATTCTTCCCAGGAACACAACATATGCGTGGAGTGTCGTAATCACCAGCTCGGCATCGCATAAGCGTGGAGGCAAGTGAAGAGTGTGCGAGATGAAGATACCATAATGGGAAGTGCCTTTGAGATATCGAAGAACACGCTTTCAATGATTGGCTGTTGGTCGATGCATGAATTGGCGAGCTTGTTGACAACAAAGCTTACATCCGTCTAGTGAGAGAGGTATTGGAGAGAGCGAACTTGTCGAAATTCATTGGGTCATGCGGAGGTGATCCATCTTGATTTCATGTTAGGGGATAATGGAGTCTGACATCCTTTGCCTCATGCATGCTGGTGCGTTGGAGGAGATCAAGGATGTATTGCGAGATAAAAATAGGCGTAGGGAGCGGGTAGTTTCAATGCCGAAATAGTTGAGGTTGCCTAGGTCCTTGAGTGAAAATCGGTTGGAGAGTTGAGTGGTGAAGTCACGAAGGGTGGATGGGTGAAGTACAATGTCCCACATACACAAGTAAGTACATGGTTCGTGTTCAGGTGTAAATGAAGAGGGATCGTCACTTTTGGAGTTAAGAAACCCATAATCAAGAAGGAAGGCTCGGAGTTCATTATACCATGCAAGCTTGGGAGTCCGTAGATTGCTTTGTGTAGTTGGCAAACATGATTTGGAGAGGATCAACAAAACCTTGAGGTTCTGCATGAAAACACATTCAAAGTACCTTGCAAGAAGGCATTGTTAACATCAATTGGTGTAAAACCCATCCATGAGTAATAGCAATTGTCAAAACTAGGCGAATTGTGGCGGGTTTGACAACGGGCTAAACGTTTGAAATCAATACCGGTCGTTGATGGAAACCCTTGGCCACAAGGCGGGCTTTATATCCATCGGGTGTCTTTTAATCCTATAAACCCATTTACATCCAACAATGTTTTGAGTGGAGGAAGGGGGGACAAGGGACCATGTGTTATTTTTCTAAAGGGCAAGAAATTCCTCTCGCATAGCTTCACGCCAATGAGAATGCTTATGAGCTTGGGTGAAAGAGGTAGGTTCGATTTGAGAGAGAGGGAGGTGGAAGCTTGAGAAAAAAGTTTTTGGTTTGTAAATATTATTTTGGGCACGAGTAGTCATGCGTGGTGGAAGAGAGGTGGAGGTAAGAAAGAATTGACATTGGTGGGTGGGGAAGATGGATTGTGGTGGTGACATGGAGAGGTGGATAATGAAGGCTTGGGGTTTGGGTCTATGGGCACATCACATGTGGTGGGTGGTAGGGGTGGCGTTTGGGTGCATGGTGTTGCATGGGAATGAGATTGGGGTGAAAGGCTACGTACCTGTGTTGTAGAGTGTGGAGAAGCATCCTTGGGAGCAAGTGAGAGCACCACGTGAAGTAGGAGTGGTAGTGGTGGGTATGACATGTGGGGTTGAAGTTGGTAGGGGACAAAGTTAGGGTCTTGAGATGTAGGTGCTGTAATTGTTTCTTTGTAAAATGGAAAGATATTTGGAAAATGTGTAGGAAAGGCATGGAGAAGAATGCGACTTGGTTTTGTATGGAAATATATTCTCAAGGAAGAGGACATGGCGGGACAAAGAGGTGATTAGTGAATATCAAAACACGGGAAGGAATGATGAGGTAAAGAAGCCAAGATAGGCGCATGCTTCAAGTTTGTGGGTGTTATAAGGACCATGGATAGCGAGACAACCAAAGACGGAGAGAGGTGTATGTTGGTTTATGGCCAAATAATTTTTGATAGGTGGTATGATGTAGAACCATGCGGTTAATAAGATAAACTGCACTTTGAAAAGCATAGGACCAAAACGACACAGCTTGGTGGAGAAGAGTGAGACCGGTTTCTACAATATGGCGATGTTTACGAGAACCAACATGTTCAGTGTATAGGGTGGAGAGGTGGTGTTGAATACCATGGTGGTTGAGGAGGTGAAAGTGCTTGATATTCTCCACCACCATCCGTGTAAACCGTTTTATGTTGGTTTGGAAAAATTTTCAATGAGTTTTCTGAATTTCTCAAACACCTGATTTCTTTTTAAAGGATAGAACCATGTATATTTAGTAAAATAATCAATAAAAATAGCGTAATAACGAAAATTGTTAAAGGAGGTTACGGGACCCCAAACATCCGAATAAACAACTTGAAGGGTTTATCACATTGAAGAGAAATGTAAAGGCAATTTATGACTTTTGTTACACAAACAAGAGTCACATCTTGTGTGTTTCAAAGGATTGGAATTTTGTTGCTAGCTATGATTTTCCAGGAGATGGATGGCTTGATGCCATATATGCGAAGGAAGAGCTATTGAGCGAGATGGGCGGCTTAGGCAATGAGGTTGAGGTGACCACTTAGGTTGTGCTACTTTAAGGATGCCCCGTACTCAAATCCTTCACAAGAAAATAGTCAAAGAACTCGATGGAGGTGTTATTTTGTTTGCAAAATTGTGACACGAGATAAGGTTCTTTTATCATGGGTGCACAAAACATTATTTAGTAAATGAAGCAATAGGTGAGTTAACAAGGGAAGAACCAACATGAAATATGGAAATCTTACCATTGCCAACTACAACATCTTCATTGCCCACATAGTCGAGTGCATGGAGATTCAAGATCGATGTGATGTGATGTGTGGCAGTCAAACCCAATTGTTAGTAGGCAATCTCTAAATGTTTGCTTGTAATGGATGGTGACCACGTTTTTGCAATCGCATAGTTGGCGACAATGCGAGATTGGATTTGGCTTCCGATGAAAATTAGAATTCCACGAGGTGAATGTGAGTGAAAAGTTGGGTGCATACCTCTTCCATTGGAGCTATGCCAATTGGTGTGGACGGTTGGGAGCTTGGTCTGCATGGAGGAAGAGTTTTGTCCACCAATATTGCTCGAGATGTGAGTGGTGTTGTTGGTACCACCTGATGACCACCTCGGCTTCCTCGATAGCCTCGACTACCACGGCCTTCGAGTCGGTGATCGGGGCTTCCTCTTCTTTTGGTTCCCCATGATTGCGAATTATTTCCTCATCGAAGTTTGTCATAGAGATCTTCAAAGGTGATTGGAGTATCACGAACTGTCAATTCTTTAAATTCATCGGCTAGACCATTGAGGTGTAGGACATAATTTGAGCATCATTGAGAGGATGCCATAAGAACTCATCAACCAAGCCTTTTACCTTGCTCATATATGTTGCTCTTGTCGTCCCCTTTTTGTTTGTCATAAGAGACATGATGGAAACATCCAGTGTTAGAGCGGTTGGCAAAGCTTGTTTTGAGTTTGTTCCAAGCATCGGATGTAGTGCAATTTATCGTTGGACCAAGTGTTGTGAATCGTTGCTTGAATTTCAAGAAGGATAAGACGATCAGTCCAAAGAAGATAATCGTGTCATCTTTTGATGGGCATGGATTAGATCCATCAACAAAACCAAGAAGTCCATAACCAAATAAGAGATTGGTCATTTGAGACTTCCATGATGCATAGTTGCCTCCATTCTTTGCAAGCTTGAATGGAATCGGGAGGAAGCATTAAGAGATATGAGATTTCCAAGGGTTGTGGTGTTTTGGTGTGGAGGTTACTGCGGTTTAGAAAGTGGTGTTAAAGCCGTGGCATTGTGTTGTTTTCCATTGCAATAAAAGGAGGTAGGAAGATGAAAGAGGCGAGGTTGGGATAGAGGCGTGACTAGGATCGATCGAATAGAGACTCTATTTGGAATAGAGGCTCGATACCATAATAGGATTTGATTAATATTTTCTAGTAGTTATTAACCAAAAAGGATTACTATATATATCTGATTGAATAAAGAATAATCCCACTATTCTAGCCTATATATACTCGGGAGTCGGTCAAGGAAATAAATGACAATAAAAGAGGAGACATTAGTGGAGTACAAGCCTATCCAAAAATATGCATCGGCGTGTTGCACTAACTCCTCTATCATTTCCAACCTTGTTGATGGGGACTCCATGCAAGCTTTTCATTAACTTCCATATCCTTCTGAACCACTAGCTGCCTAAAACTCACTAATGTCTCACGGCTTTTTACCATGAAATAGTTTTCATTTCTAGTGACCAAATACATGAAAGCCTAGCCAATATCGAGCTAAAATTATCCGGAGAAGGATGCTTCTCCATACCATTAACTAACAACTCCCAGGAGGGACTAAACACAAGGTCATCAAACTTTCAATTGTGTCCACATCAAACTTGTCCAAACACAGATCCCTTGACTTGCAAATGCAACCAAACAAGTGAATTGGCACTCTTTAAAAGATGCATTTGAGACTGATTGAAAAATTCAATCTGCCTTTGATTAACTTGCTCATTGTATTCAATTGGGATTGATTTGTAGCTGGTTTTCATTTTATTTAACACTTGGAATGAAAATATTTCTGCTTTTTTCTTTTATTGATGAATATATCATTGCATTAAGCACAAAAGCCTCAAAGAGGCATACAGACGGATTCAGTTCCGTTGGTCATGGACAATAACTTCCCAAAACAGGGCCAAAAGATCAAAGAAAGAAAATAAAATACAATTATTAAATTAAGAGAATTTGGCTATTGCAATGTTAGTACTTTTTGTTGACATTTTTAGAGTGATTCTTTCCAAATTGGTGTACGTTTTGTTAATGCTCTAAGATTATTTTATTTTATTTTTATTTTTATTTCTTTTTGTTGTTTTTTTGTGAAGAGAAAAGACCTCGATGTGGATCTCATAAATTTTATTAGTGGCCTTCTTTGCTCTTTTGTAACCAAGAGTCATGGCTCAAGATTCCCTTCCACCTAGCGATTCAAGCTAACCTTGCCAAGACTCGAACCACAACTAAAGTGTGATGGAACGGTCGGCTTCCTTTCCTTGCTTTCTTTCCTTGTTGTTACTTAAATAGACTATAATCTCATAATTATTTAGATAGTTTATTCTTTCCTTTTCTGATCCTTAACTTTAGGATCTTATCATTTATGGTGGCTATTTAATGCCAATCTTGAAGAGCAATACAAGATATTCAAAAGAACTTTATCTTTGACTCTTCTTGCACTCCATGTCAAACTCCATTTCAACTCTTTCAGCAAAGATTTACAGTATAACAAAAGATACCTGGTATCCCAACAGTAAGGCTCAGATTCGTTTGCCACCTCTTTGACAACATTGACTGCCTCTGACGACCAGTAAACTTGACCCTAACCTTTCTCTTTTGCTAACTGAAGGGCCCACACCAGAGCTTTAAGCTTTGCTTCTGCTGCATTTGAAGCACAACTGATCTTGGATGCAAGAAACAAAACCCTTCCCTACTCGTCCCTCAAAACAAAAGCAAAAGCCACATTGCCATCTTTAAATGCTGCATCTGTGTTAGCTTTGAACCAATTCTTTGGGGGAGGCTCCCAATTCTACTTCTTCCCTTCTTCCTGGCTAGTAAGCACAGTGTTCGTTCCTTCATTGATCCTTGCAGATGTAAACTCCTCAATTCTTTCACTAGGAATCTTCACGAAACCTATAAGATTCCTCTTCCCACCATGAACCACCTCATTCCGATAATTCCAGATATAGTAAAACAAGCAAGCCATGCCGATAGTGAACATTTCTTTTCCTAAGCCATTAATCAGAACTTCCCCAGGGGGATCCGCACAAAAGCTGATCAACTCCCTTATATTATTAAAGTGCCAGCCCTCCAATCGGCAACCCCAAACTCCCACAAAATTCAAAACCTTAGTTGCCTCACACTCTTTGAACAGGTGAAGTGCGCTCTCTTCCTCCGCTCCACACAAAGGGCATTCCAAACTCCCTCTACCTATTCTACTATAAATAACTTTATTAACTGGGATTACCCCCGCCACCATCCTTCAAAAAAACAACTTGAATCTCTCATGCATGCGTGTATTCCATGATTTCTCCTAAATTCCATCATCGTTCAAAATAGCCGCTCCATAGAAAGAAGCTAAGTAGCTTGCTTTAACAAAAAAATACCCGTTACGTTACCAATCCATATTAGTTTGTCGGTGCACTCCATTCTAGGCTTTAATATGTAAAATTGCTTCCACTAAATCATCCACAAAAATAGTCCGAAGCTTTCCCTCGTCCCATTCGTCCTCTTCTATCATCTTTAGATGTCTAACTCTCAAACACAACTTCGATAGGAGAAGAACCCTAATATTTGAAATCGGCATTGTTACTCAAACAAACTCTAGAGGATATTATTCCTCTCCACACCTGAGAGACCCTTTTCCTCAAATTGTATTAAAAAAAGGACTCCCCTTTTAAGTAACTGGCTGCCAAAATCTTTGTACAAAAATAATTCTCCCCCGAAGCCAGTTTCCATGCTAGTTTTGAAAGAAGTGCTAAGTTGAAATCTTCAAATTTCCTGAAGCCCAAACCTCCAAGGCATTTTGGTTGACACACCTCGTGCCATAATTTCAAAGCCATGTAATGCTTTCTTCCTAATTTTGCTCCCTACCAAAATCTTTTAACAATATTATCGAGTTCTTTACAGACCGTTGAAGGACTTTAAAGGTGGACATGGTATAAGTAGGAATGGCCTGAATCACCAACTTGATCAATGTGGTCTTCCTTGCTTCTGAAAGTAATCTATTCTTCCACGATTTCAGTCTACTATTTACTCTTTTTTTCAACCTCTGAAAATCTCTCACTTTTGATTTGCCTCCAATAAGAATATTTCCAAGATACACAGAGTTTCCATGCATATCGATGACCCGTTATTAGTTTAATATCCTTCTTGCTCTTCCTACTTGTTGAACTTGAGAATAAAACACTTGATTTTCATAGATTCACCTCCTGACTAGACTAATAATAGTACTTGTTGAAGTTCTACATAACAAAACTTGCCTCTTGACCTGAAGCCCTACAAGCAATCAATAGGTCATCTGCAAATAAAAGGTGGAATACTGGAGGAGCCTCCCTGCCTAACTTTATTCCATGAATGTGGCCATCTCTTTCTTCTCTAAGTTGCAACCTGAACAATATTTCTGAACACAAGATGAAGAGGTAAGGTGAGATAGGGTCCTCCTGCCTTAAACCTCTCTCAGGCCTAAACGATTGAGAGATATTCTCGTTTAAAATTAAGGAGAAAGTAACCAAGTTCAAACAGCTCCCCACTAGAGCCCGGAATGCATGATCGAACCCCTACGGCTCCAAAACCTTATCTCTGAATCCCCACTCAATACGGTCATAGGCCTTTTTCATATCCATCTTCATAACCATCAGCCCCCTTTTGTTCTTAGTCTTTTTGAGCTTGTGGATAATTTCTTGACTTACGACTATGTTCTCTGCTATCCAACTTCTTTTTACAAAAGCTCCTTGCTGAGGGGGAGATGATTCGCTCTATAATTCCTCTCATTCTAAGAGTCAATATTTTTTTCACAACCTTGTAAACAGAGTTACACAAGCTGATAGGCCGGAATTGATCGAAATTTGAAGCATTATGCACCTTCGGAATTAAGACAATAAACGTCCTATTGACACTGCTGAGAATCCTCTTGAGACGAAAGCATTCCTACACAAAACTAATAACTTTCCCTTTCATCATTACCCAGTAATGTCTATAAAAAACTCCTGAGAACCCGTCAGGTGCCGGAGATTTCAGAGGATGAAAGTTCCAGATGCATTCCTTGATTTCCTCCTCAGTAGGAATCTTCATCAACTCCTTGTTTTCATCTTCTATGACATGTTTCTCACCAAGTCCTTCAAAGCCTTCCGAAAATGAGGAGTGACTAGATTTGAAAAGCTCCTCAAAACTACTTATAAAGTACTCATCTATTCTTTTCCTATCAGTGATCCAACCGCCTTCCACTTTAATTAAAAGAATTATGTTTTTTCTTCTCCGTAGAGCCAAGCTAGTATAGAAGAATTTTGAATTTCTATCACCTTCTCGCAATCACAATTCTCTGGACTTTTATTTCCAGATAGATTCCCATCTATCTCTATGCATATCTAGTTCTCTTTGAACCTCGTTAACTTCCTCTCTGTTATCCCCGAGCAAGCTTTGCACCCGACAAAGCTCTAATTCCAATTCTCGAATTTTTATGTTTGCCACACCAAAATGATCTCTATTCCATTTCTTCAAAGCACTGGAAGTGATCCAGAGACTCCTCATCAGTTTGTGAGCTGCCATCCCCGGTCTCTTCCCAATAGTCCAAACCTCTTTAATCATATAAAGAGAGGAAGGATCAAAGGTCCAGGTTTTAAAGAACCAGAACGGTCTTCTCATAATAAGTTCTTCGTCCATTGTTTTTATTAAAATAAGGACATAGTCCGATCCCTCCATTAGAAGATGATGAACTGAGGCACTTGGATTTTCCACTATCCAACTATGATTGGCCACCACATGATCAGTCTGTTCTCGAATGAAAGATTGTCCTTCAGCGTTATTCTACCAAGTGTATTTAGTTCCATGAAAACCTAGGTCTACTCCCGTCATTTGTTCTAAAAACTCCTTAAGAAACAACTACTTCCTCCAGATACTCTTCCCTCCCCATTTGTCATTTTCCTTCGTAACCTCATTCAGGTCCCCAAACAAAATCCATGGTTTTTTCAGACTATTTAATTTATTCCTCAACTCTTCCCAGAAATCTTATTTTTCTCGATAATACGGTGTGCCATGACAACCCAATAAGATAAACTCCTTACTCATGTTTAAGTTCCAAGCTTTAAAATAAATGATTCTCTCCGTATTCCACTGACATTGTAAGTGAAGTGAACTACTCCAAAAGAATGCAAAGCCTCTTACAGTTCCTTTGGCCTCCATAATCATTTCCTTTTCAAAATCTAATTTCCGACCCAGATTGGTCATTCTTTCTCGATTACTCTTTGCCTCCATTAAAAACACACAAGACGGATTGGCCCTCTTGACTATCCTTTGCAAAATCTCAATAGTTTTTGATTTCCTATTCCCTACAGTTCCACGACAGAATTGAAATGAAAAGGGGGGAGGGGGAGGGTGCATGAATTAGCTCGCTTCCTCGACCTAGAAAAAATTCTCTCTTGCTGAGTTCCTTGCACTACCATCCATTCTTGAGCTTTCTCCTTCTAAATTGATAGAACTACTAGCTTCTCTTGATTTAATTCTCGCTGCTTTCTTCCACGACCAACTCTTATTACTGTCCCTTGTATGATAGCGACGAGCACTTCCCTTTGGTTCTCGATCTTGCCTTCCAACCTAAAAACTCCATGAGAGCCCTTCCAAAATATTTTCAGATTTCAATCTTCCCGACCTCTGTTCTTGGTGTTCTACTTGAGAGTCTGCCACCCCATGTTCCTCCGTTGAACAGCCTTGGCTTTCGCTTTCCGCCTCCTTCTCAATATCAATTCCTCTTAAGCTTTCTCCAAGCTCCTCAATCTTGTCAACTTCCTCCAAATGGGCCCTTCTTCCCACTTCTCCAGCCTCCACTAATTGTAGGTGGCCTACCCTCCTTCTTGTGTAATTCGTTCCACCAGTACTTGGGCTACTACTACCTAAAATCAACCTTGTGGATTTAATTGGACTGAAGCCCAAAGTCCCTTTATCAGGGTCCATTTCCAAACTCATTTTATCTACAACCTGGGCTTGAGTTATCTGTTGGAGAAGAGGAGCCTACTTATCATTAGGAGATAATTGAATTTTTTAATCAACTTTAGCAGCTCCTCTCTCGAGTTTAAACATCCCAGATTGCCTTGCTCTGATACTGTATACCTTTTCCCTGCCTCTACACTGCTTTCCCATCCCTTTTCCGCTGCCCTACTCGAAAAGGTGTCTGACAGTGCTTGTTTAGAAACTTTTTGATTTGATAGGCCTTTGCTTTCTTCAGAAAAAGAAGCATCTTGGATTCTGCATTTGGTAACTTGAAATTTTGTCCTCATAGCCAGCTCATCTCGCCGGTAAGTCTCCATCTCCGGAATATCAGAGAAAATCATAGTTCCTTCCTTTTCTGCTTTCAACCACGGACCATAGAGTTTAGCTTGTTTCCCGCGACTGTCCTTAATTAAAGCTGGTTCCCTACTGCTACATTTTCCTGTCACATGATCAAGGAATCAATATTAGAAATAAAAATCTGCCAATCGTTCATATTTGAACTGGATCCATAATTCTCCTTCTCCTTCCCTATTTAAGAAATAACCCGTTGGGAGGGGCCTTTTGACTGAAAGATCAACCTGAAATCTCAAAAATCTATTAGCCACCATACATCTAGGAGTCAGTGATGAAACAATCATTGTCCCGATTCTGTCTCCGATATGAAAAGCCGAATCTTAATGTAGAAAAATTGAAGGTAATCCATAAACTTGAATATGAAAATTGGTAAAGTTAAAGTCAACTTCTTGTAACCCCATGTATTCCTGCCACTCCTTGAGTATCAAATGTTCGCTCCATCAAATGACCATGGCCTCTGTTTAAAAATCCTATCTTTGTCTGCCTTAAGCTCAAAAGAGAATTTGAAAATGTTGTCCCCAACTTTTTCAATTTGCACCCGAGACAACTTCCAAACTTTCTAAACAAGTCAGCTAAAAGAAATCTTCTAAAGTTCTGTGTTGCTACGAATTTTCCCAACAAAGTCGTCTCTGCGATTGAGAAAGCTGTATCATCCTTTGGTTTGAGAGACAACCCTCGTAGAGCTTCCTGCAGATCCAT
This sequence comes from Rhamnella rubrinervis, assembly GCA_007844105.2. Taxonomy (NCBI): domain Eukaryota; kingdom Viridiplantae; phylum Streptophyta; class Magnoliopsida; order Rosales; family Rhamnaceae; genus Rhamnella; species Rhamnella rubrinervis. The sequence goes on from CM017585.2 coordinate 4,259,039, forward strand.
CGTTGGCTCCGGTTATCAAAAGAGATACAAGAGAAAGAGGGAAGAAGACTCACTAGAAAAGATGGCAGTAGTCGATGCTTTAATCTATGCTATCAAGTGCGCCATAGATACCACTGATACCATCGATTTCTAAATTAATAATAATTAAAAAAAAAAAAGTACCCTTAATGTGACGCCATTTGTGTCAAGGCCTCAATATTGTGATGCAGAAGTCAAAGAAATCGTAAATTAGAAGGCGATACAATAAAAGTGTCAAGAGAGTCAGACTTAATCTCAAACTATCAGACTCCACTGGGTTCCATCAATGTGGGACTTTATTGCTATGTAATTGCTGCTTGGATTGGATCTTGTTTTGCTGCAGGAAAAGTTAGTAATTTAATATGTTTATTATTCATTTTTTTTTGGTAAAAATATGTTTATTATTCATGAAACAATAAAGTTATCCAAATTATATGTACTTTTTTTGGTGAATATGTACTTGCGCATTCTTTTGTACATCTGTATTCTCTCTCCTTATCAATATTTAGCATCTAACACCTGTAAATGTGACACCTCATTCATCCCTTTAATTTAATTTTTTTATTAATCTAATTAAAACTTTTATTGTACCACGTGACCATTTAACTAATTAAATATATATTTTAAACAAAAATATGCACGCACCAACGGTAAATTAATGGTTTGTGCTCACATATAATTAAATTTTTTACTCCAGAAATCAAAATAAAAATTAAAATTAAATTGAAAACAAATTTTTTCTTATTAGGTGAAAAAAAAAAAAAAAAAAATTCAGCCCAAGTCGCTTAGCAATCTTATTTCACAAATTTGGTAATTAGTTAAATCATAGGGTAGAGCCGAGATGCATGTTTATGTCCGTTAGATTTTTTTGACTTCTCATTTTTTGTGGCTTGTCTCATCCAAAATCTTCTTTTTAACGCACTCTACCTATTTTTACATTTTTTTTTTGTAGCTCCTTCTCTAGCGATTTTTTTTCCCCACATATTTAGCTACAGAATTTGTTTTCTCTTTTTTTTTAGAACGACGACCCCCTCTATAAAAGAGGCCTGCTTTTCTTCTTTGTATCCATCTCTACATATATTGAAATATTATTAAATCAAAGAAAAGAAAGAAAAAAATTCAATAGGGTAGGGGCTGCGATAAAAAAAAAAAAAAAAAATCGATTTAGTGTAATACGCGTGAGATATGTGATTAGAACAAAAAGTAGAAAAAAGCCACGTTACTTGTCTTGCATAATATGTCAGCAATATCGCTCGGGAGAGGATTTCTCTCTCCATGTATAATTATATTTGAATATACTACGTAGGTCGTATAACCAGAGTTACAAAATAAATAGAATCCGTAAATTCATACCAAATCTAGTAAAAAGTGAAAATAAAAAATATAATATATTTTTTTTTTGTCCACATTTATAGTATATCATGCAGTTGTAACTCAAAATATATGAGTTATATAGCTCAAAAATTCATTTCTGTATACATTATAGCTGCTCTCATGGACTATATAACTCATATATATTAAGTTAAATTATAATACGATAGAATCAGTCAAATAATATTAAACTATTATATATTTATTTTCCTATCCATATATAATAGTGTGTTCTTATGTGGCTGTAACTTTAATGTATATGAGCATATACCTTAGGAGATCAATCATATATATAATATTGAAACAAAGTAATCTTTGAAAGAAAGAGAAGAGAAGAAAAATAACAACTTTACTGATATTTATTACCATTTTTCTGCCAAACAAAAAAAGAAAATAAAATATTCCTCTTTATCAAAAAAAAGAAAATAAAATAATTTATGACCTTTTTCAGTTATATTATAATTCAAAGATTTTAGATACGTAAATATAATAAACACTGTAACTTGTTTTTTTGTTTTTTTAAACTAAAATTGGAATTGAAAATATCAGCTTGATAATAATAATTAAAAAAGAAGAAGAAGAAGTAATAATAATAAAACCAGTACCCTATTACGATTAGGACTGTAGCTTGTTAATCAAGCAATTACTTATACACTAAGCCAATGCGTACAGTATATAAACCCATGGAGTCTACGTTGTGATTCTCAAACTTCCGAGAAAAAGTAATCGTTTTCTTATTGCGAAGAAGAATCTAAAAGGTTTAAGGTACTGCGAGTGCAGGGTTTAATATTAGTGGGTTACAACGACGCGACGCTCTTATTCTGTTTCAAGGTGAATCTATGGCGAATTATAAGGTTTTCAAGGTGCGATTTTTATTTTCTTATTTTTAAAAGGGTGAACTCTATTTTTTTTTTTTACTTTGATTGGGTGGTTTTGGTGTGTGATTATTTGGGTTATTCCCGTTTTGGTTGATGAGGAATTATTTGGGTTAGTTAGTTTTCGTATTTTAATTGGGAATTTATTTACTCGTCTTCTGCAATGCATGCTGCTGTGAAATTTTTTTATTTTGAAAGTATTGGATGTTAAATTAGATGATTTTCAGAGTATTGCTTTACGTAAGTTTGATCAATGTTTTTATATATCTCTTCTTTATCAATGCTTATATATATATATATATATATATATACATATACATATATGTATATATATCTTCTTGGAAAATTTTATGGGTTTGTTTTTATGTAGTGTTTGTGTTGTTTGTTTTATATGGGTTGGGACTTTATGTTTCGATGATTGCATGCGTGATCATATTCTATATATATTTTAAAATGTAGTGTACAGGGGAAAGCCAATGTTTTGAATATGAACTCATGTGTTTTGTGTTTTCTTTCTTATATGAGTAATTCATATATCATTGACTCTGATTGTTGTTGTTTTGAATATGAACTCATGTGTTTTGTGTTTTCTTTCTTATATGAGTAATTCATATATCATTGACTCTGATTGTTGTTGTTAATGTTCATAATAGTTTATGGGTTTGTTTTACAAAATTATAATCATAATTATAATTTATGGGTGTGTTGCATAATAATTTATGGCTCTGATTGTTATGGTTGAAGAGCAAAACCCCACAAAAGTATAATTTTAAAAGAACGAAGAGTGGATGTGCTAATTTTACTTTGTTCATGCACTGCAACCTAAAAACCCGGTAGTTAACCAACTGTTTGACGAAATTTCCAAGTGGCTAAAGTCTAAACATCTCTATATCCTGCAAAGAAACATAAAAGAATGCATAAAGAAAATTGAAAAGCGTTGAAAGTATCTTAGAGATTGATTGACTTGTTTATATGATTTTTTTTTTTTTTTGTTTCTTGTGTTTTTGCTTGTACAGGTCCAATACATGGATACGCTTAGGCGCTTCAGTACTGAGGTTGATGAAAATTATGAGCTGGTTCTTGACATGGATGGACTGAGGGCCAAAATCTTTAGTTTCTTTGGTTTTTCCCCTGATGCTGATCTAACACTTACTTACATTGATGAAGATGGTGATAAAGTTACACTGGTTGATGATGATGATCTACGCGATGTGATGAAGCAAGAGCTGGACTTCATATTGATTGATGTAGTATTGAACAGTGACAAAGTTGATAAGTTTTCTATTAAGTCAAGTGGAAGGCGTACCCCCTTAAGATCGATGTTTCCTATTAGATCAAGAGGATGGCGTGCCCCCTTAAGGTCTCGTCGAGGACCGCCTCCACTGCCTGACCTCAACTCAGGTATTCCTGCTGCTGCTGCTGAATTACTGGAATCTCTCTCAGGCCCACCTTTGGAAGGACTTTCCAAGCTCGCTTTTGACTCTGTTTCAAAAGCTGCATCTTTAAGCCTTGTCGAGTTTGTTGGCTTTGTGTCGGAGATGATGAAGAATCCAGCAGGTTCAAGGTCACAGAGTAGGGATTCTGGAAGGTCAAATACTTCAAAGGATAAAAATACGCCAGAAGAGTTGCTAAAGAATGCCACTACTTCTGAAGGGTCAAATGCATCAAAGGATGAAAATATGCCAGAAGAGTTGCTAAAGAATGCCACTACTTTTAAAGGGTCAAATACTCCAAAAGATGGACACATTCTAAAAGAGTTGCTAAAGTGTGCTACATCTAAGGTGAATGAAATTGGGCCAAAAGAGCTTCCAAAGAATGCTACTTTGAAAGGGTCGAATGCTTCAAAAGAGTTGCTAAAGTATGCTGCTTCCATGGCATTAAATGCTTTAGAGGATGAAAGCTTGCTAGATGGCTTGCTAATGTGTGCTACGTCCATAGTATCAAATGTTCCAAAGGAGAAAAGCTGTCTAAAATCATTGGAAAAGAATGCTTCGTCCAGCATGTCAAATGCATCAAAGGGTAAAAGCAAGCCTGAAGAGTTTCTAAAAGATGTTAGTTCCGAAGGGTCAAATGCTTCCAAGTATGGAGGCAGGCAAAAACTTGTGCCAAAGTCGACTACAGGATCCAAAAGCAAACAAGAGATGGTGGATCTTAATAAGGATATTTGTGGAGGTCTGGGGACAACAGCTACTAATCCTGTCGAGCAATTTTCTGAAGATATGGGGACGACAGTTACCTATGTCACTACTGCTCCTGTCCATCTGAATGACAATGCTGCCAGTGGTTCTCAGCCATTACATAAGAAACCTGCACCACCGCTTGTGTCGACTTCTGGTGCACCACCCCCAACTACACCCTCAACACATAAGAAATCTCCACCGGCTGTGTCAATTATTGGCGCGCCACCACCTCCTAAACCCCAGCCAGTAGTGAAGATTCATAAGACTAATCCTTTTGTTTATTCCTCATTAAGTTCTTTTGTTCCACCAAACAAAAGTGCTTCTGAGGGAAGAAGTGCTTTTGGTGCTGCCACTCTTCCTGCTTCCTCAAGTTCTTCTGTTCCTGCTGTCTCAAGCTCTTCTTCTGCTCCACGCCCAATTGTTCCTCCACGGCCACGCCCACAACCTGGTGCTTTGAGAAGCGCTTATATTCCTTCTTCTGGTCCTTACTATGCTGCCCCTTATGGAAGTGCTTTTGGTGTCCACTCAACATCTTATGTTGCTCCTCCAAGCCGCTCTTTTGTTTGCCATGAAGCTTTTGCTCCTTCTGGTGCTTCCTCAAGTCATTATGTTCCTCCCAAAGAAGGCCAATGATTTATTTTGGTGCTTCCTCAAGTTTATATTTTGTCCTCCCCAATGTTTCTGAGGCCCATTACAGGCTATGCTATTGAATTATAAATTTTAGTAGGTCTTAATTTTTTTTTCTTTTTAAATGAATATGTTATTGATTTTAATTAATTAATTTTCTTTTTTCAGAAAACTTCTTCTATGATTATCCATGAATTAAGTTATAATTAATTATTAATGTCAATAATTGTCTTTAATTAATTTTCTCTTTGAAATATTTCTCTGAGTAACATTCGAATCCATTTAACTTTTATACTTTTTTTTTTTAATCAAGAAAAGAGGTCAAAGGCCCAACCAAAACTATAACAACACCCAACACCCCCTTGTAATTACAACCACTGGGTTTCAAAATTTGACTGCCACCATTGGTAACCAAAAATCTGTTAATGATATAAATATTTTTTTTTTATGTCGATATAACTATATTATCTTGGCAGGAAAAAAAAAGTGCGTAATTAACTGAATTTATTAACCCTTTTTTTAAACATACTGTATTATAATAATTTACAAACTAAAAAATATATTATCATTGGAGATGTAAATATTTATAATAAATAACAACGAAAATTAAAGAGAAACTAAAAGCAAAAATAAATAAATGAATTAGAAAAAACCCCTACACATCTAATAATTCAATTATATGACAAAATAAATCTGATACTTCAATTTACTTCAATTTAGTGTTGACGCTTACAAATCAAGCTAACTTCTTACACGCGGCTGATTAAGCTTACAAATCAAGCTAATTTCTTTTACGCGGCTACATAAGCCATATAAACCCGGACATGGTGTACGTTGTGTTTGTCACAATTCCCGTAAAAGTAATCGTTTTTATTTGGAATCTGAGGTTTAAGGCTTGGTGAGTGCTGTTGGTCTAGTGGGTTAAGAGTGAAAGCTCCTGTTTCCTGTGTTTTGTGGTGGTGAAGCTATGGCGTACAGTATCGTTATCAAGGTGCGATTTTTATTACTATTTCTATTTAAAAAAAGAAAAAACTTTTTTGGGTTTATTTTGATGGGTGGTTTTGCTGTGTGATAATTTGATTGATGAGGGATTCTTGGAGAAAAAGAAAGAAATTCGTCATATTTATGGTGGTTTTTAGTTTTCGTATTTTAATTGGGAATTTATTTACTCATCTTCTGCAATGCATGCTGCTGTGAATTTTTATTTTTTATTTTTTTAATATTTTGAAAGTGTGTGTATGTCAAATTATATGCTTTTCAGAGTATTATTTATATGATTGGCTATATATATCTGTTTTGGTATTCCATGTATCATCTTCATAATAATTTGTGGCTAAGCATCTTTGTGCCCTGTAAAGAAACATATGAGAGATCACTACATAAAACAAACTGAATAACGTTGAAAGCATCTTATAGATTGATTGATAAATGTTGTACGCTTGCTTCATTGTGAAATTCTGTCTTGGATTGTGTTTTTGCTTGTACAGGTTCAACACAGGGATATACTTAGGCGCTTCAATGCTCAGGTTGATGAAAATCATAAGCTGGATATTGACATGGATGGACTGAGGGCCAAAATCGCTAGGCTCTTTGGCTTTTCCCCTGATGCTGATCTAACTCTGACTTACATTGATGAAGATGGTGATGAAGTTACCCTAGTCGATGATCATGAGCTACATGATGTGATGAATCAAGAGCTGGACTTTCTGATGATTCATGTGGTATTGAAGGGTGAAAAATGGGATAAGCTTCCTACTAGTTGGAGTGAAAGACGCGCAACCTTAAGATATCCTCGACGACCGCCTACATTACCTGGCCCCAGTTCAGGTTGTGCTGCCGCCATTGCTGAATTATTGAAATCTCTCCAACTCCCACTTTTGGAAGAACTTTCCAAGCTCGCTCTTGATTCCATTACAAAAGCTGCATCCTCTAACCCATTGAGGATGGTGAGTGATCTAGGTTCAATGTCACGGAGTAAGAATTCTGGTGCGTCTGCAGGGTCAAGTGATTCAAAGCTAAAGGATGCTGCTTCCAAAAGGTCACATGCTTCAGAGGATGGAAACAAGCGTGAGGTTGTGCCAAACTCTTTTATCAAATCAAAAATTGAACAAGAGGTGGCGCCTGTTGTGTCAGTTTTTGGTGCACAACCTCATGAGAAATCCCCACCGATTTTTCCACTTTTTGGTGAACCACAACCACGTAGAACCCCACTAGGTTATGAGAATTCTAAGAGGGAAGAGCCAGTGCAGATTCACAACAATAAACCTGCAGGTACTCCTTCCTCAAATGCTGATTTCTCAAGCTCTTATGTCCCTGCTTTCAGAGGCCCTTTGTTTCCTCCCACCTCAAGTTTGTTGCAGCCTTCTCCATTCTATAGTGGTTTTGAAAGATGAAGTGATTATGATGAACCTTGTCAATTGCATAGCTGCAACAAAAGGAGTTGTGTTTCGTAATTTTCCAAAGCTTGCACATTTGTTACTCATAATATCACCTACTTTTAAGGCCATGTACATGTTTGGTTTTACATTTCAGTTTCCATTTTCGATTTACAAACAATCACATATGTGATCAGTGCTGTGGGCTTAGTGGGTTACTGCTGTGACCTTTCCTTGGTGAAGCCAAGGAGTGTATCTATGGTGTGGTGATCAAGGTGCCATTTTTATTTACTATTTATTTTAAGAAATAAAACTTTTTGGTTTTTGATACTGCAATGTATGCTGTGAAGTCTTTTCCTCTTTTTTTTTTTTTTTTTAAAGTCGTTTGGTTAAAAACAATAGCATTGTTTCTATGCAGTGGTACAACGCTAAATATGAAATGGAATTTAATTGAGAGAATGAATAAAATATTATTAATGTGAATCTGATTCTGACAAATGAATGGGTTAACGAGTAGAGTTAACTTTTAAAATATGGATTTAGTTAATAACATGGTTTTCAACTACTGAAATAAAATTAGAATAAATTAAAGAATTACTAAAACTCTACATGAAAGGTGTCTAAAAATATAAGCAAGAGAGTAATTTTGTATTGACTGTTTGTGTTAGGGGCCTTCACATTGAATGTCCATCTCTTAAAAGTTTAAGAGTCGGTGGGGTTGGTGTGTACTCTACAGTCAATATATTTATTACTGGTAAAATATGAAATAGAGACACCGTTGGTGCTGGGATACAGGCATATCCAATAATTAATACAACATATAATCTTATGATTAACAAAAACTTCCATATTTATATATCTTAAAATCAAAGACAATCTATATTCTGAGGTCAAACTGACTTGAGTATCGAAATTTTTTTTACCGATATTATATTGATGCCTTCAAAATTTTATATATATATTTTTTAACTTGCAAGTCAATGGCAGAGTATTTGACAGTCCGTGGCGAAGCAAATTCTGATATAAACAGTTATTAGAAAAACAAATCTAAAAACTGTAAATTTTTATTTTTCTATGGCTAAAACTTTTAATTCTCTGACAGAAGCAGTCACCCACCCTACATCTCAAAACTCTAATTGAATTGGGCTAAGAGAATATTAAGTCATTGGACCTTACATTTAGTCTTACCCCAAATCTATCTAAGCCTGCTTTTGTGTTGAAAACAAAATATCTGTGATATGTACCCAACCATGCGACCTGAGTTGGGATCCAACGGCTAGTAAAGCTCCTAATAATTACAATATAATTGTCTATCCAATAAAAATATTAGAATTCAACTTCAAAATTAATCATATGTATATCAATATCAATTTTTAGTAAAATATTAATAATTAATTGATAATATATTTTTGTGTCAATTAATTAATTAGTTATTATTTTGATTTAATAATTTCTCTAATAGATTAAATGCACTAACTAAATATTTTATTACATCCAATAAATTTCATCTTATTTGTTTTATAGATACTGATAATTAAATAATTATATATTCTCAAATCATCAAGATATTAGTTTTATAAATAAACCCTACTTATTGATAATTCAAAATAATTTAAGTAATGTTATTTAAAATTTAATTTCTTTCACATAAATTTAACTTAATTAAATCTTATTTTGATCTTTTCAATGCAAATAATTTGCACTAATATTTTATTATAATCTAGATATATTATTTCATAAGCTATTGCACTTTAAATAAAGTATCCAACTTCATTAACAACTATGACATTGTTCAATGATTATGAAAATTTATGATTATATCTTCTATAAACGTATCTATGTAATCATATAATATATAATTAATATGGATCTTATGCACAATATATTAGTTCGTACAACAATATGAATAATATCTCATATATTTTATTAAAATAAAAATGTAAATACAATGTTAATTTATCTAGCTAGCGCCTATAGCACAAAGGGTTTTCTAAGGCCATATCTAGACTCATTGCCATTTAAATTTTTTAGTTATTTTTTAAAAATAATTATTTTATTCCAAAATTACAATAGCACCCTTAGATGATGAATTATTTTTTAATTATTTTTATAATTCGTCAAAATATTTTTTAGCTATATATTTGAAATTTTTTAATAATTATACGAAAAGAAAAAAATAGATTGAGATTAAAAAAAATCATAATAAGCTTTAATGGACATCAAAGAGTCTATAAAAATTGAAATTTATAACAAAGTTTTTTTTTTAAAAAAAAAATAATAAATTCATCACTAAAATTTACTTCGGCACTAAAAGTCACTTTGTCAGTGATGAAATTAGTAATTAAAAATTCATCGCTAAAAGTATTTTGTCATTAATGAAATTCGTTGCTAAAGGTCACATCACTTCGTCGGCAACAAAGTTGATGAAGCACTTCGTCATTAGCAACGAAGTTGATGAACCACTTTGTCATTAGCGATGAAGCACTTTCAATGACAAACCACTTCGTCAGCGACAAACCACTTCGTCATTAGCGACGAATCACTTCGTCAGAGATGAATTAGCGACGAATTTACTTGTCAGTAATGAATTAGCGACGAAATGTTTTTAATCAGCGACGAAATTTATTAAGGGTATATTTGATTTTTTATTAAAAAATTAGTTAAAATAATAATTATAAGAAAAATTGATTTTAAAAATTCAAATAGGTTAAAAATATGATATGGCATCGAAAAACCCCAGTACGGATCCAACAACAAAATGTAGCCCAATAATTCTCTTTTTGCTTAATTTATTAACATGTGCTATAATTGTAGGAAATACCTACCAATTATAATCCTCTAAAAAGCTTGTCATTTTGGAAAGTAAAACAGAATAATACCAGTCAACAAATGTTTTCAAACTTAGACTAATATGGTACTATTTTTCCAAATAATTACAAATGATTTGTCCTTTTTCCTGTAATTTCACCAAGAAAAAGAAAACCAAGAATTACATATACTTTGTCATTTTCCTATCTAAATAACTTACAATGGCCTCAGAAAGCCCTTCAAAATCCCTTTAACTCCTGTAAACTTCATATGCAGCCTGAACTCTTGTTCTATGGTGTACAGACTCCCCTATGGTCTTGGCAGTGCAGTAAGGTAAAATTGACTGACTCTCTACACTTTCATTATTGTTAACATCCCCGTGATAATACGTTGTGACATTTCTCTCTATATGTCTCCGGGGCCTAAAGCACAAGAGTTGGGAACGGCTTAGGTGCTGGAAAACCTAAGGCAGCACGGGTTGTGATATTCTTGGCAGTTTCAGAGGGACTATTGATAAGCTTAATAACAATAGCTGTAAGAGACAAATGGGGTTATATGTATTCTAATGAGAAAGAAGTTGTAGGATATTTGGCTTCTGTTATGCCAGTGCTTGCCGCTTCCAATTTCATGGATGGTGTCCAAGGAGTTCTTTCAGGCATGAGTACAAGTACTTTCTATTACATCTCCCATCTTCATTATTGAAATTTAGTCACTGTTTGAAATTTGGTTTTACAATTATATATGTAGGAGTTGCTAGAGGGTGTGGTTGGCAAAAGCTTGGTGCTTCTGTGAACATGGAAGCTTATTACCTTGTTGGCCTTCCTTGTGCTATAACCTTAACTTTTGTATTTCACTTTGGAGGGAAGCTATATAAGGATTTTGTTCTTATTAGCTTTATAGAATAAATTTCATGGTGCTAATGTTGCCAAAACTTGCAGGGGCTTTGGATGGAAATCATTGGTGGGAGCTCATTGCAAGCACTTGTGCTTTTAGCCATTACATTGCTCACAAATTGGGATGATGAAGTAAATGAAAAATCTTAATTAACCTTCATGTTGGTCATTAAGGATATGTTTGGCAGAAGGGATGGGGAGTGAGAAGGATGAAGTGGTGAGGAGTGAGGGATTGGTGAAAGAATAGAGTATATTATATAAATCACTCATGCAATTTGGTATAATGGGTAGGAAAGAGAGCACAAAGGATTAAAGTATAAATAAAATTTGTTAGTTATAAAAACTCTCTTTTCTTCAATCTATCAAATATTAAAGAGAGTGGTTTTATGGATTATAATAGATTTGCCATTCATTCTCAAATCCACTTCTTCTATTAATCTCTTCTACCAAATAACTTTTACACCTTAGATTCACCTCCCTCAATCCCACCACAGCCCCTCCTACCAAATAAGGGCTAACATTGATCACATTCATGTCTATTCTAACTATTTGTCTTTGCTTTATTCTCCCACGCAAGAAAGGCAAGGGAGAGAATCCATGCTTCCAGCGTCCCACCAGCTTCACTACTTTAGCCAAATGATCTGGACAACATAATATTCATGTGTGGAGCTACCATTTTGTTTTGGGTTCCCACAGTTAAAGGGAAATTAGAAATGTCTTTTGTCAGTTATGAAAGTCTCAACCTGCATAACTTAATTTCATCAACCGGAACATGGTCACCTCATCTTGCTAGCTTGCCTCTCTCATTTGGCAACATTTGTGCTATATTTCACTGTTATCATTTGGTTTCCATATTTCTCATACAAATACGTATTCAAATGATAATTATAAGTGTTTTCATGAGTAGAAAACAACAGGTGGAGAAGTATATATATTTGGATACAAATAATTGTTATGTTTACGAGTGGCATTAGACGAATTTTTTTATATATATAAAATTAATTCATATGACATGGTATTAAAGGACGGAACCGTGTATATATATATTGGTTTTACATAGAAGAATTGTTATTTAAGTGGAAATTCGTGTCAAAGAGAGTTTAATATGAATAATATTCTATATAGGCATGCAATTGAAGTCGGCTACATGACAAACTTCAAGTGAATATATAAATGCAGCAACGAATACGGAAACCCATCATCCCGTTAGTTCAACTTGGCTTTAAATTTCTATCTACTTTTAGTCATTAGTCTTTTTCTTGTTATTAGCCTTTATCTTTTCTGTTGTCAACCCTACTTATTTTGGTTGAATTTCATATAAAAGACCTATCTATTTGAACCTATCTCATTTGATTATTATCAAACACCAATCTATATTATTATTTCGCAAGTATATTTTTCAACGAAGTCTTAATTTGAATCCAAAGGTAATTTGTGATATGGGAAAATAGACTTGTGGGGACTCAACCTTGATGTGGGAAAGTGGGGTATACTTAATTATACATATATATAATATGAAAGCAAAACAAAATAAGACGAGCATAGCCAAAGCATGCCGTTACTCTAATCCAACTTAACGTGGTCGTTTTGGTGGATCAATTTCAATGCACCTTATTATTATTTTGATATTAATTCAAGCACCTTAATATATATATATATATATATATATATATATATATATATATATATTTGAGTATGTGCGAGAGCATGTTTCCCAAAATATAGGGACACTCAAATATGTATTAGTTATATATATATATAAGTATATATTTATATCGTAAGAGCTTTATTTATAAAAAAAATATTTCTTTTCTAAATTAAAAGGTATAGAAAATTAAAAATAATAAACATAAAAAAAAATTCAAAATAAAAAGGGTATTTTTTAAATTTTGCACAGGGCACATTAAATCTCAAGGCCAGCCCTATATATATATATATATTCCACCAAACATACAGCCGAATCTTTTAGTAGTTCAATAAGGCATGAGAATCATAACTCACGAGTCCATAATTTTTGAAAAAAATAAAAATAAAGAATGATCAACCAATAATGGGGTGATCTGCCATAAACACACAAAGTAGACTCGTTTTTCTTTATTATTAATTAACCAAATCAATCTATTTTTGGGTTGTAATCCTTTAGTTTCCCAATTTATGCAATTTCTCGATTCAAATCATGGCCATCAATATTCAATCCTCCAAATTTACCATATATTACAGTTAGTAAGAGGATGTGCTCTCTTTCCTTTTCAACTAAGTTTCAATATATATAGGAAAATATATACGTCTCCAATAATATATATAGACGTAAATATTTATAATAAATAAACTTCTTTTACTAAAATTCAGTTAGAAGATAAAAGAAAATTAAAAACCTTTATCTAATTCTATTTAGTGTTAATATATAAATAATTAAAAAAAAAGTATATATATTTAGGGTTGAAATTTAAAAATGAAGCAGCTTGTTAATCAAGCAACTTCTTAATTATACGCTAAGCCAATGCATACAGTATATATACCCGGGCGGTCTTCACATAGTTTGGAGACATATAATCGATTTTTTTCTATGACCTGAAGGTTTAAGGTTCGGTGAGTGCTGTGGGTTTAGTGGGTTTAGTGGGTTACTGTGTTCTGTGGTGAAGCTGTTAGGTATGGCGTGTACTATGGTGATAAAGGTGCGATTTTTATTTACTATTTCTTTTTGAAAAATAAAAAAAAAACTTTTTTGAGTTTTATGATGGGTTGTTTTTCTGTAGGAATTCTTGGATAAGTTAAGAAAAAATGTATCAATTTGCATCGCCTTTAATTAGGTTTCGTATTTTAATTGGGAATTTTTTTTTTGAAATATTGGATGTTAAATTAGATGTTTTATATGATGTTCATTTATTATCTATATGATTGGCTCTTTTTGTTTGTTGTGTGTATTCCATGTTCGATCTCCATAATAATTTTTGTGCATGTGTTTGTTTTATATAGTTCTACCGGGACTACTTTATTTGATGATTGCATGCCTCATCATATCCCATATAATCCTCCATGTTTATTTTTATAATGCAATGCGCACTGGAGAGCCATGTGTAATTTGTGTTTTATTAAAGATGTTCATCTCAATATGATTAGTAGTAAGAAATTTCTTGGTTGCTAAACATAAGAGACAACATAAAACAAATTGAAAAGCATCTGTATGTTGTCTATCTGTTTCATTGTGAAATTCTATGTTTCTTATGTTTTTGGACCTGTTACAGGTTCAATACAGGGATATGCTTAGACGGTTCAGTGCAAAGGTTGATGAAGATTATAAGCTGGATATTGACATGAATGGACTGAGGGCCAAAATCTTTAGTCTCTTTGGTTTTCCCCAGATGCTGATTTAACTCTGACTTACATTGATGAAGATGGTGATGAAGTTACCCTCATTGACGATGATGAACTACATGATGTGATGAATCAAGAGCTGGACTTCGTAATGATTTATGTAGTATTGAACGATGAAAAATGGGATAAGCTTCCTACTAGTTTGAGTGAGAGAGTTACAGCCTTAAGATATCCTCGACGGCCGCCTACATTGGCAGGCCTCAGTTCAGGCTGTGCTGCCTCTATTGCTGAATTATTGAAATCTCTCCTAGACCCACTTCTGGAAGAACTGTCCAGGCTCGCTCTTGACGCCATTACAAAAGCTGCATCTTCTAGGCCATTGAGGATGGTGAGGGATCCAAGTTCAAGGTCACGGAGTCGGTTGCTAAATGATGCTGCTGCTGCTACTTCCAAAGGGTCAAATGCTTCGAAGGATGAAACCAGGCCAGAAGAGTTGGTAAAGGATGCTACTTCCAAAGGGTCAAATAATGCTTCAAAGGATGAAATCATGCAAGATCATGTGGTGCCTGCTTTGTCAATTTTTGGTGCACCACCACCTACTCTACCGGGTTTTCCAGTTTTTGGCAAGCCACAACCACCAAGACCCCCAGTAGATGAGAATTCTAAGAGGGAAGAGCCAAGGCAGATTCACAACATTAAATCTTCTTCTGCTGCTGCTTCCTCCTACTCTTTGTTTCCTCCCTACATAAGTCCATTTGGTCGTTTTGGCTCCCTTGATGCTTCCTTACGTACTACTTGTTCTTGCAGTTATAAACCAAGCTCCTCGTCGTCGTCTTCTGCTGTCCCTTGTTTATCAAGCTCAAGTAAAAGTGCTGCTACTCCATCCAAAAGTGTTTTTGATGAAGAATTTTTTTGTAGCTTTGATCAAAGTCCCTTTTGATAATGAAGAGCTCTTTTTTGGTTTTTGGTGCTTCCTCAGCTTCTTGTGCTCCTCCCAATAAAACTGTGATTCCAATTGGGTCATTTTCTTCCTCCTCCCAAAGGTTGCATGGTCCATTCCAAGCTCTGCTTTTGATTTGTAATATTTTAAGGTTTCTTTGAATGCATTTATGACTCTTAATATTATTTACTACGTACATGTACATCTTAATTTGGTTTTATGGCAAGTTTTGAAATTTTATATTTCAGTTTCTATTTCTTATTGTTACAATTATTCTTTTCTTTTCTTTTTTTTCTAGTAATTAAAACCTTGCCCTATTCTCCATGGTTTTACTCTTCTGTTTATCAAAGTACTTCAATAGTAAATGAATACAAATGTATAATATTGGATGAGATAATATAATAAGTTAACGATATGTTTTACTGATTTTAAAGTGTAAAATTTATCCCAAATGAGATTAGGTGTTCAACGATATGTTTTACTGATTTTGATTCCTATTTGAGGATTAGGTGCCTGAAAATTGCTTTTAATAGTTTATCAGTTTCATATTAAAAAAAAAAATTGATTTGCATCCAAAATCCATTATTATAATCCATATATTCAATAATCACTCCCAAGGTAGAATTTAGATTTTTTACAAATTTATTGAATTTTAACCTATTAATATTAGTGTTTTTGACACCAATACCATGTGCTATGCACAATAAATTACCCTTAGGACCTGCTTGTTACATGGAAAAAGGAGAATAGGATAGGAGGGCCTGTTTGTTACATGGGAAAAAGGATAATAGGATAGGAAAATATATCCGAGATTTCTTTTGCATGTGTTTGGTAAGTCAATTGAAATTTAGGATAATAAATTCCGAATTTCTGTTTACCCAAATTTTTGTCAACGCTCTTATCCCATCAAAATCACAGGATTTCTTCGGAAAACAAAATTTTTACCTAACCCAATATTGGTGAGACCCATACCACATAGTCTACGGGCTCTCTCTCTCAGCCATCACCCCATCGTCGCCACCGTGTCTCGCACTCACAAAGCCGTCGTTGCCACTGTTTCTTACACGCATGCAGCCGATTTATAGTTATGTGCTTCCCCAGTCCAATCCGTCGATCTACGCTTCGATCTGTCGTGGCCACACAGAAGAAAAATCCTTCTCGGCGTAGCTTTAGATCTGGCTTACCTCCACCAAGAATACGAAAACCAGGTCATTCATAGCGATGTCAAGACCAGCAACATAATGCTAGACGAAGGATTCAATGCCTGTTTGGGCGATTTCGGTTTAGCAAGACAAATCGAGCACGACAAGTCACCGAACGTGACGGTGGCCGCCGGAACAATGGGGTATTTGGTGCCGGAGTATCTCCTAACGGGAAGAGCTTCAGAGAAAACGGAAGGTCGTCGAGTTGGCAAGTGGAAGACGACCTATTGAGAGAGACGTCACAGGGGTTGGTAAAGTGGGTGTTAGCAGCAATTTGGTGGAGTGGATTTGGAGCTTACACAGAGAAGGAAGGTTGTTTATGGCGTCCGATTCGACACTAAGCGGTGAGTTTGAAGAAAGCAAGATGAGGAAGGTGTTACTTGTTGGGTTAGCTTGCTCGTACCCTGACCCATTGGCTAGCCAACCATGCATGAGAGGTGCGGTTCACATGCTAATTGGTGAAGCCGAAGTACCATTGCCGAAGCAGAAAAATCTGTTAAATTTTAATAATTAATATATTATTAAAAATTAATTATTAAAACATAAATTATATTTTAATTTATATAAATTATAAATTATTTTAATTTATATTTTATATTAAAATATAAATTATATTTTAATAATTTAAATATTAATCATATCCGAAATAATTTTATCAGGTATTCACCAAACATTAGTATATCTAATTTAATTTTTTATCTGGACACTACCAAATATTATTATAACCCTATCTTTTCCTATTCTATCTTTTTTTAAATTTTTTCAAATTTTTTTTCTATCCTATCTTTTCCTATCCTGTGTACCAAACACGAGCCCTCGTAGATTACAAAACTAATAGTACTTCTAAACTTTATAAATAAATCATATACAAAATAAATTTTTAATTGTTGAGGTATATCTTTTGTATGTTAAAGGTTAGATAAAAAAAATAAATAAATTTGAATATTCAAACAAAAAAAATATTTTTGAATAAATATTGTGTTTAAGATAAAAATAAAAATACAACATATTTAGGAGATATAACTGTTTTTTAATTTAGGAGAGTAATTTACAATTTTATGGACAACATAACAAAACCATTAATATTATTTTTATTTTCAACACTAATTATATAGACCGCTTAATATCCAAAAAAAAACATTAGAACACTAATTTCAAATAATATAGGACTTTTATTGTCGAAAAATAATAATTAAGTAATAATAATATTGAACTCAAATTTAAAATAAGTTATGTAAAAAAAGAAAAAAGTATTTTATGAGTAAACAAATTATAAAGAAAAAGTATTTTATGAATAAACAAATTATAATACCACCCGTGCGAAGCTATCCACAGAAGTTATCTGGTGTCCTTGACTCTACAGAAAAGGATGTGAACAACTATAGCGTCGGACTAACACGTAGCTGTTTAAGAGAAAACAACATAGCAGACGGTCTACAGAATAAGGACTGCACGATGCATACTGTAGAGGTGCCATACTGGAGCGAAACTTCCAATGATACCTTGGGGAAAAAGAAAGTTGAGAAGCCCAAAAAGTCTAACTGATTTCTTATTGGCTAAGCCAAAGCGTAGAGTATATAAGCCCTGGAGGGAAACGCTTGGATTATCACGATTTTAGAGAGAGAGAGAGAGAGACGACGATTCGGTAATAGCGGCTGACGGGTACGCATGGACTTCTGAGGCAACCTCAAAACCCTCTCAAATCTTTGATTACCCAATTGCTTCACTCCGATCTAATCGTATTGGGGATTGAACGATTCTTAGACCTTGGACCAATCTAGGTTTAGGGTTTGGTGGACTGGGTTAGCAGCGACTCACTGGGACGCTTCTTTTTTCTGTTGGTGTGTTTTTTGGCGAAGCTATGTCGTCGACTATGGTGATCAAGGTGAGATTTTTATCTATACGATTGAAAAAAAGAAGAATTGCGTTGTCTAATGGTTGGTTTTATTGTTTGATGATTTGGGTTTTGGTTTTGCCGCTTTGGGTTTTGTTTCTAGTATAATTGTTGAGAACGGACTGTCAATTGCGGTATAAAACTGAAAGATTTTAATTTTTCGTACTTTAATTGGGGAATCGTAGACATGCTGCTTGCTTATTATTTTAGTTATATATTGTTGCGAAATGTTTGTGTTCGTCTTGTAGTTTTCATGTTCTTTGTTTCATATGGAGTAGGCTCCTAATTGGAAATCAGAGACCCGTTAAATTATAATTTTACAGGATGGACAGTTTTGTGATGTTTAATCTGTTTATTCCTTATTGCTTATGGGTTATAACTCCAGTAGTTAACCGTGTGAAGCTTATTTTTAGTGGCTAAGCGACTACATATAACAGATTGAAAATCTTCGAAAGCATTTTAGAGATTTATTGATCTGTTGTATATTTACTTATTGTGAGTTCCTTCTCATTTTTTGGAGCTTCTACAGGTTAAATACGGGAATTCACTTAGGCGCTTTAACGCTGGTGTTGATGAAAATGCACAGCTGGATCTTGACATGGATGGACTGAGGGCAAAAATTTTTTCTCTCTTTAGTTTTCCCCTGATGCTGATCTAACCCTTACTTATATAGATGAAGATGGTGATGTAGTTACGTTGGTGGATGATGACGATCTACGTGATGCGATGAAGCAGCAGCTGAAATTCCTGAGGATTGATGTAGTGCTGAACAATGATAAAGGTGGTAAATTTAGTACCAGATCAAGTGGCATTTCTACCCCCTTAAGGTCTCCTCGAGGCAAGCACCCATTGCTAAATATCAACTCTGGTGCTGCTCCTGAAGTATTGAAATCTCTGACGGAGCCACTTCGTGAAGTACTTTCCAAGCTCTCCCTTGATTTGGCTGCAAAAGCTTCATCTTCTAGCCCAACGTTTGCTGAGTTTGTTGACTCCTTGTCAAAGGAGGTGCTGTCTCATTCGAGGTCTCAGTTTGGTGGAGACACACAGACTACTGCTTCTGAGAGCCCCGTGGTTCAACCAGCTCCTTCAGGTTTAAATGCTTCAAAGGATTGTGGCATGCCAGAAGTTTCCCTGAAGTCTACTTCTCTAGAACCAAGTTCCAAAATCAATCAGGAGGTGGATGTTCAGAATGTTACTGGAGGTGTGGGGACAACAGCTACACCTGTCACTGCTTCTGCTGATCTGAATTTCCTTCATGCTGTGTCTAGTCCCTTTAAACCCTTTAAAACCCCACTTCAGAAATGTCCTGTCACTGATACCGGCAAGGGGTAAAAGAGGTGAAGGCTCATGATTTTGGGAAATCTGTTGGTTGTGCTTCCTCAAGTTCTTCTGCTCCACAGAAAACTAGTGTGGAACCTTCTCAGACTAGTATTTGCAATAATCCTTTCAGTGATTGTCCGTTTCTGGGGATGCCCCTTTTAAATGACAAAGCTCTGCCTCCAAGTACAGCCCGACGTATCCATCCTTTTAAGAGGAACTACACTGATGCCATGGGTGGTATATTTCACAGAGGTGTTCAATGTGATGGTTGTGGTGCTCGTCCTATAACTGGACCTCGGTTCAAGTCCCAAGTGTAAGAATAACATTCTCCTTTTTATGTTAAGCTGTTATGAACTATTGCTAAATCTCACTTTTTTTTTCTTCTTTCCAGGAGAGAAGATTATGACCTTTGTAGTATCTGCTTCTCTGAGATGGGTAATGAGACTGATTACATCAGAATTGATCACCCCATGTCTTTTCGATATCCACGGTTATTAAAGGGATTCCATGAACATGTATATTCAACTCCCCTTTTTTCTTTAGTCTAATTTATTTAGTATAATTTATTCTTAAACATTTACTTGTTTCTTCTCTTCCCAGAAGCATCCATGGCCTGTTCCTCCTGTAATACCTCATCTTGCAAGAGGTGGTGTTATTAGGACCAGTCGACCTAAGCTTGACAGTAGATTCATTTTGGATGTCAATGTGATGGATGGAACTGTGATGGCCCCATCTACCCCATTTACAAAAATATGGCGGATCTTGAATAGTGGTGGCTTAGTGTGGCCCCAGGGAACACAACTTGTTTGGATTGGGGGTGACAGATTTTCTGATTCTGTTTCAGCTGAGATAGAGGTTTGTATAATTTGATCTTTAACAGTGGTCTGGATATGTAGTTTTCCTCTGCGTTATGTTGTACTTCATTTTTGCTCTCTAATCTTGATCATCAATGTTGAATGGTAATGGATGTTACTTTTTTTCTTGATTTTTGAAAAAGCTTTTGTAAAAATTCTTTTAATCTCTGCCAGATTCCTGCCGGGGGTTTGGCTGTGGACAATGAACTTGACATTGCAGTTGATTTTACTGCACCTGAATTGCCTGGTCGATACATCTCTTACTGGAGAATGGCATCTCCGTCTGGTCAAAAGTTTGGGCAACGTGTTTGGGTTCTTGTCCAGGTATTCTGAGCTTCCAATAATATCTGCTTCTTTTCAACAATCTCTATTTATCTTTCATTAGCTGGTTGTTTTGTAACTGAAGTTTACCTTGAAGAATGCGATTCAATTACTTCCACTTATATTTATCCTTGCAGGTTGATGCTTCCGTGAATGATATGTTTTCTGAGAGCTTTCAGGGTTTGAACCTGAATTTGCCCCCTAAGACAAGTGAATCCAGCGTCCCTGAGTTAATAGATGTAAATGTTCAGCCAGAGGTTGATGTTGACTTTCTCCAGCCATGCAGCTCTATGTCAACTATAGAACCAGTAAAGCCTACTGGCAATGAACAGGGAACAAATGAACAGGAGTTGCATTTCCCTATAAATGATAGCTTGGTGGTTTCCCATGGTGTTTTGCCTTCTCCCGTAGCTGAGGCTTCTTCACCTGTGTCATATCCTATTGTTGACTACTCAGAGCCAGCCTTAACTGTTGATTTCTCTGAGGCAACCCCATCTGCAGCTGCCCCCTATCCAACAACGGCTCTGGCTCAGGCTCCGGCTCCGGCTGTTGAAGCTGAAGAGACCAGTGCCAATAATGCTGGTGTGGAGAATATCCTCCTTAAAGAACTTGCAGAGATGGGGTTTAAACAAGTCGATTTGAACAAGGAGATTCTGCGGTTGAATGAATACAACCTAGAGCAGTCTCTGGATGATTTATGTGGTGTTTCTGAATGGGACCCAATCCTTGAGGAGTTGCACGAAATGGTATGTTGGCTACTGAATTTATGATGATGTCTTGCAAACTATGTGTTTTATGGTTATTAAATTTTTGGTTTCGTAGTTTGTTGAAGGATATGTGGGTTCTTTTGTGCAGGGTTTCTCTGATACTGAAACGAACAAGAAGCTGCTGGTGAAGAATAATGGGAGTCTCAAGCGGGTTGTCATGGATCTTATTTCTGGTCAGGAGGAGTAGAGGAAGACGACCAATCTGAGTTCACGTAGTTATATAATGCAATAGGACAGACAATAAATGCCAGGGGCAATTCAGACTTGTTAATGTGTGTCGTGATGATGTGGTATTTGAATCTGCTTTTGAATTCCTAGTGGTTGATTTAGGGTTTTTAGATTATGGACCATGCTTTTGAAATCCTACGGGGTTTTTGGTATGTTATATTATTCTTATGGGACTATGTTTCAGTACTGGTATTGAACAGTAAAATCCTGCAAAATTTGTATAGTCTAATTTCTCGTATAGATCTGTTATCTTCCTCAAGATGGCTTTTATGTTTCGAATACATTTCAATTTTGGTTTCTGGAATATCAAATTGGAATATTCCACATCGATCATGATAGTATTTCTTATATAAACAGAACAATGATATTAAGTGAAAAAGTGCAAACAATCTTTTCAACTCTTTTCCTTTATCTCCTCTTAGATTTTATTTCTTTTTCTCTCTATTTTTTTTTTCTTCTAAAGTTATTTATGAAACATAATATAAACTTTAACCGTACAAGTTATAAATTGTAAGAAATGAATTTTGTCAAAATTTAAGCTAAACATTCAATAATTATCAAAATATAACCACAATAAAATCTCTTTTATACATTGATATTTTATAAAGAAATAACCTCTATATAATTATAAAAGATTATGGTTCCAACTTACACTAGTTATAAATAAAAATTATGATTTAATTTGGGCTAATTATTGATTATTGGAACCTAACACTAGAATAATAATATATAAAAAAATATACTATGTTAAGTTAATTTTTTATGGCATGGTTGATTTACTAGCGGAATAATAAGGATAACTAAGTCAAATTATTAATTTATATAATACATCTATTTAGTTATAACCTGGTCGAAATAATAAAATTAATTTCTTTTTAAACTATAAAAAGATTTTGCTGTATTTATTCTGTGAAATGTATATCTTTTCGTTCAAATACAGTAAATGGATCTAAATAAACAAAAATAAATTGGATACCAAAATTGTGGAAACGTGTAATCTAAGTGAATTAAAATAAAGATGATAATTTCTTGTAGAGGATATACAACCTGTTGGTTGAAACAAAGTCATGTAAACATTTCTTGTAAGAGTGGTTTTTGTACCGACGTCGACAAGATCAGTTTCGCATGTGCTCTTGTGTTGTTTATTACAAGACTAACAAATCTCTATCTTCCTCTCAGCCTCACTCTGTCTCTCTCAGCAGATTTTTAATTGAACATATCCCAATTCCTTCCATGATTTTGTCTGCAGATCAAGACTGAAACTTTATACCCACATTAAATTAATTAAAATCAGAAAAGTACAATATCACTTCCATTAAGTTTTAAGTTCTATAATGGGGTTTTATAGAATTTTGAATGGAAAAGCTCAGACTTTCAGTTTGAGAAATAATTGATTGGTGGTTTGTCTTTCTTTGTTTCCGTTTCTGGGGGATCCTTCTCATTTCCCCATAAAAAATTTTCAAGGTATCTCTTTGGGCTTTGGGCTTTGTTGTGGTTTGGTGTCACAATCTCTATCTGCATATAACATGTGGGGTTTCCTGGTTTTGCCTCTTCAATTGACATGTAATGCTTCCACCTGTGAGTTTTGATCCTGGACCTCATTCTTGAGATGTGGTTAGCTGCAGAAAACACTAGAAGTTACAGAGCATATCTTGTATAGTTCCCTTTTTTTCATGTCAGCTTATCCATTTCCTCTATTAATGAGCTTTTCAATGCTTCCCTATTCGGCCTCTGATATGTATTTCTGATATAAAACCAATGATGGGTATAAGAGTTCAGTAGGATATATATATATACATATGTTAAAATTTTCACTTCTATAAGAAGATGGAATCTGGGAATACATTTTACGCTGCTGATGAATTCACATTGGATGCAAAATGGCTGATTGATCCAGAGCATCTGTTTGTTGGGCCAAGGATTGGAGAAGGAGCTCATGCTAAAGTTTACGAGGGCAAGTAAGTTTACAAGGTCTTACCTTTGATTTTTGTTCCTCTAATTTTTTCTTTTGGTTGGAAGTTCCTTTAATTGTTTGCTGTACTATTTGGAAGTTCTTACTTGAAGTTTGTCTCTGGGCAATGCCATTTCCGTAGATTGTCATCTCTTCTTGGTGGAGCGGAAAGTTGTCTAGATTTGCAAGTTCTCACTTTGCCTTTGACAGATAGAGGGACAAAAAAATTTTTATGTGCTTTCTGAAATTCTCATTTTGGATTACTCCTTTTTTTTTTTTTAATTTTTTTCACTGTTGAGGGTGGATTTGGTGAGCTGTCCTTCGTATTTTACATCATCCTAAGCTCTGATCTCTGTGGGTTTTAGCTGAAATTTTGTATTTTTATGTGATTGGAGCCTATTTGTTTGATGGGTTCAGCACTTCAGTAATCGCTCATAAATCTGGATTGAGCTTCTGGAGCATCTTTTGGTTTTCTATTGTAGTCAAATTTCAAGGAAAAAGTTTCATTTTTGCATTTGGTTATGCTACAATTATCTCACTCCATTGGTTTTTGGCGTGTTGGTTTCCTTTCAGATACAAAAACCAAACTGTTGCAATTAAAATAGTTCACAAAGGAGAAACTCCAGAGGAGATCGCCAAGAGAGAATCCCGGTTTGCAAGAGAGGTTGCAATGTTATCTAGAGTTCAACATAAAAACTTAGTCAAGGTTGGGTTTGCTTTCAAAGCTCTCAACTTATTAAAAGGAGGTTTCAAGGCTCTTAGTGTTGTTGCCATTACTATCTATTATATGTCATTGTTGTTGCCTGTAATGTAAACATCTCATAATTGATATCAAAACCTTTTGTGCTGCAAACACAGTTTATTGGTGCTTGTAAGGAGCCAGTTATGGTGATTGTTACGGAGCTTTTATTGGGAGGGACATTACGTAAATATTTATTGAATATGCGGCCAAGGTGCTTGGACACACGTGTTGCTGTTGGTTTTGCACTTGATGTTGCTCGTGCCATGGAGTGTCTGCACTCTCATGGGATCATACACCGTGATTTAAAACCCGGTACTCTCTCCTTTTCTCAGTTTTTACCTCCTTCAAATTCTGTAGTTGTGATTAGGTTTTGTGGGACTTTCAAAGATATGTAAATTTTCTACACATTAAGCAAACTCTTCTTGCTGGATTACACATTCAGACTTATCTAAATTTTTATCTTGGTTTTAGTATTCTCTCAACAGATTGTTTCTGAAATAATCTGATGTCACGCTGAAACTTGTTATTCAGTCATCATCACTCAGCACTTTGTTGCCCAAAAGTTTAGTATTGTCCTTTTGTATTCGTTCATTAACACGCCATTATTCATAACTGTCCACAGCCCTGAGTTAGAGTACTAATTCCCTTACATAATCTTTAATTATGGAGCAGGTTGTAATGTACTAAAGTAACATGGCTGCTTTGAGGATTACAGATGTGGTTTTTTTTTTTTTGGGGGTGCTTAGCCAATGATTTTGTTGCCTGTTTCATAGTAAATTTCTGTGAAATAGAGAAGAATATGTTTCCTTTGGGATTTAACTCAACAGAATTGTTGATTTGTTGCAGCTTGTTGTGATTGTATATTTGGTTTTTTAAATATTGGGGGAAGATTAAACTGTAAAACAACAAAACACTATGAACAATTTCTTTTTAAGTTTAATGTATTTTCTTTTAAAACTTTTGGATGCAGAGAACTTACTCTTGACTGCAGACCACAAAACAGTTAAACTAGCAGATTTTGGTTTAGCAAGAGAAGAGTCATTGACAGAGATGATGACTGCTGAAACAGGAACATATCGTTGGATGGCTCCAGAGGTACTTCATTAGAATAATAAATAGCTTTCTGTTTCTCTCTCTCTTTTGGCTCCCTCCCTCTTATTAGCATTCCTAGATACTGCTTAATTAAATTGCGTTTGGGGGCAGTTGTACAGTACTGTTACTTTGAGGCAGGGAGAGAAGAAGCATTACAACCATAAAGTGGATGCTTATAGCTTCGCCATTGTTTTATGGGAACTGTTACACAACAAATTGCCTTTTGAAGGCATGTCAAATCTTCAGGCAGCGTATGCAGCTGCTTTTAAGGTAAACATATCTTTCTCCATTCCTATGATATTCTTGTCTTATATTTGATTTCATTCTTGGATTATTTTTTCTCTGTGGCGTTCCTTGTACTGCTAAGTTGTTCTTGTAATTCAATTGATACTTTTGCCGTTTCAGAATGTGAGGCCTAGTGCCGAAGACCTCCCAGAGGAATTGGCTATGATTCTAACTTCATGCTGGCAGGAGGATGCACATGCTCGGCCTAATTTCAGTCAAATAATCCAAATGCTACTTAATTACCTCTACATCATTTCTCCTCCTGAACCCATGATCCCTTCTCGGATTTTCGCTTCTGAGAACACAATCTTGCCACCGGAGTCTCCTGGTACGAGCTCTTTGATGGCAGTGCGAGATGATTCAGGGGAGACACCAAAAGCGAAGATGGAAAGCAAGTCGCGAGGACTTTTCTTCTGCTTCAATCAGTGTTATTAACACCTGAACAGTTTGAAGAGAAGATTGACAACTTTTGTCCTTCCTCTTAGGGCAAGAATGTCTGAAAGGGAAGCTTAGTAAAGCATAGTATAGAGTCCCATTGAGTACATTTGGTAAGATGGTAAATGTTCAAGTTGATTACATCTTCGTTCAAGTTCAGTTATGAGATGAACACCGTACAGTGTATCTTTCTGATCATGTTGCTGCTGGATTCAGCATCTAGATCTTAGTTTTGACTAACTTCTAGCAACTACTAGTTTCGAACGAGGTTTCTTTATGATACTTGTAAATTGTTAGATGGAGGAATCCAGTTCAAATTCTTTGAAAGCAAAGAATTAAATGAAATCCTGAAGCCATGCACATTCAGCAGAGTCAGTAAGTAATCACTTCCTCAACCCACCAATTTACCATTTAGAATAAGATATAAAATATCCTTGTGAATGCATTAGGATGGTGCTCCTACACAAGGCCTATATCAAATGAGGATTTGGCCTGCTGCACACTTGACATCTGAATGAGTTTGTTGGAATTGCACTACCGGGACTCCCTTCAAGAACCCAAAAGACTCTCCAAAGTTAAAAACAAAACAAAACAAAAAATAAATAAATAAAATTCCACATTGCGAGCAACTAATCATGATGCTATTTATTCGATACAACATTACACTTCTACCAGTAGTCATTGCATGAACATGACCCTTGTTTGAAATGATGGAAACGATTCCGATCCCTAACAACAATTTCTCTTTTAAACACCTTTGATATAATTTTTGTAGCGTTGTGGCAATCTGTGCACACTCTCAGATTCTTAGATATTCGAATTGTAGTTCCGGGAGGTGTTCTAATAAGACCAAAAGCAATGGCCAGCTTCTCACTGTGGTGAGACACTGAAGCTTCCTTATCATCTTCTTCTGCATCTAGTCTTGCATCTGCAACGTTGGCCACATACCCAGCTGACTTTATCTGTCTCATCATCTCTTCAGTAGCACTGTAAATCTCCTTCGAGTACGGAAAACCAATGTCTTCGGCAAAAAACTCATGTATAAAACCATCCAACTCAATCAGGCTACACCCAGGAGCCTTCTGAATTCCTTTCTCTTTCATTTGATTCCTCACCCTCATTGCATCCTCAAGCCTACCCACTGATGCATATATAGTTGATAGAAGTATGTAATCCCCACTATGAGCAGGTTCTGAGCTGATTATTTGCTTCAATGATTCTTCACCAATTTCTATATTTTTATGTGCCCTGCACGAAGCCAATAACGTCCTCCAAACCACAGCATTGGGTTGGATAGGCATGTTCTTTATGAACTCATATGCCTCCTCTATCAACCCAGCTCGACCCAAGATATCAACCATACAACCATAGTGCTCGATTCTTGGCTCAATACCGAAATTTCTAGTCATAGTGATGAAAATTTCTCGACCCTCATCGACCAGACCTGCATGACTACAAGCAGAAAGAACACCAATGAAAGTCACATCATTAGGATGAATGTTCTTCTGCTGCATTTCTTGGAAATATTCAAGAGCCATTCTTCCTTGTCCATTACTAGCAAGACCATGAATTAGTGCTGTCCAAGAGAAAACATTTTTTGCAGGCATTTTATTAAATACTTCAATTGAACTGTCTACAGACCCACATTTTGCATAGAAGTCGACTAGTGCAGTTCCAAGGGTAACAGTGAGCTTCATCTTCTTCTTCTTCACATAGGAATGCACCCATTTACCAGTTTCTAAAGCTCCAAGAACAGAACAGGAATTGAGCACACTGACCATGGTAACTTCATTTGGCTCCACACTGGTTTTCTGCATTTCATGGAACAGATCAAGTGCCTCCTTGCATCGATTGGCTTGGCTATAACCAGAAATCATTGCACTCCATACAATAACATCTCTTTGATCCATTTGATTGAATAATCTTCTAGCTGTATCAATTTCACCACATTTTGCATACATGTCTACCAGAGAAGTGATCAGAGCAAGGCTTCCCTTTAGCCCTTTTGCCACTATATACTCGCTGATCCATTCTCCTAACTCTAAGTCGGCCAGTCTCCCACAAGCTGTCAAAACACTAATCATGGTAACCTCATCAAACCCAGTATCAGATTTCTCCATTTTACGAAACAGCTTAACAACTTCGTCCCATTTCTCATTCTTAGTATACCCCGCCAACATTGAATTCCAAGTCCAAATATCCTTCAGAGACATTCCATCAAACACACGGCGAGCGACCTCCAATTCACCACAACTTGCATACATGTGAATCAAAGTGTTCTGGACAAACCCATTTAAATGGAACCCACATTTCAAAATCTGGGAATGAATCTGTTCACCTTCATGCAATGCTCCTAATCTAGAGCAAGCTTTCAAGGTGGTGGGAAACGTGAATTCATCAGGCTGGACCGAGTTTCCACGCATTTTCTTAAATAAAGCAATGGCCTCGCGATTAGACTTCTCATACACAAGACCTCTAATCATGACGTTATAAGCCGATGAATCGGGTTCGTCAATCTGGGTAAAAATGGAGTTAGCATAGTCCATGGCGTCGGGAAGAAGTATGGCAGCTGATTCAAGGAGGTTTTCCACAAAAACAGGGCTGCGGATAAGGCGGGTTTTGATGAGGTGAGCATGAACTTGGTTTAGGTCCCTGGTGTTCTTGCATTGTTTAAGAATTAGGGTTTTAGGGTTCTGAGGAAATCCAGAAATGGTGGTTATGGCGGGAG
Organism: Rhamnella rubrinervis; assembly: GCA_007844105.2. Classification (NCBI taxonomy): domain Eukaryota; kingdom Viridiplantae; phylum Streptophyta; class Magnoliopsida; order Rosales; family Rhamnaceae; genus Rhamnella; species Rhamnella rubrinervis. The sequence continues at coordinate 4,288,260 of CM017585.2, forward strand.
AGAGAGAGTGTGTAGTCAATGCCATTGCTTAACATTGAAGGTCCAAAAGAAAACACTCTTTTTAGTTCCCTGTGTCGAGTGATTTAGCATACACAAATTTCCCACTTTCAAAACTCTGTATATGAAATTTGAGGTACAGTTTTACTCTCAAAGATTCAAACTTTGGCATAAAAACCCATGAGATGGCTTCTGAGTCTCTCTGACTTTTGCATGCATGCAGTGTCCATCTTTTTCTTTTTAATATTTGTTCATATATTTTTCTTGGACTGCTTGGGTCTTGAGAATGAGATTTTCTTTCAATGAATCTTGAGCTATCCGCTGCTAATACATTATACAACAAACATTTGTTTCATTCACATGCAAAAAATTCAATTCCCATCTCTGTTCTAAAGTAGTTTGTATGAACTATTTGAGAAAAAGTTCTGGCACCAAAGTTTTAGAAAATGAATAACTAATACCCGTGTGATGCTTCTAATAATTTGCCTATTATTTATAATTTTTCTTGGATTCCTTGGAAGGGAATTTTATTTTCAATGAATTTGAGGTAAAGTTGGGCACGAAGGTAGTTTAGCATCCCATCTAGAAAAGGAGCAATTGGGATTCGTTTTCCATGGTGGTCTACTGTTTCCCCATAGCCAGATATGCTTGGTGCTACGGTCCACGCTTTAAACACACAAATAGAATGTGTGGTGCTTATTATCTCATTGTGGATAGTAAGCTAACTGTCGATGTTATTTGTAGACAAATAATTCAAATAATATTAGCAACAAAGCAAGTAATCTTAACACGTATAAGGAAAAAAAAAAAGAGAATGAGCTCACAAAGACAACAATTGATTAAAATACGCTCCTTTTATTAATATCGCACATGAAAAGGTCATTACCTATGCAAGTAAACTAGCTTAATTTTTAACCGACTAATTATCTTTCAGTAAAGAGTTTTATTTTCATTTATACTTGTAACAGCGGAAAATATCATAATGTTCGAGAGAAGACGTAAGAAGAGAGAAAATAAAATAAAAGCTTCCCAAGCAAATAATCATGGACTTGTCAGGTGATTCTGGACAAGCTATATTTTGGCATGGCTGACGACTCTCACACTTGGCCACTCTAATCACCGATGTAAGCATTGGAAAGGAATTTTTCTTTTTGGGTGTCCTCACTTCTTTGGCAACCATATATGATATATTCTTATGATTTTGAATCCATTCTTTGATATGGACAACAAGGTGGAGAATTAGATTCAACCTTATCACCTAAGAACAAAGAGAACAGAGCCCATATCTGACTATATATTGCAGCTTCTCTTTGAGATCTTCTTCAGTGTAGTTGCAAGGAAGGCCAAGAGAAGAATGGCGGGGGTGTATGACTATCGTTCCAACAATGAGCATGGCTTGGGACACAATCCCCGGGAGTACCATGCTCATGTTGTAAGATTGGCCAGGACACCTAGTGTTGTAACTGATGTTCCTCACTACGGAAATACGCGCAAGTTGTTCAGCAACACAAGGGTCGTAGAGGACTACCGAGGTGACAGCCAGAAAAGCAACGGCAGTAATCAAAACACCCCTCAGTTTAATGAGGAAGTTGAAGTGATCGACTACAAGGAAACCAATGAGTCACCAAACAATTTGAACTCTGAAGTTTATGAAGAAACTACCACTGTTGAAGCTGATTCCACCTCACAAAGGCGCAGGGGCTTCGGATTGTGCAAGTGGAAGACGTTCAAGCGTTATTAAACTCAGCAAGTCGTCAGCCAGTCGTTGATATTATTAGCAAGGCAAAGGAATCTGAGAAGTATAGAGTAAACTTAGATACCTACATGAAATAAAAGTGCTTGTCTGCCTTTGGTGTGTGCCCCCAACTTTCTTAGTTTGCTGCTTGTAGTAATGAATGTTGAATGCTATTCTCATATTAAATAAAAGAAAATAATCATATAGTTATTTTACAGTTATTTATGTCGAAGGATTGTATGGATTCTTCTGCACTTTTGTACCGCCTCTTGAATATATATTATATAAAGGTTTGTAATTGATAAATTAACATCAGATATGAAGACGTGCCTTCTGCAGATTAATTCTTCTTCTTCTGTTAAAACAAGCTATATATGCGTCGGATTTGATAGGCCAGGAAAAACTAGAACTTGAGGTTGATTCTTGAAAACCATAGGGCTTATGCCACCTCCTTACACCCATATGCTTTATGTTAGGTTAGAGCTGGAAAATTTAATTGTCGTTGTTCTCAAAAGTTTAAACTGAAGTAGATTTAATATGTGTTCTAGAGAGATATAGACATAAAAAGAGTTTCGAGATATAGAGATAAAAAGAGTGTCGCTCCATTCTGTTTCGTTGTCATTCCCATGCCTACCTCATTATGCCTTGGCAAAATTTTTCCCTTCCCCAAAACAGCTGCTGCGGAATTACTATTTTGTAAGCTTGTTGAGAGGTTTCACCCAGTGGACAGGACCACTCATACAACATTATTGTTTGGAATCACATGCCCTTTTCAGGGTGCACAATTATTGTGTTGGGAATGACATACCCTTTTCAAGATCCACTAGGTCTACATAAAAAAAGGAGAATCCTAAGGTAAAGCTCCCCACTTGTTGCCTATTTGCATATTGCTCCAAATGTTTGAGTTCATCAATTCATGATGACAAAAGATGGTGGACAGATTACAACTTGAACAGTGTATTTTCAAGCAATCATCCCTGCACTGCAGTTGAGCACCGGGAGCTATCAACAAAACACTAAACTAAGATAGGACTGAAACTCTAAAATTGATGTAGAAAACATACATAAAAGTCAGAATTGAAACCGTAAGGAATGTATAAATCAATGCATAGTATGAATATCAAAGCTTTAGTTTAAATTGGGTGCATATGAAGGCAGAGAATAAATGGTCTGCCTCCATTTGGGTAGAGACTCATGTGGAGTACCCAATAAAATTTTCGTATTCTTTTTTCAACCCATCTTCTCTCTCTCTCTCTCTCTCTCTCTCTCTTGGTGGATCGTGTTTAAGCTGCACAATGTTCACCTTGACATGCATGGAATATGATTTCCTCTTCCAATGAATTTAACCTCCAAATTGTTCTCAACCTGCAAATATGCTTGTCCTTGTCCATAATTGAACCTCCAGATCATGAAAGAGGACACGCGCACACACACACTATTTCTTCAGAGAGTAAATCATATCTTTACCTTTTTATCCTAGTGTCAAATATCATATACACCACCTTCTCCCATGTTGAAGAATGAAATGAACTTTTTATAAGAAAATGGAACCCAAAAAAGCAGTGAGGTAACATTAATCAAGACTAAAATTAAGAAAAAAAAGTGAAAAATTGAAATCAAAATTATGAATCGTTAATCCGTGGAATATTAGACGCATTAAATCTCTTTGAAGTCATTTGGCTGAACAAACTTCTAAGCCTATTCTTACTGTCTTTAGGCTTCCTATGAACTCTAACATGACCATCTGCCTCAGTAAATGCTTTATCAAACACCAACCCTGCCTCTAACCTTTTGGACACTGTTACAATCTCATACGAGTCCCAAAGTGATTTCCCAAAGTCCCAAGTTTTGCAGCCTCTTGATCTGTCAGCTACTGACTTACCAATTGCTTCAAGCTTGAATCTTGAAGGCTTGTCTTTGAAATTCCCCCGGTGGGCATCAAACTCATTCATGGGTCTAGAGCTACCAGAGTGGCTGTGCCATGCTTGAGCCACAGCCTTGAGAATTTCAACTTGTTGGTCATCCCCATCAATCTCTGCCTTCTTCATGGCCTTTTCTTTTTCTTCTCTATAAGAACGTCTTCTCGTATGGGCCATGCTGTGTTTATCAGAATGGGCAAATTTGAGCCTCGCATTGCTGTGCTTTTGGGATTTTCATATATGCTTTTTTCTTTTTCATTTTTTTTTTTTTTTTGTGTTATTTGGATAGATTTGAAGTGTGGGGTAGAGATCAATTTTCAACATTCTCATCAATGTGAAATTAGATATTTGGCAATGCAAACAAAATAATGAATTATTGTTGTCTCCTTCTAGTTCTATGATTAAGTCCTCTCACACGGTTTTGCAAGTGTGAAAATTGACCTCTCCAATAGAACCTACAAATTTTTAGAGTTAGGGTCAGTAGGAATTATAATTTTACATTTATATTGAAAAAATAAAGTAAGATAATTTTCAATTTTTCTTATAAATGTTGGTTGATTTTTTAAAATAATTTCCATTTTTTCTTTTTTTCTTTTTTTTTTTTGGACAATAGAGGTTTGTTTTTTTGGATAACAAATGTTTGTTTTTCATTTTATAGTATGATTTTAATTTTTATTTGTATGTCTTTTGAAAAAGAATTATTATTACTCCACCTCAGTGAAGTTTGAATTAATTTTAAATTATTTATATGATTTTTAAAAATTTATTTTATCTTTTATTTTTAATAGTTTTACTTTTCAATTAATTTTTATAGTCAAATATTTCAAAAAATTTCTCCCTCGTACCTGGCATATTAAAATAATTTTTTACCCTTATCTAAAATTAAAAATATAATAAAAATAAATAATCCTCTTTAATTTTTTTTTCATCTCTCTCATTATCTTTTTTTTTCTTTTTCTTTTCTTTTTCTTTCTACATCCCATTATTTTCTTCTTCCTTTTTTTCTCTTTCTTTTTTTCTTCTCTCATTCTCTCTTTTTTTTTGGGATCTACAATCATTTTTGTCTTCTTTTCTCTGCCTCTCCTCTTTTTTAATTGATTATTCAACCAAAAAAAATTTGCAGTAAAAATTCAAGTAAAGCAATAAGAGCCCATTTGATAACATAATTATTTTTTATTTTAATTTTAATTTTTAATTTTTTCTCTTAAATTATGTGTAATTTGGTTAGTTTAGAGTTTGTTAATTGAGTAAAAATGTGAAAAAAATAAAAAACAAAAATAGAAAATAAAAATTCTTCTAAAGTGTTTTCATTTTTTTATTTTTGTTTTTATATTTTTACCCAATTAAATAGTATAATTAACATTTAATAAATTTTAACTAACCTCTAACTAACTCTTCGATGCACAGATTGTGTCACATAAGCATAAATATTTATAAACTATTATGTGGCTCAATCTCAACTGATGAAAGACATCTCCTGAGTTTTAAACTAACCAAATTACACATAACTCGAGAGAAAAAAAAATTAAAATTAAAAATTAAAAATAATTGTATTATCAAACAAACCCTAAATGATTTACAACCATTTTTATTTTCTTTCCTCTTCCACTCATCCCTTAAAATTTGTAGCAAAAATTCAAGTAAAGCAATAAATTCAATTTTATCTCCTTTCCTTTTCTCTTTCCCTCTTCCCAATCTCATTGCAAAACCCTACAACATTAAGAAAGGTGAGCAAAACATGTAAAAGCATATGAATTTAAGCAAAGAAATAATGAGGATTTGAACAAAATTTCATAAAAGCCTAGAAAGTGTCTAAATCAAAAACTTTGCAGGTTAAAATATCAAAGGTTAAATTTTGATCTTGTCCATTATTTTGTTCAAATCTATAACAATTATTATTCAAAAAAACATAGATAATAATCCCCTCTATTATATTTAGTCATTGCTAAAAAAAATTGCACTTTTTATATACATCAATGGAGATGAGGACAGGAATCATAGCTAAAAAAAATTGCATTGCTAAAAAAAATTTCTTCCTAAATCCAAATCTAAAACAAAACATATATTTTGAATTGATCGGAGGAGAATCTGACCTGGGTGGAGCAGAACTTTTGCATGCTGAATCTCGAGCTAGTAGAAATTAGACAAAAGAATTAAACCAAATCCAATTGGAGTTGGTTGGCATTCGTGGGCATTGCTGCTCGGCTAACTAACTCTTGGAGCTTTTTTCTTTTTCTTTTTTATAAAAAAAAACTAACTCTTGGAGTTGGATTGTGAGTTGTAGAGGTTTAAACAGCGGGGCTTGGTTGGCAACGAGTAGCAAATGTCGACTTGAAGAAAAAGAAAAAATATATTAAATTATATGTCATGTGTCAATTTATTAATTGTCCACATATATTTTATAATATTAATTTTTTCATAAAAAGGAAGTGCAATTACTGTTTTATTCTCTATTAGTTAAATTAAACGAAAATTAATTACAAATAGGGAAGTAATATAGTTTTCAGAAATCATATAAATTGACTGAAATTTGACATCATCATACGATAATAACCCTTTGAAAAATTGAATATCAAATGAAAAATCATCTTTCGAGATTGATATAGAAGATAATCATGTAGTCATAAAAATAACAATTTAATAAAAATAATAATAATAATTAAAAAAGAAAAGAAAAAGAAAAATAGAAATACAGCTTCACATGCTTAAAGCGTGCAGCGAAGGCGACGCAAACTTTGCCCTCGTATAGTTTTCCCGCCCAGTTTCAGAGTAAGCATAGGGACCCATTTTGTGCCCTAGACTGTGTGATTGGCCCCTTCTATTCTCCAGATTCTCGGTGGTTCATTCCGGCGAATACTCTACGGCCCAAAATGAGTACTCCAATGGAGATCACTCTGCATAACCCGCAAGACGCCGATGTCTTCCATCAAAATGGGGTGGTGTCAGACTCAGCTGCTACTCCCCCTACGCTCTCTGAGGACAAAGTTCTTGTTTCGGGTCCGTACGACCTCCTCTCTACCCTCCACGTCCTCCTTTAACAACTCCGTTTGAATGTTCATTTCCAGTTTCTTTCTGCTTGAGGTTTTATGAAGATTTTTTTTTTGGTTTTCCTTGTGAGTTTCAGTTGAAGTCTGTCTAAAACCGTCAAGCACAGCCCGGGTTGAAGATATCCGTTTAGCCGTGGAGAGGTACGTCGGAGAACATTTTAAATTATGTTTAATTTTTGACAATTTTAAGTGAAATTGTTGCTTTTTGTTATAAATTTCAATTTTTTTTTAAATTTTTTTTTTATAGCTTTTGATGTTGAGTTTTTACATGTTTGTTAAAATGACTGACTTTACTAGTCTGATGTAATATAGAAATTACAATGCATGAAAATTAATAATCAGTTATTTTTTAATTTTTAATGCTTAGAATGCTGGAAAAAAGGAGTTTAACCTACATAGATGGACCCATTCCCGTGCCCATTGACGATCCAATTCTCCAAGAAAATGTGCAAAGGATCCATATTTGTGACACGGGTATTCTTTCTTTGTCTATGAATCCACAGTTCTACTTTCTCAACAAAATGAAAGGGTGCGTTTTGGTTTTATCCCATTTTGATACTTTAATTGAATACCCTGTAGATGAATGGGTGCAGAACCGTGATGTGCTTTTGTTCTGGCAAGTCAAGCCCGTTGTGCATGTCTTTCAGGTAAAATTATACTGTAGAGGGTGTAGAGGACTGTAGTTTTTTTTTTTTTAATCTTTTTGTGTTTTCTTTAAGCATCATTATCTAGCTTTTAACTTAACGAAAATTCTTTGCATTTCCTATATGTGAGAGTGAGACATATTGCTTCTTTAATTTTTCTGTATTCCCCATTACTAAGCAGCAGGAGTAATCTCGGATGGAATTGTTTGTACTATCTGGATTTTCCGAACCTGCATTTTCATTGTTGAGCAACAATATTTTCACATTTTCTTTATGATGTTTGTTTTTTCAGCTTAGTGAAGAAGGACCCTGTGAAGAATTAAGTGCAGATGGACAACTTTCTAGCTTCAATGAATGGATTCTTCCTGCAAAGGAATTTGATGGCATGTGGGAAAGGTTTGTTTGTAACTCTTTTTTCCCTTAATAGTTTAAAGTCAATTGTAATGACATGGATAATTTTTATGTGCAGCTTAATTTATGAATCTGGTCTTAAGCGAAGGTTGTTACACTATGCAGCAAGTGCATTGCTCTTTACTGAAAAGGGTGTTAATCCTTTTCTTGTGTCATGGAATCGGTAAGGAAGTTTGGTTATATCATACTGAAGTTTACGGTGACTAACTGCTACAGATGACAGGCCTCTTAAGTTTTCTAAGATTGTGCAACTTATTCTTTTCTGGTGCACAGGGATCAGATTTTCTTTACTTGCAAAATTGTTGTTCTCACTGCAACACTTTAACATTTGATTGGTATTATACAAATACCTTTTGAAGGTAGTTAGTTTGACAAGCATGACTAATTTGTACCTTTTGGCTGTTTTCATGTTTTTGCAGCATTGTTCTTTTGCATGGACCTCCAGGGACTGGGAAAACTTCTTTATGCAAAGCGTTGGCCCAAAAGCTATCTATACGATTCAATTCCAGGTTCATTTATACATTCTTCCACTGACTATATATTCCAATGTACTATGTTCATGTATATCCGGCAAGATTATTCATTATTTTCTGGATTGCAGGTACCCTCAGTGTCAATTGGTTGAAGTTAATGCATTCCTTGTTCAGTAAATGGTTCTCTGAGAGTGGCAAGTTGGTAAGTAGTCATTACTGCAGTTCTTGAAAGGGTTTTTTTTTTTGTCTCCCTGACTTGCTGTCTTAGCTTTCATTACTAGAAATTTACTGGGCAATGAATATTTAAGCATGCCCTGTTTTTTCCTAGCTTGAAGCTGGTTTGAGCTTAATTAACTCCTTAATAGAGTTTTGCTCCAAGAAATACAAAGGTTCAGAATTGCACTTAAGCTCTGTTCTGACTTTGGCATCTTAGGATGCAAGTTGTCAGCCTACTGATTTGTGATTGTGAATCTGTTTGCATGACTTATTTTTGACATGTTTTCTTCTTTTTGACACTACCACACAAATTTTGGATAAATCGTGTCTTAAATCTGATTCATGTGGCTCAGTTTTTCAGTTAAATGTCTCTCTGTTCAGGTTGCAAAGCTTTTTCAGAAAATTCAAGATATGGTGGAGGAAGAAAACAATCTGGTATTTGTTTTGATTGGTGAGATTTACTATTATAGAGCAATTAATTTAACTTTCTTGTTTCTTCCTGCTAAGTATGATCATTGACGCTTGGTCTTGCTGCAGATGAAGTTGAAAGTCTAGCAGCTGCTAGAAAGGCTGCTTTGTCTGGCTCTGAACCTTCAGATTCTATTCGGGTAGTGTTATGAACCTTCATTTTCTCCTCACATCCTTGTTAGTACACTACTTCTACATTTTGGCAACATTTTCAGATAAGGTGTAAACTGGTTCATCTATTAAAAACCAAGTTGCATTTCAAATTGAAATTTCAGGTTGTGAATGCGTTATTAACTCAGATGGACAAGTTGAAATCCGCACCAAATGTTATAATCCTAACTACGTCCAACATCACTGCTGCTATTGGTAAGCCTATGATTTTCTCCAACTCAGTGAATCGTTTATGAATTCAGGTATGGTAAAGTGAAATATACAGACTTCCAATGTAAGTCCTGACCCCTCAGTTATACTTTGTGGAATCAAATGTTCAAGGCTGAAAATTTTGTTATGTAGTTCTTACTTGCTTGCTCTCTTTCTCTTTCTTAATTTGTTTGCTGGGAGAGTTTTTGCTGATTTACTTCATTTACCATATGAAAAACTTAATATGCAGAGCTTACCATTTTCATTGGGTTGCAGATATTGCATTTATTGATCGAGCTGATATAAAAGCATATGTTGGTCCTCCAACTCTCCAAGCTCGTTATGAAATTCTGAGGACCTGCTTGCAGGAACTTATAAGGACAGGAATAGTATCAAATTTTCTGGTGTGTACCTGTCTCACCCCTGTCAAAAAACGGTGTCGAAAGGTTTAATACTTTTTTGCCTACATAAGTGTTGGTGCAGGCTAATAAACATTGGAAAATTTATAGGAATCCAACCAACTCATGCTTCCAAATTATGCTAGTTTGAAAGAGAAATTGAATATGCCCGAGACTCAGGAACCTCAGACACTGCTACACTTGTGTAAACAACTTCTTGAAACTGCAGAAGCATGTGAGGTTAGGAGCACAATTTACTTATATGCCTACTGAGTACTGAATAAAGGCGGGTTTTTTTGAGTTAATTAAGTTGACCTTTGATTAGTGATTTTGTTCTTGTTCCTTAGGGATTGAGTGGACGGACTTTAAGAAAGCTTCCGTTTTTGGCTCATGCAGCCCTTGCAAATCCTTACAGTTGTGATCCTAGCAAGTTCTTGTGTACAATGATAGATACAGCAAGGGTCCAGCGTTCTGAGCTGCTCGATTGAGCTTTCAATTTTTACAAGTGTATTGGCGAGCTCAGTGCTCAAGAATGCTTAAATGTTGCTTACATGATTTTCTTTTTCTGATAAAATTTGCTTACGTGATGTTGGTGGTCGTGGTTATGTAATTAGAGTTGTCACATTTTTACCACAAAAAAAAAAAAAGAAAAAGAAGACACAAAACAAAACAAAAGAGTAGTCAAATAGAGTACAACACATAGGACAAGAATGTAAATTCACAGAGCTCAGCCTCTCTCTTATAATCCACCGTTTCATAGAAGTAAATGGTCGAGTGACAAGCGCATTGTCGTCTACTTGCCACAAAAGATAAGGGCTTTTAACAGATTCTACTTGGAGAGCAGCAAACGTACTTGGATTTTATTTCCACTTCACTTTTGGCTTGTAGAGCTTTACCGCCTGAACGTTTTGTTTTTTCATAATACGAATTAGTAATCTTTAATTGTTTGTTCGTGCTTTTCCTTTTTTTTTTTTAGTTCTAACATCCTCCCTTACATTCGAAGCCACCACCCATTTGGGCAAAACCACTTTGTTTTTTTGGTGATATCCATTTCGGCAAAGCTTAGTAGCAATAGAAAATGATGAGAGCTGCAATGCCAGAGGTGTTTGGATTGAATTATTCTGTCAGCTACTAATTTGGACATGGACATTGGACCTAAATAAAATTCTTAAAAAAATACACCAGATGTTAATGGCTTGGTAATCTTTGTATAACAAATGGAGAGAGGTGATAAGCATATGAAGCAAAGCAAAAATCTATAAAAGTTAATCACAGTTTTTGAAGTTTACCATTCACCAAATAAATATATCTTATAGTTTAACATGAAAGTAAGGCATCCAGATGAACTAAGTACATGAATATGCAAATTACGAGACCCACTATCATTTGCTATGAAAATTATTAGAGCGCTGTGAGTTCCCCTAGTTCAATTTAGTTTAACTCTGCAAACTACAAAATAGCCTAAACAAAGCCTGATTTATTTAATTTTAATATCCAATTGCATAAGAAAATTAGCAGAGACAAAACATATTTCATTTAAAGGCAATAAGCCCATGGGAATCAAATCAGTACAAAGGATAACTACCAACTCAAGCGGTATCAGCTGCGCTGTCTTTAGAACCAAAGAGTTTGCAAATTTCATCATGCTTTCTAACATGATGAGGGCACTTATAGAGAAGATCTTTGGCCTCACTGTATCTACCTTCCTGAAAGAATGACTTCAAAACATGAACATAAGCTGAAGATGATGGATACTCCTTCACTGTCAATGCCTTCAAAAAATCTGCAGCATCCTCAACAGTACCAAACTTCGAGATGTATTGCACAAAAGGATCTGGATAAGGTGGGTAATTTTGTTTCTTCATTAACCGTAGAAGGTCTAATGCTTCTTCAAGTTTCATCACTCCTAATAGTTTTTCAATAAGAACTTTGATTGTTGCCTGCCAAGGTCTTAAACGAGCTTTATTCACCATCTCAATCAGCAACTTGTATGCACCTTCAATTTTCCTCTGACTAATGAAACCATTTACTAAGATATCCAACAGATCAGCATCGGCATCACAATTCTTTCCCATCATACTCGCAAAACACATCAGTGCCTTATCCACTTCACCAGCAGCACAATGCCCTTGAATTAAAATGGTCCAAGTTTTGATATCAGGAACACATCCATGAGCTTCCATGTCATCCACTATCTGGCAGGCTTCGTCAAGTCTCTTTGCTTTGCAAAGTCCAAAGACTAGTTGACTGTATGTGATATTGTCTGGCTCATAACCTGCATTTTTCATAACACTCACAATCTTCTCTGCTTCATCAAACCTCCCAGCACTTGTCAAAGACCTATGAATCCCATCATAAACAGCCTTAGAAAGGGTATGTCCTGCAGACTCAAATTTCTTTACGACTCTAAATACCAAATCCAAATCTGGTTTATCACTTCTTGAGATGCTCTGTAAAAGTATAATGCAGTCCTGAGCTGAGGGCTTAAATGGACCATTCATCATAAGCTCATAAAGCTTCACAGAGTCCTCCATCATTTTGCTCTTTTGAAGTTGCCTTGAAACCTTTATATAAGTGTCAATGTCCATTTCAAGACCTGCAACTTTCATTTCCTCAATCACACTCCAAAACTCCTCAATTGAATCACGCTGACAAAGAACTCTTGCTATTGCATTATATGTAACAGTATTGTGTTCATAGTTCGGACAGTGACCGACCCAATGAAAAAAGCTTGAAGCTTTTGATGGGTAGCTTCTTAGTTCCTTCAGTACCCTTATTACTACATTATCTGATAAGACAACATTAAGCTCCTCTAGTTGTTTTTCAACACTAACACTCCAGACAGACCCCAAAATAACATTAACCACACTCTCTACGACACTATCCATAGCATTTTCTTGAAGCATCCTTTTATAAAAGTGGGATAAAGCAGCGACATCACTAGCCATCTTCGCCTTTTTAAGCTGTCCTGAAATTGTCCAATAAGTTTGCTCATCGATGTAAAAGCCTTCATCTTTCATTTTCTTCACCGTAATCCAAAATTGTTTCATTGTTTCCTGGTCAGCTAGAATTTTAAGCATTAAGCTATACAATGAAGAACTAGGGCTACACCCCATTTTCTCACATACCCAATTGAAGAAATATGAAGCCTTTTGTGGGTCTTTGTACAATTTCTTCAAAACGAAGATGACTGTTTCGTGGGTCCATGTTTGGTGCAAGTCTTCCAACTCGCTCTCTAACTCAGTAGACCACTCGTTGGCCAAAACAAGTTTCACAACCGAGTCGGGTGTTGAAGAAAAATACAGCCTTTGATGGGAATTGACGAGATGACAACCGTAAGATTGATTTGAAAGAGACAGAGATTGATAAGAAAACAGAATCACCTGAGAACAAAGCGGCCGAGCTCTGGTATAAAGCCGAGTTGAGAGGTACGAGTTGGCGAGTCTGAGAGAGATGAGGATGGCCTTTGCTCGATTCATGGCTGCTTTGGAAACCTTCAGACGCTCCAACCAAGCGATTGCGATGCCATTTCCATAGAGGTTTTGAGGGTTTAAGCCTTTAGGGTCACGGATTGGACTTGTGGACACTGCTTCGGGTTGTGAGATTGGGTCACGGGAAATTCTATTTGCAATTCCATTTAAACTTTATAAAAACCCTTGCCCCCCCCGTTAACAATGAAAGCCCAAGATCATTTACATGTGTGTATAAAGCTTATTTAGGAGTGTAAAAAGAACCTCTCATGTCTTTCACAGCCCAAGGTGAACCTCGAAGCCATGTTAATACGCAAGATATGTAATGATGAGAGAGAAAATGATGGGATAATAATAGTATTATTTTATATTTAGTGTTGATGGTATTAAAAATACAATTAAATATTTTGTGTTTAGTGCATAAGGAGATAAAATGAGATGAAATTACTTTCCTCGACATATTGCAGAATAAAATCTCAGCAAGTTTGTAGCTAGCTTATTTGCACTCGACCAATCCACAAAGGATTATTGTCCTCAAAATTTTTATTTTTTTCAATGTTTAATATTTGGTGAAATTTCAAAGGAAGAGTTGGAATAAGCTTATAGATAACAAGAGGATAATCAAATTCGAAATTTTTTATTCTCTTGTCTTAAAAACCAAATCAAATAACTAATTAAATAATTATATAAAATTTTAATATCCATATCTCATCCCACCCCCTATCTTATGAGCCAAATACTTTTTATTACCAAAAGAAAAATAATGGTAATTTGTTTAATTTTCTTAATCAAAATTAAATATAAAGCCGACTCACACAGCGTATTTTTCTCTGCAGAAGAAACTTTTGAAGCAAAAGAAAAAAATAAATTAAAAGAAAAAGGGAAATTGGATTTCAGCAAATAGATTTTCTAACGAAATGTCAAAAACAGAAAAAGACGTAAATAAATAAAGAGCATTAGGGGTCGTTTGGTATGTTTTGGTCAACAAGAACATTTTGATTATTTTAGGCACAAACGGTGAGCACTCCCAAACAGGCTTTTTTGTGTTGCGGTTGGAATTCATCATCAGTCGCGCTGTAAAATGGGTGGGGGAAAATGGTGGACGTGACAAGTTCTAATTGGCTGGGAAAAATCAGGTAATCCAGGGACCCCACTAGGGAGGGCGAAGGTGGGGCCAAAAGATCATCTGGGCCCCACGTTGATTGTCTTTCACGCTAAGTTTGGCCCGTTATTAAAGTGAGTCTGGTCCCATCCAATACCTCACTTTCCTTTGTGTAAACGGGCGTGCGAGGTCGCCCTGTAAAAATCTAACTTACGTGTCAGATCTTGATACGTGATAGTGTCAGGTGGGGTCCTGTGATTGAGAAAATTTTTTGATGGCTTATCAGCTGCGGTCCACTGAGAAACTTCTTGAGCAACCGTTTGATTGATGAGAAAGTCTGTAGATGGACCCCCATCTGCCGTTGATTGATGAGGACGTTCCAACACAGTCCTTTTTTTAATAAATAAATAAATACAATAAAATGGTTTACATAGTAATCATTCTTATTATAAATTAAACTGTTTCATTGCAAACTAGGCAGGAGAAATTTGAAAATTAAGTGGGATTAATCTATATATTTGAAAGATTAATCAAATCTTAATTAATTAAGCATATAATTTTTTTGTTTTCTTAAACAAAATCAAATATTGAGTACTTGGGAAAAATGAAAATGAACCACCACATCAGTTAACAAATAATAATAATATATAGAGAACTCATAAATATGATTTTAATTGATTTCTGCGTGAAAAAAGAGTACATATAAATAGCTAGGGTGGTAGATCAAATATGATCGGTTCTTATTTATTATATCATCAACCCAATCAATTATAAGCATGATTAGCACTAATTGAATAGATAAAAGATAATATAATTCATAACTTTAATCCATGTGCATGGGTCTTAAAGCCTTCCACACTATAATATGCATGATAATAATTATGACATGTAATGTAGGCAAAGCTCAAATAATTAACTCATTGAGATCTTCAAAAATTTGCAAAATAAATTAATCAATTTGAGACCTAACATGTACATATGTCATTGCCACACACCTACTACATGCATACGCAAAAAAAAAGTAAATAAATAAATAAATGAAAAGCCCTTTTGAGTTTTAAGTTTTAGACCATCTAGATCACTCACCCTTCATATTCCTTATTTTCTCTTATAATTAGAATTAAACACACCATTTAAATGGGGGAAAAAAAAAAACTAACATGTTATATTTTAATTGAAAGGGATGAGTAAAGAAACATAAAAGGTTCGGGAACATATAATCTAATCTGGATTCATTTTAGATGCATAAACCTCAAGCCAAGCCGACCAAAAGAAAAAGGAAAGAAGAGCCAAAAATTCAAACAGCCATTTGATAAAGACCCTTTTGAAGGTGTTGGTTTTGAAAAGGAAGACACCAGCTTTAGGGCACCTATATACCTTTAATTTTGGCCTTCAAAACCACCACCACCACCACCACTACTGTGTCCAATATCTCTTTCTTTGCTTTGCTTTTTGCCTGTGGAATCGTGCCCTAACAAGCAGTACTGTAACATGTTAAAAGAGAAAAACATGCATGCGGGAATATAAGATTAGCTAAGTGTGTGTGTGTGTTTTACAGTATGCGTGCACCGCAATATTTCTGATCTACTCTGAATAAAGCTAGCCATATCATATATATTTATATATTTATGCATTAATTTTTTTTCCACCTATATATATACCATATATCTTATAGCAATAGAGCTCCATGTATGTGCTTCTCTCTCTCTCAGTCTTTCTTCTTCCCATCTCATCTCAACTCTCATTAATGATCTATGACTGTTGCCTTTGAATTATTACAAATGACAGAATTACTAGAAGTACTATTTGGATCAGTTATAGCAGTGGTACCAGTACTAGTACAGCTCCACTACCAGAAGCTGCAGTTTATGAATTTCTCTTATCAGTTTCATGAGAAGGGTTACTACTGGAGGTCTCTTTTGATGACCAATTTACAGGTTTCACTCCAACCCTAGAATCATTGAATGGATACATATATATAACTATGGGGAATCAAGCGCTCATGGTCCGAAGCAATTTTTCTTCCTTTTATTTTACTTCTTTTTTATATTGTTTTGGTTTTTTGATCGAGTCTGTAACAAGCATCATGTTGCTGTCTTGTTAGCATTCTCATAATGTATTTGTCTCTTTTTAGTTTTTAGTTTATAAGTATCTCTGTTAATAGCTTAGCAATATGGGTGTGATCTAGATTGTAGTATGATTATGTACTATGCAATAAGATTATAATGAATTTAAGAGTAATTAATGATATTGCTGTGTACACTTCATGAGTTGGTTATGAGAATGTAATTTAATTAAGCATGGCGTGCATTTCATTGATGTAATAATATAATTGTCTCACATAAACATATATAAAATGTTTACTTATGTATATGGGTGTGTATGATTCTTTATTTAGTTTCTTCCCATGACAACCTCCATTCCATCCATTCTATAAAAGCTCCTTAAAGGCTCACACATGACATATTTTCAATGATAATGGTTGATTTAGCATAATAAAACTTTGATATAAAGTATACATTTTTAACATTCCCATATGGCCGTATTACTAAGTTATATGTATACAAGGTAAATAAGACATGCGTGAGTTTCATTTCGAGAGGAAAATGAAGCAAAAGGCTAGCTAAGAACTATTTTGAGCAATAACATGATATTTTATGCAACAGTAGTGCACTGCACCAATATAATCTTAGCTAGCTAAGCCTAATTACTTTGACTCTGATTGTTGGTGATGATGATGATGCACCATTATGGTTGGAGGCTCTCTCTATCTCTCTCTTTCTGTCTCACAAACCTTAACCCTATATATTTTCAATTTGATCTTCTTTTAGACCTAATATAGTGAAGTTTGAACCCAGTGGCTGACATTTCACCATGATGAGTCCAAAAGCTCATTTCTAATTCTTGTCTTTAATAATGATGGAAAGCTTAGGGTTGACAATGGGTTTGTGTTTGTGCCTACTGATATCCGGCAGATTCCACCTACGAAGATCTCCAGTATATCTTAAAGCCGTATATAATAAAGGCTTTGTTCTTTGTAATCATTCATCTTGATCTCTTTCTTTTTTTAATTATTATTTTCTTTTACCCCTTTTTTTTTAATTAACTAAATGATTCTCAGTACTATTAAACTAAAGTAGCAACTTGGACACAAGCTTCAAGGAAATTAATAGATCTAGATCGATGCTTATAGTGATTCACCATAAATCGACAAATGAAAACATGACCTGTTAATTACCATTTCTACCACTATTGTTTTCCATTTTTTTATGTGGACCTTAAGATTTCAATTCCTCGAGTAGCATGTAGAAATCATAGGGCAAAGTCAAAACTTTGCCTCACTTTTTCCCTTCAACACTTCAGACCCTCTCATGGTTAGAACTCATAAAAGGTGAAATGGGTGTCAATGACTTTACCCACACCACACCCATCGATCAGTCCCATTAGCTTTCTGTCAACGTTGAACATCTTTTACATATTAGGTTTTTGGTTCATATGTTAAATTCTGTATCTCTTATGAAAGCAGGCTTATATATAGTCTGAGTTCTCTCTCTACATATAATATATTATGCCTTTTAATTCCCCAAAGGCCAGCCTCTTCTAGTATATTAATTAACAAGTTTATAGTATAACATGTAATTAAGATTAACATATATTTATAAATAAAAAGAAAATAAAGAATGTACCCACCATTCAATATTGTTTGCATTATATATGTGCTTGCGATTTGAGAATAGTAAGGAACTAATTAAATTCCCAAATGATTGGAGTGGAGGAGTTATATAGCAGGCAAGCTCTGATACAGCAGCACTGATAGACTTGTATGCATTTATTTTTTCCTATGTTAGTCATTATGTCTCCATGATAGACATATATATAAAACCTTAAAGAGTTATAGTACAAAAACGGTCAGGTCAAGGTGACTGGAAAAGCAATCTGAAAACTGAATGCATGCAGCATGCTTGAGTTCAGAATTTGACTAATAAGTTTGTGTTTGAAATGAACCACCTTTTTCAATATTGTCGTCTACCTAACGATACTGTGGCTGGTCTTGCTCATCTTGCCCTTTTTTTGGGTACTTGAGCTACTAGCTCTTATAATTTTTTATTTTAATTTTTTTCTAATTCACCATTTAAATTATTTGTACCACATTGGTATATTGCAGATGAAAATTTTATATCTTCTATAGTGTATTTTGGTTCAGTTACTTGTACAACATTGGTATATTACACATGAAAATTTTACATCTTCTTTAGTGTATTTTGGTCACTGAACCAAAAAAAAACTGAATCGTCATGAAATGTACAGGTTGAAGGATTTTGCATATGTGATACTTTTGAGTTTTTGAAATTATTTTTAAATATATGTAAGATTAACTCATCTTCAAAAATTAGTTTGTAAGGTGAGGATTGTTCAAGGCATATGTACCCCAAATTTTTATTATTCTCAGGTCGTGTGATGCTTTTATACTCATATTTCAACACTCTCCCACTTGTAACACCAAAATTAACCTATTTGGAAATTGCCTCTTTTTATAAGGACCCACACATCATGTAAGACATCAAAATTAGCCTATTTAAAAATGGCCCCTTTTTGTAGATATTCAAATTGGGTTCAAATTGGAACTTTTTTGAAATTTCAAAAATACTAAAAAATTATCCGATGGGCTCAAGAAAATTGATCTTAAAATGAGAAAATTGGCATGCAAGTGTCTTATAGGTGATGATGTTGAATCTGACTCTAATACTATATTGAGTTTTTAAAATTATTTTTAAGAATCTAACTCATTCTCAAAAACTAATTTATAGGCTGAGAATTATTCAAATCTGTTTTCCTTTAGCCCAACTTCTTGACCTGGCCACCAAACTCAAAAAGGCCCATGCTCAGCCCAAAAGCCCATTTGTAGGACCTACAGTGTGTACTAAATCAGCACAAAGCAGTGCACCAGCTCCTTTACTTGTGGCGTTTTGTCTTTTCCCCAAAATGTAAAAATAAATTGGGTTAATGTAGTAGGAAAGAATGCCAAATTGATCCAAGAATTAAAAAATGGTAAAACCCTTTAATAATGAGTGTGTTTAAAATACTTTTCAAGGGCTTTGAATCTATTATTTTAGGAGGAGCCACCGTAGACTTATAGCTTTCCAAATAAGAGAATGACCCACCACAAATGTTTCATTAATTTGTATGTCTGAGCTTTGTCTACGTGTAATGCACCGCCCTAGTTCAATTTACCAGCACCCTATTAGACCCTCCCTCTCTTTTTCTTATATTCAAGTCACTATCAGTCCTTAGGAACTTGCCGCTAAAGCAACTTTTAGTCCAACCTTGTTTACTCATGCTTGCCTATGTGTGTTTGATTAGGCTGAGGCTGTCTGGTCTGGTACTTTCCATGAAGCTCTTTTCATTTTTTCTTTTTCTTTTCCACTTAGTTTCTCTTAAAGCTTAACGACAAACTTTAATATCCTAATTGATTTCTTTATAATGAAATGGGGTTTATTATTTTTAGTCAAAAATGTTGTGTAGCATCTACAACAGGAAGCCAATAAGACACTCCCACACACCTCATGTAAGACATCATTAGCCTATTTAAAAGATGTTAAACTAATTGCATATTCAAATTGGATTCAAAATTGGAACTTTCTTTGAAATTTCAAAATATAATTTTTCAAATTTGGGGTGGATAAAAAGAAAAGGCATCTTAATGAAAATTGGGTGAGAATCTGATGATGTTGAATATGAGTTTTAATTGAGAATCTAAAAATTATTTTAAACTAATTCTAACTAGAATTTTGCAATTCTAAATCTTTTAAACCCATATTTTAAAGATATTGTCCTTTTTGAGGGCTTGGTGTTTATTATTACTGCAGAGTTCTTCCAAAAAACTCCATTCTTGTAGGACCTACAGTGTGTACTAAATCAGCACAAAGCAGTGCACCAGCTCCTTTACTTGTGGCGTTTTGTCTTTTCCCCAAAATGTAAAAATGGGTTAATGTATGGAAAACCCAAGATTAAAAATTAAAAATGGTAATTTAATAATGAGTTACTTTTCAAGGGCTTTGAATCTAGGAGCCATTTTTAGCTTTCCAAATAAGAGAATGACCCACCACACCATTAATTTGTATGTCTGAGCTTTGTCTACGTGTAATGCACCGCCCTAGTTCAATTTACCAGCACCCTATTAGTCCCTCTCTTTTTACAAGTCACTATCAGTCCTTGAGACTTGCCGTCTAAAGCAACTTTTAGTCCAACTTGCATGTGTGTTTGATTAGGCTGAGGCTCTTCCTTTCCACAAACACTTAGGATCTTAAAGCTTAACGACAAACTTTAATATCCTAATTGATTTCTTTATAATGAAATGGGGTTTATTATTTTTAAAAAATGTTGTGTGCAACAACAAAAGGTGGAAATAATAATTGTTGAAAATATTTATTTTTGCTAAACTTCATTTTTACATCATACTCCAAGAGTGCCATATTTAGCATAAAACATAACATATTCATTCAAAAAAATCTATACAAAATAAGGTACAAATCCATAAAAAAAAAATTTATATGGTAGAAATTTTTATAAAATAGTGTACGCTCACTCTTCAAATCTACTTTTAAAATAAAACTGTATAATTATTTTTATATTGACATATTTTTAAAAATAAATGAGATGTTAAATTTTAACATTACTAATTTAATATTATATTAGAAAATAAATTTCAATGGTAGAATTTAAAAATAATAATACCATTGTACGTGGGGATACTATGAGTCTGTGATGGGTTGAGTAAAACAAGAAATGACAATTGTATTTCTCATGCACGTGTTGCTTGGACGCACACGTCAATGGCCGCAGATTATAATAATATAAATGATGGTGGGGTGTGTACTTAAAGACAAGTTGAGTTTTAATATAATAATTATTTTTTTAACAAAAAGTAGTGCAATTTTATTATAAGAATGAGTAATTCCACGTGTCAGTTATCCATCAACTAGCTTTTGTGTGACAGAGAAGCTCTCACTGTACTGTCAGAGCAATATATGTGAAGTAAGCAGGAGAAGAGCTTCACGCCTACACATCACAAAAACCAGGACTCATTGGAAAGAAGGTTCTCTCCTCACAAAGGCTTAAGCTGTCATATTTCTTCGTTTCCTAAACGCCTGGATTCTTTGCTTTCTCGCCGGAAAACGTTGACGTGGGTCGCCGGTGACTTGACGCCATGGACGTTGACTTCTGGGCTTCCAAGGTTCACACCGCCAAACACCTCTCTGCTGTCTATGCTGCTCGGCTTCACTCTGGTACTTGAATTTAACTTCTTCTTTTCATTTTAATTTTTGTGCTTCTGGGTTTGCTATGTTTGCGAGTTTTATTTTTGCAAAAAAAGGTAAAGTGTATTTGTATGTCTTTTGGGAATTGGAGGAGCTACTTTGTTGTTGTGTATAATCAAAGTTTTGAGGTTTAACAAGAACAATGGCTTATCCGAGTTTACAGGGAAGGGGTTTAAGACTAGTGATTTCAGAGACGTCTCTTTCAACTTTTCTGTTTGCTTTAGTTGTTTTCTTAAAAGCAAAGATTTTTCTAAGAGATTTCAAGTGTGGGTTTGAATTCTTTTGGCTAATTTACTTCATTTCATGTTTTAAATAAACTATTTTGATTGAATTACAATTGCTTAGTAATAATTCGTCATATTTCATAGATGGGTATGTGAGCAAGCAACCCTGTTTGTGGGCCAAAATCTAATTTCATGGTTTAATTTGACAAAAAGACTAAAAACTACAATTTCATTAATGTTGGACAGATAATCTGAAAGTTTTGAGTCCTTTTCTTCTTACTATAGAGAATTAATGATTGTGGTCAGATGGCATTTCTTACAACAAGTGCCTTAAAAACTTAGATAAGTAGCAGAAACAGTAAACTACAATGGTGGCTAATAAGTTACAAAAGGTGATTACAAAATCTATTAGTCTGAAAATTATATGTTTTCTACTCTAGGATTAAGAGTGTATACCTTCAGATATGTAAGAAGATCAAAATCCTCTTGAAGTGGTTGTTCGTCTTTCTATACCATCTCCCTCCTTGTCTGATGGGGGTTTTGCTTTAATATTATTACTAAAGTTTTGATCTTGTATCTGTTGAATTGTGTGCATTCTCATTTCAGAACCCTGTCACTTTTTTATGTATCTGTCATATTCAATGAAGTTGTTTCTTTGCTTAATTAAACGATGTCGTTGCCATAAAACCATTCTATATCTCTCTCACCTACTTCTTTTTCTCTAAAACAGATAATCATATAGTTCTGGATGATTCTGAAGGAGAAGATGATGCAAGGACATGCTTTCCATGCCCGTTCTGTTATGTAGATATTGAAGTTACCATGCTCTGTATCCACTTGCAGGAAGAACACTGCTTTGACTTGAAAAATGCAGTACGTGAATCTCCTTACTTAAGAATCTCTTGAGTTTGTAATTCATTTCTCCTTCTAGTTACAATTTTAAGTTTTGTTAGATTGACTATAAGCTGCCTATTGAAGAATGTCTGCATTATTTCACGTTTACTTGAACTTCAGTGCATCATGTTGTTTATTCTGATTTGTTCGTAAAGATAAACTGTTAGCTTTATCTTCTATAAGACTTCAATTAAGGGAACCTTGTAAGCCAGCACTTCTGTTTGACTATAATTTGAATCTGATGTCTTTTTCTATGTTACTATTTCAGGTTTGCCCTCTGTGTGCTGCAAATTTAGGGAGAGATGTAATCGGACATTTCATGGTGCAACATGCAAACTCCTTAAAGGTTTGATATCTATTTTAGATCGTCACACTGCATATTTTGTCCGTAACTTTGTTGAACATATCACTAAACCTGAAACGCACTTATATCTATGCATTTCAGCAGAGAAGAAAATCTCAAAAATCTGGCTTCTGGTCTGGAAGTTCAGCAGTGCTTGGCAAGGAGCTATCTAGGAATGGAAGGGCAAACACATATGACACTGCAGCTGATCCGCTACTCTCACAATTTATCAGCAGTATAGCTTATGCAGACCCATTAACTCTTCAGCAAGAGGAACTTTCAAGTAACAATGTCACTGTCGCTTCTGATGTGAAAAGGTATAAACTTCCTTTTCTTTATGAAATCTCAATCAGTTGTTGTGATGAGATTTAACTAGTGCAAACTTGGAAAGTCTTTTCTTTCTAATGCACCACGTAGCGATTGCAAAAAAGTTGACAGACACTTGGTTTTTTTAACAAGAATGAAACTTTATGAAAAGAAGCATAAAGCAGATTGAAAAACATAGTTGTGAATCGTTAAATGTGTGGTAAGCAATGAAATAATATTTCCTACAGATTGACTAGAATTCCCAGCCTTCCTTAGTTCATGTATTATATTAGATGTGCTAGTATACAGGTTTGTCCACTTTCCTGTTTGACATTGTAGCTCATGTGCCAAAGGAACCAAGGAAGAGTTTCAACGTAGCAGACGAGTAGTAAACCAGTAGCCCCCTTTTTGGTTTTTCTTTCTTTATCTTTTAACTTAGTAGCTCATTACCAAAAGCTGAAACCTAGAAAACTCATATAATGTTTTGTAGCTTATATCCTAAAGGCTGAAACCCTAAAGGCTTTTTGATATAGTAGTACAAAAGTAGCCCTTTTCTTCCTCTTTAAAGCTTTTCTTACCTTTGATGGACTTAATTTAGGAGTCTGGAATTATAATTACAGTACTCTGATTAGTATCTGGCTGTTCACTAACAGAGCTTTAGGATTTGTAAACATTAAGTGCCAATGGTATGTTAAAATAACAAGGATGGTCCTCCTAGTCTCCTACAGATGTACCAATAGTAGAAAAGCTAGTGGTTGAAACAGCTCAAGTTAGACCTATGTGAAGAAGCTACTGCACATAGACATAGATAAAGATTTTACATGGTACCTATGTAATTGCTAATAATCTTGTGTATTTTCTTGTCTTATGGGCCTTTCTGCTTGTGCAGCACTGAGCAATCTTCACATTGTGACTTGGATAACGAAGAGAGAAGGAGAAGAGCAGCCTTTATGCAACAGTTGATTGAGTCGACCATTTTCTAGGATTTGTCAAGCTTTCAAGCTTTCGGAAAATGCACAAGACGGCTGCTAATTCACTTTATCTGCCAGCAGGAATGCTGCTATATAACAGTAGGCACTTCATTTTAAAACTGGTGCATGGTTATAGAAAAGTAATAATATATAGTTTCTACATTAGGCCATTTTAGAAGAGTTGTCACTGAGTGGCCAATGCTTATGTCTACCTCATCAAGGGTAACATATATTTAGTGATATGCATCTATGTATCTATAGGTAACTCTCACTCTATATATATATATATATATATACATATATAAAAGAAGCCTATTTAAAGGCTACTTCCTATAATCTAAAAGTATTGAAAAAACTTTCTTTTCTATAACATTTACATTCCTATACCATACTTTATACATTACATATATGTTTCTTGTGTAGTTTATACATTAAATTCTAGTATGTTAGGAAAGGTAAGCGAACATGGAGGAGGCCAAGTGATTTGGGTTCCTTGGTTTTGGAGCGGATTGACTTAACAGCATCCGGCATCTAATTCTGCGAACACAAAGAACCATCCATTCCCTTTATTAGCATGCAGACGCCAATGGTAGAGATGAATGTGTAGGAGACTATTTGTTACAATTGAAGGCCTTTTTAACAAAAAAACTCACTTAGAAAAAGATTAATGGATTCTTTAAAAAAAATAAAAATAAAATTCTTACAATTACGAGCCATTTGTCAACTAAATAATTGAGTTGCAGATACGTCTGTCTCTTTGATTGCGAGTTTGTGACCACCCCATATTGAAAAGTTAGGTCCGCTGCTCCTTATTTCTTTTTAATTTTCCATCTAACCTCCATTGTACATTACCATGCGTGTTGATATTCACCAAAAAAAAATACCATGCGTGTTGATGCAAAACCACAGTCCACACTGCTAGGCCTGAGTACGACCAAAAGATAGCAAAAATGTATAAAACTGGGCATCTCCTTTAATTTCACAGTTCACTTGGCTCTATGATACAACTCGTACATCTCCTTTAATTTCACAGTTCACTTAGCTCTAAGTATTGGTGGAAAGCCTCATACAGTGAGCCTCAATACAGAAGGCAAAACATGGGGATTGTACAGCGAGCCTCAATACAGAAGGCAACACATGGGGATTGTGGATTTTTGCGAGAATTATATTGTAAAGCATTATTCTTTATACAAGCACTATTTATCGTCTAAATAGTGTTTTTTTTTCCCTCTTTCTTGATCTAAAACTTGAGCATCATCCTAATCTTCAGCATGCCCGCTACTAAATCTCGACTAGCAACTTGTTATTATACCAAGTCATTGTTCACATTCATATTATGCAATTCATAAGCCCTATTATCTCGAAGACTCGAATCAATAGAAAGCAATAGAGGGGGGATGCGGCCTTCCATTAGTTTACACAGTACATAGTTTTTCTTCTCAAAGAAATTTATGACAGAGAAGATAGATTCAAGAGAATACAAGGTCTCAGGGAAGTGTTGGATCAAAAACCAGATACAAGGAAATAATATTGAATAGATATAAACACAACCAGCCTCAGGAAAGAGCAGCAAGCAAATGTCAGAGCATTATATAACTAAGTTTGATGAGAACAAAGTAAAAGAAACAATCAACTTTCTCAGCAGAAGAAATCAATCCATTCCAGAAGTCTGTGAACCATCAAATTTAAACAATGCAAGTAAAATTTAGGACTTCTGCTTAAGGTAGCTCACCAAAAGATAAAAGTGAAAGTCATGTGGAATTATCACAAAATCATTATCCAACTAGATTAGGATATCAAAACAAAGAGAAAGGATAACAAATCTACAAAATATATGACACTGGATCAGGAAATTTGAGTAAAAATGGCAAAACTAGATAAAATTCAGGTGAGGATGAAATTTGACACCACTCAAATTTGAAGAGCTTTCGCTGCCATTGCCAAAGTCTTCAACTTTATTACTCAATTATGGATTGAATAACACCAGCTCCAACAGTCTTTCCTCCTTCTCTGATAGCGAACCTCATTCCTTGCTCACAAGCCACAGGGACTATAAGTTCAACAACCATCTTCACACGGTCACCAGGCATAACCATCTTAGACTCTTCATCCTTATCATTCATAATTTCGGTGACCTTCCCAGTCACATCAGTAGTCCTCATGTAAAATTGAGGTCTGTAACCTGTAAAAAATGGTGAATGCCTCCCACCCTCTTCCTTCTTCAACACATACACAATTGCAGAGAACTTGGTATGCGGGGTAATAGTACCAGGCTTAGACAAAACCATTCCTCTCTGTATATCAGCCTTCTGAACACCTCTAAGCAACAAACCCACATTGTCCCCAGCCATGGCCTCGTCAAGGATTTTCTGAAACATTTCCACACCAGTAACAGTAGTGTTTCTGGTTTCCCTCAAACCCACAATATCCACTGTTTCTCCAACCTTAACGGTACCCCTTTCTACACGGCCTGTGGCCACTGTACCACGACCAGTAATGGAAAACACATCTTCTATTGCAAGCAAAAATGGGAGATCAGTTTGGCGTTGGGGAATTGGTATGTAATCATCTACAGAATCCATAAGTTCGTAAATTTTATCCACCCATTGATTTTCGCCTCTGTTAATGGTAGGATTTGCCATCAAAGCTTCCAAAGCTAACAGAGCAGAACCAGAAATAATTGGCACATCATCACCAGGGAATTCATAGGAAGAAAGTAACTCACGCACCTCCAATTCCACAAGCTGCAAGAGCTCCTCATCATCAACCTGGTCTTGTTTATTCAAGAACACCACCATATTAGGCACACCCACTTGCTTGGCTAAGAGAATGTGCTCCTTAGTCTGCGGCATTGGTCCGTCGGCGCCGGAGACGACAAGAATAGCACCGTCCATCTGTGCAGCACCAGTAATCATGTTCTTGACGTAGTCGGCGTGACCAGGACAGTCAACGTGAGCGTAGTGCCGGTTCTCCGTCTCGTACTCGACGGTAGCGGTGTTGATGGTAATACCACGAGCGCGCTCTTCTGGGGCGGCATCGATTTCGTCGTATTTCTTGGGGGCACTGTTGCCCATGGCGGCCAAGGCCATGGTGAGTGCCGCTGTGAGAGTGGTCTTGCCGTGGTCGACGTGACCAATTGTGCCGATGTTTACATGGGGCTTCTTACGCTCGAATTTGCCACGAGCAGCCCGGATTGTGAAGGAGCGGTGGTGGCGAGTGGTTGTGGTGGTGGTGGGTGTGAGGTGGAGAATGGTGGAGGGGTTAACGAAGGAAGAGGAAAGACGGGTTAGCTTGGAAGTGGGTCTAATGGAGAAAGTGGTTGAGAGAGAGAAGGAAGTTGGGGAAGATGGGGATGCTGACGAAGAAGAGGCATATGGGTTAGTAAGCTTGGAGGAAGCCGAGGGTGTAGCTGATGAAATTGCCATGGAATAGTAGCTTCTCAGCCACAGAAGAGAGAGAAAGATGGGATTGGTGGTTTTGGAGAAGAGAGTGAAGTGTGTTATCTTGTAGGAACACAAAACAGGGCCTCATATGAAGTCCTATCCATTTCTCTGCTCGTTGATTTTTGGAGGGACTAGTGAAAGTGGGTCACCGATGAAGGTATGGAGTTTCTGTGCAACAGGGGTCAGATGCTGACAGGTGTAAAAATTTCAGTTTATCAGGGTGTCGTCGTGGAAGCGGTTAGGCCGTGAATTTTAATGAAAGGGATAATTTTGCCCAAATTTCAAACAATTTGAGTACACTTTGTATTTTTACTTTAAATAACTTAAATGCCCCTAAGTCATATAAAATATATATATATTTAACATTTTGACTGTTTAAACTTAATAACATTTGGATTTACCAAAAAAAACTTAATAACATTTGGAATTAAAATTTCATAAAAATTATAAAATGAAAAAGCTATTATTTTTACTTGTGTACATCACCTTAATAAATAATAATGTTTAGGTAAAAAAAAAAAACCTTTATAATTTAGCCATAAATGTCATTAATATCTATTTTCAATAGTTATATACTTTTGGGGTATAATGCTATAATTATAATTTGGATAAATAAATATATAATATAAATAAATTTATGGGTTATCTTATTATTATAAAGGTTTCTTTCTCTCTTTTTTCCATAAATGGTTAAATTATTAAAGTTATGTTAACAAGTAATAAATAATAAATTTTTCATTTTACAATTTTTATTCCAAATATTGTTAGGTTCATATAGTAAAAAATGTCTAATAATAAACATTATACAACTTAAGGGTATTTACATAATTTACAAGTAAAATAGGGGTGTAAAACCTAAGAGGTCTTTTTGTATTTAGATCAAACTTCAGAGAGTGCATATGAAATTATCCATTTAGAAAATTATGGTGGATTAGGGATTTAGTATAGAAAAATATTTGGGCTCAAATGCATTTCAAATGACATGAAAAATAAAATGTTATTAATAAATTCCAACTCATTTAATTAAAATAATAATAATATTGGTTCCATCACTTGAAGATGATATTGAAGAATTTTATAAGTATCATATTATTAGGGTTTTAATAAAAAGACCAAAATATTTCTTAATATGTTGAGGTGTAAATATTTTTATATTTTATGATATGGTACTGACATGGCATCGGGATGCATTTGAAATCCCGGATCCCTACCATCTTCTCTATATTAGATTTTTTTTTAATCAAAATTAAGCTTAATTAACAAAGAAAAATAATTTGATTAGAAACAAAGAAGAAGAGCAAAGTGGAAAGGATAAAGAACATTCTCTGTGTTGCCAACTTCAAACGGTTAGTTTTGGTCCAAGTAGACGTGAAGCTTGAATTGAGAATATACCAATTCCCATGCCAAGAGAGCGCTTAAGCAGTTGGAAATCACCTTCAAGTCTGCATGTGAGGCTCGAAAGCTTTTGAAGGTCCAGCATTCTAAGAGTTGTGGCTAATAACAAATGAAATTGACTGATTTTGATTTGGATAAAATGTTGCTCCCCACAAAGCCAACCTCTACATGTTTGCCACGTATTCGATTCAGGTACTCTAAATTTCATGGGAGACAACGCCATCTGATATCTATCTTTTTTTTTTTTTATTCCATAAACACATTCAAAAACAACTATGTAACTTAGGAATGAGTAGTTAAAATCAACCGAGTATACATCTTTTTTATTTCTCAGTGTATAAACAATAACAAAAGTATAAGCAAAGAATAAACAATGTTTATCACTTAATAAAACTCATAAGCAGCCAAACTGGCATAACTAAAACAAGGTCAATGAACTAATTAACTGTACACGTATGAACTTTATAGAATTTTGACAATCCATGTCAGACTATATATGCAGGATGTTGATCTTTAGGTATGCGCAACACCTTGGGGTACGTGATGAATCACACAAATGTCTAACCTCAGCAGAATCGTATAAATAATTGAAAAGCATGACTCACCTCCAGGCTAAGAACTTGCTGCATAGCCGCCTGTGTTTGGGTTATATTCGGCATTCCTGACAATGGCGTTGATCACTCAAGAAGCATCCAGCAGAAATGATGTACAAATGAAATACTCAGGCCCCTCATCAATACCAAGATGTGAATGTCTCCAAGCTTTCTGCATTATCTTCAATCCTTCTAAGGTCAGTGAATCTGTTTTTTTGTGAAACTGTAATTACATATAACTATGATGCGCCGGAGCTGGAGACATTTAGATACCAAGCAAACAATCCATAGGAGAGCTTCACTCCCAAAAAAAATTAGATTTTGCATTTAATGTCTTTCGTAATCAGGAATCTTCACCTTACATGCATCTAAAACCTTCTGACGAGTTACAGGGGAAAGTTCCTTGAAAAAATCAGATATTGCTGATTGGTGCTGCTTCTTGAGTTCTTCTAGCTCCTTTTGCTGCATCACCAACAGTTTCTCAAGCTTCTCAGCAATGATATTAACGTCTTCAGATTTAATGTTGCATAACATTATACAGTTTTCTCCCAAAGGATGGCGTGCATTTCTTGGAAGTAGATCTTCAGCACCATCATTTCTATCCCAAGTTTGCAGATCAGTGGACCCACCCGTTTTCTTCTCTTTGTTAACACCATCAACATGCATGCATATATCCTCAGGCTGTTCTACTAAAGCAGCACTATTTAGATTAGTTTCATCTCTGTCGCCACCACAAGATTTACCATTTTCAGTCAAATTACCTCCTTCCATGAGCAAATCTACAAGAGTGGACGAGTTTGAAGGGCCAGATTTAATAGGAGAGTTTCCATCAGATCCCTTAGTTGGTGAATCGGACCAGTACTTTCGGCCTGAAGGCAATCTTTCCAGTGCAAGACTTTTTGAAGAAGGGCCAGACTCACTTGTCAAGAGAGAAGCATCATCTTCCATTCTATCAGAAATTGGAATCTCCCCACCAGAATGATCTCCAGATAGTTCTTTCTGGGTCCAATCTGGAATATGGTACCTAATTTCAGAGTCTATCATTTCAGCAATTGTTGAAACATCTTGATCTGTAAGATCCAACTCTTCCACCATTTCACTAGCAACTGCAATTGGGGTGTCCGCCTCAATATCAAATGGGAAGTGTATATTTCGTACATTACCTGGGTCATAGGGGAAACTTATAGAATTAATATATTATATAGTTTACTTGGCAGAAAGTAAACAAACTATATTTACAAAAGGAAAAGAAAGAAGATGGAAAGAAAGGAAAGCAACCTGAGGAGTCAACAATACGTAGTTTAAGAAATATCGTGTTCATGTCTTTCCTCTGACCTTCCACTGTGAAGTCTCTGCTTGTCTCAGCAGAAAAATCCTTGGAATTTGTTCCACTATCAGTCCGCTCAGAAATTCCTTCTGCATTTAACAAGTCAGAATGTGAGGACACTGACATTGTAGCCTTTCAACTCTACAGAAAACACTTTGAAGTTACCTGTTTCAAGTCGAATATAACGGTGTACACTTTCATGATCCTCACCCGGACAAAGAAAAGGATCCATTAAAAGTTCCTTGGCAGGCAACCGATCAGAGGCTTTTGCAATGCATTTTTCTATAAATGATCTAACCCCAGGATCTGTAACTTTTGCCAACGACGCTGGCTTTACTCCCTGGTTGATAGAAAATACATAAGGACCAATATTGAAAAAATATATATCTTAATAAAATGATATAGATTATTTCAGCAATTGGTATTTGGTGACGACTACAAGTGAAAAGAATTTGACACAAAATCTACACCAACAAGAGCTACCTAGGCTTGCTGATATTCCCTATACTTCAAACTTTTTAAATATCTTGCCCTTGAGGAAAAAAAAAATCTATATTTCCGAATTTGACAGTTTCAAAGAATTATATTAACAAACAAAGTGTCTTCAGAGGTCATTGAGATAGTGTTAATTCACTGAAAATCAGAATTAGTACTAAGATTCTAAGACTGCAATTATTAATTACTTCATCAGTGTGTATTAAAGAATCAAATATGAACAAAAAACAAATGCATGCATCTACAAGCATACAAATGTCGAAGAAATAAGCCAAAATTAAGTGCCAAAAAGCTTTTGACTACATGCAGTCCAAAAAAAGAAAAAAAAAACCCAAAATGGTCATGTCTGCAAACACCAAAATCATGGATATGTCTCAAAAAGTGAACAATGGTACAGATATGCAAACACAGTGACAAGTTGCCATTTTCAAGATGAAAACATTTGGGAAGGAGAAGACTCTAGAATACATTAAGCAAGTAAACAAAAAGTGCATACTGCATGTCTGCATGCAAATTAAAATAGGCCAAATGTCAAGAAGCCCTTACTGATGTCACTTTCTTGAATATTTGAGCAGCATTGGTACATTCAACATATGGATACTCAAAGGTCACCAGCTCTAGCAGGCACATGCCAAAAGCATATATATCTACAAGCTCATTATATTCTTCTTCATAAAGCTCTGGGGCCATGAACTCAGGAGTACCTAAAGTCAGAACAAGCATCAAGCTATAACAAAGGTTCTGTGGTAGTCTCCCAAAAAACATAAATAATTGTAATGGAAAAACATTAAAATCCTCACCAATGACACTGTGGGCAGAACGTGCCTGGCGAAGAATGGCAGCCAGTCCTAGATCACCAATTTTCACCTCACCTTGATTCCCATTAACAAAAATGTTATCACACTTTAAATCTCGATGGATAACTGGTGGGTCGTGACTGTGAAGGTACAAAAGGCCTTCTAAAATCTGCCTAGACCATTTCTTCAATGCCCTCAAATCAACATGCTTGTGTTTTTTCCGGTATCTACATAACATCCCACCATCTTAAAATGCATAAAAAAGGCATAACTAAAAACTGAAAAGGCCTATATAAACATTAGGAACCAAAAATTAAAAACTCACTGCCGCAATGTTCCTGAAGTGAATATCTCCGTAATGAAGTTAATATTCTCATGCCTGGTATCGACCCACGAGTTGTAAAACTTTATTATGTTTTTGTGCTTCAAAGTCTTTAGCAAATGAACTTCTGAATAAAGGCGTTCTAAATCTTCTGAATTGCGCAATAGATCTGCTACCTTAACCTGATTCCATGCTACTTCAATTCCTTCCAATTCGTCGAATGCCCGATATCTTAATTCCACACATTCTTATAAAGGGCGCACAAAAATTTCTCCAAAGAGTTGGAAGTCAACGAATATATGCATAAAAAACGATTCACAAACTTCTTCCTATCAATGATTAATTCGAAAGTAACAAAACAAACCGCAAAAAGGATACACTTTTTTGAAAGCTCCCTTCCCCAGAACCTCCTTATACTGCAAATCACCATTAAAAAAACAACCCCATTAATAAGATTACCAATATAAATGGAACCCAAATCAAACTTTTTATCAAAACTACTAAAGACTACAATTTTTCTGCAAATAATTAAATTCACGAAAAACAAACAAAATTTAAAATGGCCACTGAAAGATAAATTACTGACCCGGCCGTATCGACCAGTGGGATCAACCTCAACGAACTCAGCATCAGAATCGTCCTGGTCTTGCTCGGACGATGAATCCTGTGGCATTCTCGTCCTTTTAAACGCACACACAAAAATCCCAAATCAGAGAATCCTCAAATTCTATTTATTTATCCGAAAATCAGACCAAAACGGGATAAACTTCAATCCACCCAATTGCGCATAAGTTTGAAAACCGAATTCTACGTCGACCCCAATTTGAAGCCCCGCGAAAAGGAACCGGATTCGAATATTCAATCAATGCCGGTGGACAACGAACACCAGAAGAAGAAGAAGAAGAAACGAAGACGACGAGACGACCCAGAACCAGAAGCGCGTGGCGCAGATGAGAGATTTTTAATGTGAAAGAGAAGTCGCTGAATGGCTCTGCGAATCGATGAACTGAGTATGACTCACTGCCTCCCTAAACGCTTCTTTTTTTTTTTTTTTCTGTTTTCTTTTGTTTTTTTGTGGGGACAAAAATGGCAATTTAGATTTTATTCATGGGGAGAATGGGGATATAATTATTGATTCTCTGATTCTGAGCATAAAGGTCAACTTTGGGCTCATGCGGCCACGTGTTACAAAGTGCTTCAGTAAACGTACTTACGTGGCATTATCTTACTGGAGTAATTGTCTGAGGATGAGCTCATGTTTTATTTTATTTTATTTTTAAGAAATGAGCTTTGGATAATAATAATAATTATTTTTTTTTTTTTGTGAATTAGAGTTTTGGATAATTGGATGAGAAGGTAGCTCAGATCCTTTTTATTTTTGAATAAATATTAATTTGCAATTTATCCCTTTTGGAATATATATATATATATATATATATATATAGGAAACCTCAACTTAAATAAACAATGTCAATTTTACAATTTAAAAAATACAAAAGCAAATTTATATTTTAATGCAATTAAATTCTAGTTAATTTCTTATCACTCCATTGAATATGATTATTAAATGTATTGGTTTTTGGACATATTGATCTGTTTAATCCAAAATTGCAACAAATTTATTAGACCAAAAAAAAAAACATTTGGTTGAAGTAAATGCAGTGTGGAACTCAAAGGACATTGGCAACCATAATATAAAGGAAAAGTTAGTAAATTTTGGGTCATACTTTCATAGAATGCAATTATGAAAATTAGGTGCATTCCTCATCCACCTAACCAACCAGTCACCACCAACCTCAAGATTGTAAAAAGGAAAATTGGGTTGACTGAAAATTATTAATTCTAACTTTTTGAAAGCTTAATCAATTTGGACAAGACATTTATTTATTTATTATAAGTTTTAACATACACAGTGAATTACAATTGCAGCCTAAGACACTTAAAATTAATGTTCATACGTTTGTTCAAAATGAAAAAAAAAAAAAAAAAAAAGAGATTGATTAGCATGCCTTTTGTCCTATTTTATTTCCATTAAAAAATTAAAAGGTAAAAGAGGAAACAAAGAATATTTAATGAAATTTTTTAATATTTTAAAATTAACTTCATCGATATTGTACGAGAAATTTTTTTATTGATTTGATTATATTTTAATTAGATAAATTATTTTTTTAATTTTGTTTCATTTCCTTTCTATTAATCATCCAAATAACAACTATTATAAATATTATAATTTCTCTTCCTTACCTGTCTTTTCTCATCCTTTATTTTCATTGTCCTAGTTGAATCCAAACATATTATTAATCAATTTGGACAAGTCATTTATTTATTATAAGATTTAACATAAAAGCTCAGACACAGTGAATCACAGCCTAAGACACTGAAACGTTCTTGAAATTAATATTCATAGTTTTTTAAAAATATTCAAACGCATCAATCTAACTCATGAAAGTAAATGCAACTTCTTTCTTATAAATTAACAACACCAAAAAAAAATAATAATAATAATAATAAAATGATGTTGGCCAAAAATGCCCATGACCTGCTTGTCAGAGAGATAAAAAAAAGGAAAAAAGATATGAAAAATGCAATGCATGGTCACAGAGTTCATGTCCATGACCATGGTTTTAATGCAAAAGGTTGAGAATGTGGATCAAACTCTGTAATTATATATGTAATATTATATCTTATTGGGCACCCGTGACTATAGTACAAAATTAATTAAGATGGATATTCTTAATACATGGAACATGGTCTCATTTTACCATTTTCACATAAAGATGCTCTTCTGAGTTCTGTCAAAATACTCGTGATTTTTTTTAAAAAAATAAAATTAAATTAAACTCTCTAAAAACTCTCACATGTTTTGTGCAAAAACCATTTGCATAATTAATCATGTACCTTTATCCTTAAAACTCATCCCACCATATAATTTTGTGATCATTGTGAAGCGTTAACAATAACTAAAGATAGTAATAGACAGATACAGATGCATGTAGACTAACTCAATCAAAATATAGAGACTAACTATAAGAGAAAGATATATGAAAAATGAAATATTTAATTTAATGGTATATATCAAACGTTTGGTTGAAGTGAAACAGTATAAAAAACCAAAATATAGCAGAAGGAGATTAATCCAATGAATAATATCTATTAAACATGGAGAGATTTCTCGTGTACAGAAAGAAAGAGCTTTCGCAATTCTTGTGTTAGATAGCTCAAATATATTAAGCTATAATAGGGTAAAATTGACAAATTTATGCGAGGCTTAGTGAAAAATAAAAATAAAAGACAATATATGCTATGCATTTATATTTTTTCCTATAAATAATAATATATCATGTGGCAGTAATTCATATATGAACTATTTAGCTTAAGAGATTATATATATATATATATATATATATATATATATATATATGTGGTGGACAGACCAAGAGTTTCAATATACAAAATAAGCAGGTTACAGTTCACCATATAATTAAGAAATTAACAAGTAAACAACCATATATTAATCGTTTTCAGGCAAAATTAGATTGCCACTTACTAATACATGCATGGCTCTGTTTCATCATATATAGTGTTGGTCTGTTTATAAATTTTACGTTATTTCCATACAAGTAGATTCATAGTCCCCATCCAATCCAAGTTCTTACATCTGTATTAGGCTATTACCAAATTTAATTAATGATTAATTAATAAATTGAAGAGCACAAATAATTTTTTACGTGGTTCAGGAACAGTCCAATAAATTATACAAATTACTGACACAAGAAGGCTTGTTGAACACATTGAAGCTCGTATATAATAAACAGGATTGTTCATTCTAACGACTTTTGGACTGCACATACAATGGCTCGAGACATGAGATGTCAACTCTAGAATACCTAATACAAGTTCACTATACAATGGCACTTGTTATAGGGTTTTACTAGGCCCACTCACACACGATTTAATTATTGATCTTCAATGTTTAAGTAATCCAACCTAATCCAAGTATTGTATCAATCATATCAGTGGGCAGCTTATGAGAGAAAAACTCTCCAATTTTCATTGGTTATACACTAATTGCTCACAAAATGGGAGCATATAGACCAATCACTACCACTTTCTAAAATCTCAACCGTAAATAATGATGATTGTCGTATTATATTAAAATTAAATAACTGAAATTATCAAATATATAATGGTGACAAGTTCAGATCGTACCCATAGGGACTAGTCTGACAAGCAATCTAATTACTGCTCCAGTGAATCAATTAAGACAATAA
This sequence comes from Rhamnella rubrinervis, assembly GCA_007844105.2. Taxonomy (NCBI): domain Eukaryota; kingdom Viridiplantae; phylum Streptophyta; class Magnoliopsida; order Rosales; family Rhamnaceae; genus Rhamnella; species Rhamnella rubrinervis. The sequence goes on from CM017585.2 coordinate 4,325,197, forward strand.
AATGGAGGGTTTTCAAGATGTAAATATATTAATTCAGCAATTTAAATAAAGTGAGGCAAGGTGAATTAAGAAGAATAATCAATTGAACAAAATATCAGTTCAGAATAATTTAATATTATTAATTACATATGATCATTGACAAAAAAAAATTAAAATTAATTACCGATCAATCCTTTAGCCTTGGCGTCAATAGATAGTATGACTAATCTATTGCAATCTTTCCTTATGTTGAACTAATCAGAAATGTTCATAATTAATTCATAACTCTAAATTATTTAGAATCAACGTGAACCAAATTAATTTGGATACGCTTTATGATAAAAAAAATATAGCCAAAATTAGACTAACCCTACAAACATTGCAAGATTATAATCTAAATTAAATTTTCCAAATTGCTACAAATAATCAAACCAGAGTACGACTCATATTTAATTTAGCATGCATTTAATCATAAGTAATAATATTGGATCCAGAATATCATCGTAGCAAATTAAAATTAATCAAGAAAGTAGAAGAATATAGACGAAAGAACCAATTGAATTAATTGGAAGATTGTCAATTCAGGTCTCACACATGAACAATCAATAACACAAATTAACTCCTACCCGAGAAGATAAGTTTAGTAACTCATAATCTTCAAAGCTCTAATCAATAGTCAAAAAGTGTTCTTGTGACTGCCGCCGTCCCTCTAAACTTAGAGAAGATGTCTATTTATAACAAAAATCTAATCTTACTTGTTTAAATTTAAAATCTTCAAAATGACAAAATTGCTCCTACTGACTGCCGTACTAAGTCAGGCACCTGACACAATCGGGTTAGCTCTTGTCCAATTCTTGTGCACGTATAGGTCTTCAATGCATGTCAAGCGTCTCAATCTGAACTTGACATGTGTTAGGCTTGTGGATTCGCCTTCTTCTAGTAACATATCGGGCCCAATATCAGGGGCTGACATTTCACCTGACTCACTTTTCCTAAACATTTCTTCATAATTCTAGCGAGTCTTCACATCATCTACTCCAATATAACCTTGTATGCAAAATACATTAATATTAGCTTAATTCTAAAAATTAAGACACACAAGAATTACATATTAAATTAAGTAAAGATAACAAAATATAAACCCATCAAGTAACTACTCTCACTTTCTCAGACCTCAACTACAGGTAACTACTCCTATACCCTATACTCCTACATTCTACTACATAAATTCTTCTCGATAACTTTTTTTATACTTTTCGATCACTGACTTGAGCATCAGAGTATTCTTACCCGGTATCACACCAGTGCCTCGGGATTTCCTAACCTTTTATGTTTTCATGTCATTAAATACATTCTAAATCACCCCATTTGAACAATGTAAGACCTTAACTGTTTTTTTTTTAAAATACCACTCATCCAATTTACACACTTTAATTTAATTGGTAACTTCACTAGCATTCACTTCGGAAAACTCAGCTCTTCCAAACAATATCAATTATATATGATTATAAGAATTCTAGGTCAGAAAAAAAAAACACCCATTTTCAAGTGGAATCCCCGCTAGCCCTGGAGCTACATGAAGTAGGTGGTAATGCTTATTATTTAAGTGGGTTCTGTTTTGTTCCTGAAGAGACACAGCACGAGTACTTGGTCCCTCTCACTTTCTTCTTGTTCCTTTTATGATCTCCTTTTTATATATGCTCAAAGGCAGATAATTGTCATTGGCCATTATATATGTATAGCACCTAGTGAAATTATATATCAAACTATATATGGACAGCAAATCATCAATACAAAAGTGAATTGTGTTGCCAACTAGATTTTAAGATCAACCATGCATGTTCAAAATTAATGTTGTGCAGCTGTCTATCACCAATAATATTATCAGTGCTTATCAAAAATAACTATAATAGCTAGCTTCTTAATATATACAACTATTTCACTGTATTTAGCTTTGCTTGCTTATACTAATTTCAAGTTTATCCAACTCTTTTTTTCTTTTAAAAAATAAAATAAAAAAAGGGACAATGATGCTTCGCTTTTCAACTATAGCATCAAATACTCCAAAGATAATATTAAGGGCCACACAAAATTCTAAGAACAAATAAAAGTTGCATCCTTATCTTTTCTTTCTTTCTTTTTATTTATTTTTTTGAGCAACAAGGGCGTACTAGCATGCATGCATTCAAAATATAATAGAAATTTTCAATACAATTTATATTAGAATACATGGTAATTTTTTGATTGATTAAAATTTATATTAATTATAATATAGCACTGTCGTATCACTTATATTGTGTTATAAATTGTGATGAATTGCTGAGCTTATGCATTTTAAATTCGCCTAATAAAGCCAGGCTGATCAGTTTGCTTATCACATGGACGATGGTTGTGGCTGTACACCCAGAATGAAACTCAAGCAACCAAAGGGCCCAAATAATATATATATATATATATATATATATATCTTAAAAAATAAATAACTCTTTTTATATTTAGTTTTGTTGAAAAGGTTTTTATTTAATATATATATATATATATATAACAAGTTATTTTGTTTGTTTAAAAAATATTAAATTTATATGCTCATAATTATATTTAATCATTTATTTTAGTTATGAATTTTGTTGAATATTTTTTAACTTATTATATATTTTCAATAAAACAATAGTCACATGGCTCTGTTTCATCATGGTCTTGCTTTGTTTTCACGTACTTTGATTGACAAGTAGACTCAGAGTCCTATTCAATTATATTACCACTCAACTGTCACTCACTGCTATGCTTGCTAGGTGTTAGGGACCCCATCTTGTTGTTTTTAAATTTACTGATCAGCAACAGCATACACCTAAAATCTTCTTATTATCAAATATGATTTGTTGTTAGTTTCAAGAAATTTTGTCATAATAAAATAACCCTTTTCCTTATTCATTCTTTTAGAATGTAAAAAAAAATGAAACTTTGAATTAAATCACACTATCAATTTTTTATTACTTGTAGTTGAAGGTACACCAATTTTACTTTGACCATGTAATATCTCAACCAAGGTCATTATTGCTTTTAAATAGTAAGAATCAAAACTATGAAAATAACAATAATGTTGTTGCCTATTATACTGGTGAAAACCTACATTAAAAGGTAAAAATAAAACCTAGTCATAATAATAATAATTACCACATGAAAAGAACAATCTCTCTTAAATATGTAGTTTGACATAAAAATTAAATAAAACGAAAAACACGTTAAAATGTTATCGGTGCTTGATTATTATTCTCTTCCTCATTTGTATATTAAACTGCAAAAAAACAGAAAAAGAAAAGAGAGAGAGAGAGAGAGAGAGAGAACTGATGTCTTCTCTGCTTGAACAAAAGCAGAAAAAACAGAGGGTTGGACCAGAGATCTGCAGCTACAGAAACGTTGGACGTAGATTCCTACACTTTCTTTCTTTTTATTTCTGCAATAACACCACCCACTAGATTCCTCTATGACTTATCTTTGAAGAAAAAAAAGTTAACAAGTTTACATCTTCTGCCTCCTTAAAACTTTATAAAAACATTAAAAAAAAAGAAAAGAAATTCAAACAATAAAATAATGAACAAAACCCACTTTGGAAAACCAAATAATCAAAAACTTGCATTTAAAAACAAAAATTTATTAATTTCCCATTAAAAGTTTTGACCAGTCATCTTTTACCCCACACTTCATGTGCTGTCAATGCTTCCAAGACCCCATCTGTGTTTGTAGAAACCTATACTCCAAATTTGGTGAAGAAAAGAAACAAATGGTTTTCTCTGCTTTTAACCATGCATTGAAACAAGTTTTTTAAGTACATCAGAAGCAAAAATCACCTCGGATTCAATAAAGTTGTCCTTTTTAAAGCAAAAGAAAAATATGTAAGGAACATGTTAAAAAAAGGTAAAAGACAAAAATAAAAATGAATGGAATAAATCCAGGTAAGATTGAATTGTATAAGTAAAAGGGTGGTGGTTCTTCACTCCTTCTCACTCACTGCCAGTCTATAATTTGCCAGTTTGGAATTAGTATTTATTTAATTCTTTAAATGCTGCCAAGAACACCTCTGGCAGCATCTGTGCCTCGTACACATAGATCTCTCACTCTCACCCATGTTAAAATTTCCACTCAATATCCGATCTTTCTCAAATTTCCTCATCCTCATCTTCTCCTCTACTTCTTCTTCAATTTCTGGCCTTGCCCATTTGCTCTCTCTCTCTGTTATTGATCATTAGGAAAAGCCATGCAAGACCCAATTGGCATTCCGGCTTGCTTCTCATCTGGTGAGAAGCTAAGTGATGACCCAGCAGCTGTAACAAGGTCGGGCCAAAGTGTTTTCATGTCTGTGTACCGGACAAAGATTGCTGATCAGTGCCGCTTAATCACGATCACTTGGTGCAAAAATTTGCTACTCCATGGTTTATCAGTTTCAGTGGAAGGTCCCAACGGAGAGAGCCAGTACACCTGCAAAGTTGAGCTGAAGCCATGGTACTTCTGGAGGAAACATGGGTCCAAGCGATTTATGGTAGATGGTAAAGCAGTCGATGTTTTTTGGGACCTCAAGTCTGCAAAATTCAATGGTGAAACAGAGCCAAACTCAGAGTACTATGTCGCAGTCGTTTGTAATGAAGAGGTTGTGTTGCTACTCGGTGATTTGAGGAAAGATGCATACAGAAAAACTGGATGTAGACCTGCTCTGATTGATCCAATATTGGTTTCCAAGAAGGAACACATATTTGGTAAGAAAAAGTTCATTACAAGAGCCAAATTCCATGAAAAGGGTAGGCTCCATGAAATCTCAATTGAGTGCAAAAACAGAGCTACAAGCGGTGGGAACAACACCAACAATGGAAATCCATTAAGTGGGGTTGAGCCAGAGATGGAGATTAGGATTGATGGGTACTTAGTCATTCATGTCAAACACCTCCAATGGAAATTTAGAGGTAACGAGTCCATTCATGTCAACAAGTTAAGAGTAGAAGTCTATTGGGATGTCCATGACTGGCTCTTCAATCCAGGTTTAAGACACGCTCTGTTCATTTTCAAGCCAAGTTTTTCATCAACATCTCCATCATCAATATCATCTTCACCACCGTTATCTTCTTCATTGACATCGACACCATTGTCATCACAAACAGCAAGTTCAGGGTCTGTAACAGAAGGGTTTAATGGAAGTGGGTCATCTGAGTTTAGCTTGTTTCTGTATGCCTGGAAGGTTGAATGATTGACAAGAACATATCAAACACACAAGGTTTGTTGTTTTTTTCTTTTTCCATCATCAACACCAAGCAAGCAAAAGAAAAGAGTTCATGAGGTGGGACTTTGAAGCCATGGATGGGACCAGCATGGAATGATGGAGATGCATAGATTGGGTTGGATTGGGGGAAGGGTGTGGGGTCCAAAGAGAAAGGGGGTTGGAAGTTAGTAACAGCTGGGATGAACAAGTGGGCACAATTGGACAAGACAGATAGTTATCATACACACGCCCAATAATTTTCTCCATCCAGAGCCATCATCTATCTGTTTCTTTTTCCACTTCTTTTTTTCTTTTTCTTCTTGATCTGATCTTGATAATTGAGCAATATGTCTCTCAAAAATTATGTCTACCATCTACCAGATGTGTATGTCTCTCGGAAAATAATTTTATATAAAAGAAATGTTGACATATATTATATACTATATATGTTGATGGGTCATTGGATGTCTGTGTGTGGCTTAAAAATGCTGATTCATGTGACGGATAAGAGGAGCTGTTGATGATGGAAAGAATAAAACACCTGCCGCTATCTACAGCTTGTGTGTATTGTGCATGAATTGTATTAAATTATTCTAATTTTTTTCTTTGATGTCATCTAACTTTGTAGTATAGGACCAAAAAGTAAAAGGGTAAAACAAAGTTATAAAGAATTGTCAAATTTATTGCTTAGAAAGTTAAAGCTCTTATTTCTTTAGTTTCTATGGTTTCACTCTGGTAACTTTGTTATCATAATTCATACAAACTTCTTAATTGTTCTAATAATTATAAATAACATTATATTAAATATAAAGAACTACTACAGCCAATCAAATTATTGACACAGGAGTAAGAGCCATTCTTCATGGCTTATAATATTGACACTGTTGAACCATTTCCCTTGAAAATGATTGCTAGGCGTTGTCCGACCGGGTTCATGCAAAAGGGTCTCCCTAGCTACTTGATTGCATAACACTAGCACAAAGCTGATCTCGTTTAGTTAAAGCTGATTATATATGCATTATTTAAATAACATGTCCTAGCCCTACCATGGATACATATAATATATACTTGATTATACACACTTGTCAAGCCCCCTGGATGATGTTCTTTTTTTTTTTGTATTTTCATAAAAAAAAAAAATAGTGATGATTGGTGAAAGATTGTCTAGCTCACTTTCAATCTTGTGGAGAAGTTATAATAGAAATTAGGGTTCAATACACTTTGGTAACTTTCTTGTTAAAAGGGTTGCAAAACATTTCTTTAACAGAGGCAAAAATATCAAGAGCCACATCACATCTCTAAGAGCCACAATGACAAAGACATTAAAAAGAAAAGTTCAAAGTTGTGAACATAGCCTTCTCTGATGTTACCAATACAAATAATCAGCTTCTCTAAACATTGTTGTCGCGTACAATGACGATAAAATAATAATAATAATAATAATAATAATAATAATAATAATACATTAAAAAGAAAAGTTCAAAGTTGTGAACATAGCCTTCTCTGATGTTACCAATACAAATAATCAGCTTCTCTAAACATTGTTGTCGCGTACAATGACGATAAAATAATAATAATAATAATAATAATAATAATAGAATCGACCCAACAACGCAATTTGGCTGGACATTATGCAATCGGTCTGTCCAAGGACAGACACTATTATACGTACAATTTGGCAGAACCCAACTTTCCCTTTTGGTGATCACGTACCATCAACCCAATAAATGATTTTAATCCGTCTTGTAATATATCAAAATTCAGGTCTTCCTGTTGCAATTTACAGTTAGCAATTGAAAGAGACATTGATCCTTTACCACATTGTTCTTCAAAAACCAAACCACTTTGCCAAGAAGAACTTATTCTTTCCATGCGATGGTTCAGGTGCTTTTGGGGTTGATGAACTTTGTTTAACTAGAAGACAAAAAATTGATGTCAAAGTTCATAACAAAATGCATAATTACAGTAAATAAGAAAATGGTGCTAGTGATGAAAGTTGTTAGGGCCACAGATGGACCATTAAAGGAAAAACCAAGCTTTGTTAGCCAGTGCAAAATTCTAAACAGTGTAACATGTGTAGCAAAGGCCTAAAAGTTAGAGATGCAGTCAACCTGATTTTGGTGAAACCTTTTTAGTTTTTGCAGACTTATTGTCTGAAGATTGTACGGTATCTTCATGGTGAGAAGTGGATGCCGATTTCTTCTCTGAAACACCATGCTCCCCATTCTCATGACCAACTTTAATCATCAAGAAAAGTACAAGAAAGCAGTCAAACTTATTACAGAAATGTTCAGGAGAGAGCAGAGCATAATTGGAAGCTATATCACATGTTGAAACTTGGAGAGAGTATCACTCTAATGTGGTTGTCAAACAAACATGCTTTTAGGAGAAGTACGTAAAGATAGATGGCTTACTCTCAGCAGGTGGTTTCCCATAATTGTGTTGCAAGGCTTCAAGAAAGGAACTGTCTCTTTGATCTTGAGTCACTGATATTAAACTCAAAATTAAGTACTTAAATAGTAATATATGTGTAAATTACAGCAATCATTGTAGAAATTGATCAGCAAAGAAGCAAATACATACACTGGTCAAAGAGGGAATTTCTGTAATTGGGGGTTGCGCCAACCAATAGCAACTGAACTGCCTCTGCATCTCTTGTCATAGATACTTGAGAAGAAGCATTTAGATTGTGGGTGTCTAATAGGATAGCTGCAAGCTGCAATACATGAAAAGGGTGAGAGAGAGTTTTTGTAATCATTTATTAGTGTTCACAAAAATAAATGTAAATTATACCAAAAGTTTCTTCACCACAGGGGTTTGAAGTAGATCATAGGCGTCTTCACAGTAATTATCGGTCAGAATAGTGCACTGAGTTCCATCCTGTAAAACAAATATGAAATTAAATCATTTCCCTGAAAGCATACTCGTTACTTCAATTTCAAACCATCAGTAACTGAGATGTTTTATACCAACCTCGCCTATTGTTGTGAGGACATCTTGCCCTACCACTAGCAATTTTAATTTCCCAGCCATCATTAGATTTTCTAAGTCCACCTGACCCAAGTTACAATACAAAGTCAATGAACTATTCCTACCATACACACTGCCAAAACAAGAGGATTTACGTATTGAAATAGTTCTCATGCTCAATATGCCCTGCCATTATACAGCATACTCTATTATCACCTACCTCTTCCAGCACCGTAACTTCTCAGTGTCTATACAACATCGAAAACCATAAACCAATGAAAAAGCAAAAAAAAGAAAAAAAAAAATCTTTCTACCATACAAAAAACTTTTTTGGTGCATCTTGATCAGCAGCGTACTGAAATGAAGTCAAGGATTGTAATCAGAGACAGTGAAAAACGTACCTCATCAGCAAAGTACAAGGAGTTAACCTCGAGGCCAACGTGGTAAAAGAGCCAAGCAGCTTGTTTTTGCTTCCACATTCTCTCTCTCTTCACATTCATCACAGGCACCACCGCATATGCCTCTCCATCGCCACCTTTCCTTTTATAACTTCCTTTTCTCATCCTGTTCTCCAACAACCATGCATAACAAATTGCCGCCACCATTGAACTAGTACCTGCATTTCCAATATCTTAAACATTTAATTATACCACAGAAAACCAACTGTTTCGTTTAATTGCTCTAATTCAAGATCAAATTGTCATTACTGCTTTATTCATTTCTTAGTTCCTTAACTGTTAGAAGGTCCCGAAAGTACAATCTTGGCCTTAGCATCAATCTCATCATCTAAGATTTTCCCAAGTTTGATGCTTTGCTCTCTGAGAAACCCATTAAGGCTAAGGTCCCGGGTTGCTTCTGGCTTAGTTGGCAACTCATATGAAATGGGTTTCGGAGCAATCTTATCGACAGAGCACGTCGACGACGATCTGGACCTCCGGTGGGCGGACTCGACAAGGTTTTTGGGAGGAGACAGCAACTGGGCGTCCGTCAATGGTGTCGGAGTCTGAAAGCTCCGGCGAGAGGGAACAGGGATTCCCTGAGGGCGAGGCGAGGATGGGTCGACCCGGAATCGGGTCTTGCGCGGTAGAGATTGGCGAGCATGGAAAGAAGGTGGCGGAGAATCGAGGGTGGGAGAGAGGATGTTGGAGAACCATTTGTGGTCCACCGAAGCAGGGGATGAATCGGGAGGTGAAATGGGTATTTCGGGAATTTCGGATTGGTTTCGGCTGTGTTTGGTTGACTTGGATAGGATTTCACCGCTGAAGCTCTCCACTGCTCTGGACCTGTTGAAAGCCAAACAAACCCTTAGACTAGTGGTTGTTAGTTACAGATTTCCATTTGCATTTTGGCGGGTGTGTTCAAATGGGTCCTCAGCTTTAGTTGTAAACCAACCCAAAAGTCAATGTGATTTAGGTGAAGGCCTAACTAAATTGTTGAAGGGCTTTTTTATTTTGTATTTATTTACTTTTTTCCTGAAAAATGAAACTCAAATATAATTATAAAATAGTTTTTCATCTTATAATTATAAAAAAAAAAGCCTAAAAAATATGTCCAATTGTGATTTCTGAAATATAGAATTTAAAAAACATAAAATATAGTTCTAAAAATATAGGTAGGATTTGAAAAGATAGAACGACGTTTATGTGTTTTTGGATTTTTTTTTAATTAAAGATATTATTTATCATTATCCATATAAGATATTACTGTCATAAACATATATATTATTTTTAATATTTTTCATATTCACATATCTATATAATTTTATTATTTTCATTTCAAAATATATAATTTGAAAAAATATTAAAAGACACATTCTTCAACAGATTTTTTTTATATATAAAATATCTTAAATAATAATTTAAATTAGAAAAATACCCATCACATTCTAACTTTTTTAAAACATACCCAAACTACTTAAATTGCATTCTAAACTTAGTAACCTATGTGTACTCACTTTTATCTTCTTCATCTGATTTCCTTTTACTTCTAATTCTCTTTAAATCATACAAACAACATACTATATTTGCAATATTATTGAAAAATTCAAAACTTATCAAAATTATTTATTCAAAACTCAGAATGTTCAAAACTAGATCAAGTTTTAAAAATAATATGCCACGAAATAAATAAAAATTATAAACTAGTCAAAAACTAATTAGGTAATTAGAAAAACTAATAAATTTGTAAAACTGATGTTTCTACAATGCTACAATTTTTATTTGTTTCATGATATATTTTTCTATGAAACTACATCTAAGTTATGAACATTTTACTCTTTGAATTAGTCATTTTTTTTTATAAATATTGAACAATATATAATTTTTACAAGTTATTAAGATTTACTTGACTATATGGCCGAGTACTTGATCATATAGTCGAGTAACATTTCAAAAAAAAACTTATAAATTTGTAAAAAACATATCTCACTCAGTATTTATTGAAATTGATTAATTTAAAAATCAGAATACTTAAAGCTGAATGTAGTTTGTTTAAAATGTGCCACAAGATTAATAAAAATATTAACATTGTCAAAAGCATTTAGTTCAAAATAAAAACTAGTAAATGCTTAAAACTAAACATTTTCTACATGGTTATGATTTTTTTTTGTACATCAAATTATAAGCATTTTGATTTTTAAATTAAATTATTTTAATAAATATTAAATGATATATAATTTTTTGTAAATTTATAGGTTTTTTTCAGATATGTTACTCAGTTATATAACAAGTAATATCCCTTAAATTTGTTTTGAGTATTAATCAGTGAATTTTCATATATATTGCAAGTATGAGTTAAATAAACTTTTAAAAAATGGACTTTTTGACTTAGATCAAAAAATTAAACAAGATTTTGTCAACAGTACTGCAAATTTAGTTTGTTTTTGTAAGATTTGAAGAGAATTGAAAGTAAAAGAAACAAGATGAAGAAGGCAAAAGTAGATAGATATGGATTATCAAGTTTGAAGAGCAATTTGAATAGGTTTTGAAAAAGTTAGGAGGAAGGTGGATATTTTTTCAATTTAAGTTGTTGTTTAGGGAATTCTAGCACCTTAAATTCAAAAAATACAAAATTCAATTTTTGTTTTTTTCCATCTTGCGAAATAATTTTCTAAATACAATATAAGAAAATGTCATTAAAGCGCCCTAAAAGATTAGGAAAAAACCAAATACACCAATTCTGTTAAAGAAACTTCTTAAAGTTTGGAGAATTTCTCTACCCATTTGTTGTATAAATAATAGATAATGACGGAAGCATATTGTTGTTTTTGTTGGCATTTGCTATCTTTAAATTATAAGTTTGAATTATAACTATTGCATGGTACTAATGAACTTTTGGAGTTTTCATTTACATGTGTTAAAATTAAATAAACTCTTAAAAACAGGAAAAAAGAAAAGAAAAGAGAGAGACAAAAAAAACTACTTCCTAAATTGGTTTTATATGGAGAGACTTCATATATCTGTGTGACATTTGAGTATCAAATATAAATATTCATGAATTAATTAAGAATAAATCTAAGATCAAGCAGTTTAATTAATTTATGAAGGGGTTAATCATTTAAACATAGATTGTCTTTGTTTTGAAGAGTACTAAAAGCTAGCTCTAATTAATTAAGCAGGAAAATGGGTTTAATTTATTAGTTAGATGATTACCTTCTGGCAGACCTAGAGAGTGGGTCTCTTCTATCAAGTAAAGATGGTGATTGTGCACCCTGAGCCACTGCAAACCTTGGTGACCCAACGAGTCGAGACGGCGAGTCACTCCGTGCCGGAGACGAAGCCACCATGCGCCGAGCCTCGTCCAACCATACCTGATGAGTCAGTCTGGTGCTACTCCTCGATGAGTTCTTCTCATACTCTTGGACATCATGATCATCATCGTCCATTAATACAACCCCAGTACCCGTCAAGTTATATGCATTCTTACTATCATTGTTATCCTTCACGCTCCCAAAAAACATGTCGTTCATGAAGTCAGTGAGGTCTGGTACTTGTTGTTGGGGTTTAACCCGACGAGATTGATGATTAACATCAGCACCATGTTTCTTTTGCAAGCTCGTTAACCTCATCGTTTCCATAACTGATCTCAAGTCTCTGCAAGAGATACAGAGAAGTAAGAGAGAGAGAGTGTGGGTGTTCGAAGATTGATTTTGGGCTGAGAATGCAAGGAGGATAGAGAGTTGCAGAGAGACTATCTAAGCAAAATTTTGGCCGGCTTGTTTCGGTCACACTGTCTTTTCCTCCGTGTGCATGTGTGTGTTATGTGTACCTATGTATGTTAATTATAACGATATCATTATTTTTATTATATAATTTATTTGTATATATTTACGTAGCATGACTTATGTAAAGTAATTGTTATTAAATTAGAAGTTGTGGGATTCAAACTCGAATTTTTACTATCTATATTAGGAGTTGGAACAGGAGATTTGAGCTCAAGACTTAAAGTCCAAGAAACCAAATTTGGTTAGCCATATGGAACCAAAGGATGGGCTTGGGATAACTTGTCGACTACATGATTTGAACTGTACGTACAAGATGACGATATAGCTATCTAGAGCCTAGGTACAGATGGATTTAAACATATATAATGCATGCGTGGTTTGTGTGTTTCCAGTTTTCCAAACTTTAACACAAAAAGTTATTCAAGCTGCTAATTGGTTAATTAATTATTTTATACACATGACTTTGTGTTGGCTCCTACCATTGCATAAAAAATGGATGAATTAATTAAGCTGAAGTAGAAACTTTATGACACTAATTCGATTGAAAAAGAAGAAGAAGAAGACTTAAAAGAAAAACATATATAGCCCTAAGCTTCATGATCATAATTTTGTTTTACTCTCCACTATCATAAATTCAAACGTATATAAATAGTAGAATATATATATATATATATATATATATATATAAATAGTAGAATATATATATATATATATATGTTCACGTGTGTGTGGTTTATTTTATATGTTTCATTAGTAAATCAAACTTGCCTAAAATTTCTATGCATTTTTCTAATTTTCTATAAAAACAAAATAAAAAAAATTCATCAATTCATGCCCAAAATATATATCTTTAGAAACACATATAATAATAATTTTTAATAGTAAATTGCAGCTATAGCATTGCCACAATATATTTAATTATTACATAAATATATTATATATTTGGACATGAAATTTTCACATTTGCACAATTGGTGCAAAAAAAAGTTGGCTAAATCAAATAAAAAGGGGAAAAGTTAAAAAAAATTTAAAAGGGGAAAAGTTGGCTAAATCAAATTCGAAGACAACAAGAAAAAGAAGGAAAAAAAAAGGAAAGGAAGCATAGAAAATAAAAAAAAGTGTAAAGGAAAAATGCGTAAAAAAGTGTGTAAAAATTGAGATGAAAAGTGACGGAGCATTACCTATTAAATTTAAGATAATGAGTTGTCAATTTTTAATTGAGACAATAAGAAAGGGAAAAAAAAAATTAAACTATGATCTGTATTCTGTAATAAGAATGATAAGAATCTGATCAGTTATATGATTTTTTATTTTTATTTTTTAATTCCCGTTGTTATATAGATGATGCAATAAGATAAGAATCTCATCGGTCATATACTTTCCAATTGCTTATGTACCATAATATAATAACTAATTTGATATTATTATCTGATTGAGATTAATAATACAAAGTCAAGCATAACGTGCATGTATTATATGTTCATAGCGTGTGTACCTTTTATTTCAACGAAAGTGTAAGTGACCAAATTTTGTAGACCACCCCTCTTGGGGACCGTAAGTAGCTTAGGATTGGGATAATCTTTCATACCAACATGATTTAATTAAACTTTTAAATGTAGGTGTGGAAATTGGCGTTAATAGCTAGCTAAGTAAGTTGCATTGATGTTGATTTTTTATTTATTAATCTTATTTAAATAACTCAATTCGTTTGTGTATATCTACTACATGTATTTATTAATGGTGTTGACTGACTTGAAAAATACAGATAAATAGCCAAGATCAACTTACAACATAGCATGATCAGCCATGTAAGTTGTTTAACAAATTAACTTGGTGGTCATGTTGAGGTAATTTTAACATTTAAAAATATTGTAACATACAAATTAATTAAGAGCTATACAAATCAAAAACATATATTTAAAGTGAATAAGTTTTTATAATTAGATAATGGATCATAATCATATCTAATTAGTTTGGGTCTAACATGTACAAGTAAAATTAGGTAAACATATAATCACAACCAGAAATGTGGTTCGACACCTAAGGGTGTGACCTATCAATAAAGAAGCCAATTGATTTTATCTCATTCGAGATTTAAATCTGAGTTTTGGTGAGTTCGACGAATGTATTGATCTTAATAAAACGCCAGATAATAGAGAAATTATTAAAAAAGTAAATTTGTTATTCTAGACTCTTATAGAGTTACACAGCTAAAGTAAACTTACTGCTCTAGACTCGTCTAGAGAGCAACAAGACCTTAGACTCTTTTTTATTCATAAAAAAAAAAAAACATGGTCCGCTATTAGTTATTAAGCTAAACAGAATGAAATAAATGTATTAGCTAGCCTCCCAACTAGAAAGCACTTCTCTTAATTATCTGGATAAATTTCAACATTATATATTATTGTTAGATTTGATAATAAAAATGAGGACAAGTTGTAAGACAAAAATAAAGAATTAAGCAATATCATGCTTTCTTCTTGAAAGTCCTCCACTTACACATCAAGCACAAAAGAGGCAAGAGGCTGACGAATCCACCACAGCGCCTTTTGTGTTTTTTTTGTTGGCGTCTCTTTGGCCTTTCCAAAAGGTTAGGGCCTTAAGGGACAAAAACAGATTTTAACGAAGTATGAAAACGATGACAAAGTTTCATTGTTCATTCTAATCCACCACGAACTTCAACACAATAAAATAAAAACACAGAAACAAAGTCAACTAATAAACTAAAACCCAAACACATACAGACCAAAAACAGCAAAAACAACCTCACAACCCCACCCCTTCACTGAGCTTTAGGGTCATTTAGATCATGTACACTTTTATAATATTATATGTCAGAACCCTCTCTCTTCTTGCTTCTCCTAATTGGTCACTCATAATCCAGCATATACTTTGGGCCTTTTGACCTGCTCTGCTTCCGTACTCTCGATTTATTGTTTATTTATTTATTTATTCATTGGGACCCTTGTGCATATAAATAGAAACGTGCTCCGCCAGTACTTCACCACCGTCATATTCAGATTCATAGTCAATTTCCGTAGGAAGAGAAAGCAGAGTATCAAAAATGGCAGGTCGTGGGCTCCTCTTGGCTTCCCTTCTTATACTCTCTTGCTTGGTTGAAATCTCTCATGGGAAGGTTCTCTTTTCTTCTCTCAAAAGAACTCTCATAGTCACTGCCTCACCAAAACCAGGACAAGGTAATTAACCAAACCCTCTTCTTCTTTTTCTGGTTTTTTCTTCAAAGTGATTTGATTTGATTTGACATATACATATATATATATGTTTATTGTAAAACAAAATTTCCCATCTCGATTCTCCATCTTTACCTCCATCTTCCTTGTATCTCCTCTGTTTGTGATTGCTCTGTTTTGATGACTCAGAATGACCTGCCAAAACGTTATTGGCTGAGAAGCTTTTACCAGTTTACTGTGTCCCAACCATTTCAAAACCCTGAAAATTACATCTTCTTTTTCACTCTTCAGCTTAATTAGAACTTAATTGTCACCAAGATTGTTAATTTTCCTGTAAAGTTTCCAACTTTAATGGAATTTCGACAGAAATTTCAATTGGGTTTGCTTGTAAATTAAAATCTCTCTTGAATTGGTGAATACAAAATCAATTTTCTCTGATCAAAATTTGCAGTTATGAAAGCTGGTGAAGATCAAATTACTGTCAACTGGGCTCTGAACGAGACCTTCCCAGCTGGGACGGACACTGACTACAAGACCGTAAAGGTAAAGCTCTGCTACGCGCCGATCAGCCAAGTAGACCGCGCGTGGAGGAAGACAGAGGAACACCTCAACAAAGACAAGACCTGCCAGTTCAAGATTGTAGCTCGACCATACAGCGCCACCAACCAGAGCTTCGACTGGACCGTTAAGCGTGACACTCCCTTGGGCACGTACTTCGTACGCGCCTACGTTTTCAACTCAGACGACGTGGAGGTGGCTTACGGTCAAACAACGGACGCTAAGAAAACCACCAACCTATTCGATGTCCAGCCAATCACTGGACGCCACGTGTCTCTTGACATTGCCTCGGTTTGCTTCAGTGCTTTCTCCGTTTTGTCCCTGGCTGGGTTCTTCATTGCTGAGAAGAGAAAGGCAAAATCGTCCAAATAGAAGTTGAAAATAAAATATATATATTTTTTTAAATAGTTTTATTACTAATCAGTTTGGGTAATTTAGATTTTGTTTAATATGTCATATGTGTGGTATTAGGATCTTAAACCTTTATGGATGCATTTAGATCAATTTTTAAGTAATCAAATGGTAGAATCTGAATGTAAGTTGGAGAAGGGTTCAGATGTGCTGGTTTTGCCTGGGTGATGGGAATGTAATGAATCTGCTAACCCATATTCTAAGATGGCAAACTTGAAAATTCACTCTTTAATTAATAAGAAAAGTATATATATATGGCATTTTCACTTCTTAAGTTGTTAAGCATGTACCATTTGATAATTAACCTCTTTTGTATTAGCTTTCTTCCTGCTAAATAGACATTGTTAGAAACCACCAAATACATAATCATCTATGCCATTGACAGCTTTGAATCTTCAGAATCAATTATCATATGTTAGTTTTTTAAGATCAGAAAATTCCATCATCCTTATAATTCATAATAAAGAAGACCAAATGAGAAAGTCAGCTATTGAATGGTTAATCACAACTTCCAAATGGTCCACATCAAACAAATGGACCTTCCATTATACATATCTGATCACAGGTACATGAAAACAAAGAAACGAACTAAACAAAACCCTTTACAAAGTGGTGCTCAACATGTTTGCTTACAACAACGTGTTTTGTCTATTCATAAATCTGCTTGAGGACTGAAACACATGTCAGTGCTCTCCATCCGATCAGTACCAATAAGTGACAGCCTATCATTGTATACATCTACATATCCAAATGCATCTGTACCTGGAGGACATTCGAGGGCAGCTTCAAGAACTCTGTGGTGTATTCCATGGGAATCAATGGTGTGTCCACCTTCGTGATCATGCCCGGCAAGGCAAACCTTTACACAGTTGTATGTGTGTATCAGGTTCATTACTTCGTCGTAATTCCACAGAAGTGCTTCCTGTGACGTCGCTCCGGGATCTAAAGGTAGATGACAACAGATTACTACTTTCTGTTTCATCTTTGTTGCTTCTTGAAGGATGCCATCTAACCATTCCAGTTGCTCCTTCCCTACACCTCCATTAAACTTGAGGAACCTTCTCTCTAGACCCACCAATCCAGCTGGACTGTTCTTTTCTATATTTGGATTCTTCTGTTGAAGAAATTTTAAAGCTTCCAATGTATTGGGATGATCTTGAGGCCAGCCGATGGCACTGATGTCGTAGCCATCCAAAATAACAAATCTGAATTCTGAGGTTGGTGAAAAATCATAATAAGCACGGCCGTCGGGACCTGGAATCTTCAATATTGGAAGTAATGTATCACGGGGAAGATTGTAGAGGCAGTGATTACCAATCATATGATAAGTGGGGCCATTGAATTTCTCAAATTCTTCAACAACTTTTCTTACTGTACCTAAGGATTGATCTTTTGGGCATAAACCATCAACTATATCCCCAAAATTGAGTGCAAATTTATGCCTTTTATGATCATTCCATTGTTGGACTGCCCTTTGCAGTACAAGAATGCTATGCCGATAAAACCTTGGAACGCCAATAAAAGAGCGACGATCAGGGATATCAGCATACTGGACATCAGAGATTACACTGAAAGAAAAAAGAGGCTCCTTCCCTTGTGCATTGACTAAGTTGTTTGCAGAACCCATAATCTATAGCTTGCCAGCAGGATCCTGTTAGACATTATAAAGTTATTGTAAGACTAGTTGCAGCTCCTATCCTCAGGTGTGCAATCAAATAACTACATTAACTACCTAAATGTTTTCCTGCCACTAATGACCAGAATATGCATCTATATCTTTTTTCTCTTCTCAGTTTATCTAACTATGGGCATACTCACCCACGCATGATCACAATAATCAGCAAAAGGCGATAGTTAAATTTGAACTCCATAGCATGAACTTACTATCAATTACTTATCTTGTCACATAAGTAAACTTTGCAGGGCAGTTATATTTGCAAACACCCACACATAGCAGCCAAAATTAGTCATTTTACCAATATGATCGAGAAAGAAACCAATAGCTTTGATAGTTTGTTCCCCACCAACCATGCGAATAGTACTTGCATATATGTTGACATTAGGCAACGAGATGAGCATTAATAGACAACTAGTGTAGAACACATTGAAATCAGTGTTTCTAACAAAACAAATGAACTGAATAAATATGTTATAGAAGTATTGAATATCATTAAGAACATAATTCTTTTTACTTTGATCCTCCTAAATAGCTATGAGCCAGAAGCTTGCTCATAGAAGCTTTTAAAACAGTTTTGCATCAGCTAACCACAATTTTTTTTATAAAATAAATAAACCCCATGTAGGCTTCTCTGACTCCTAACATGTACTACCATGGAAGCTAATGACTTTGGGAAACAATAGTCAGGAAATGCAAAACCACTTAAAGAACAGATCTTTACCCAAAAATAGGCATTAATAACAATTCAGAATCTGTAGAACCAATTCCCATAAACAATTCTACAGCTAAAATAATACAATTTGCTAATTAAACCTTACATTTATCACAGATGTATTGCACAGCCATGGAAAAAGCTTAAACAAACGTATATTTGATTTTACAAATTCATGCATCTACGACCAAAGCCCAGATAATCATGAGTGGGTCAGCGATTAATAAATAATTCAAATACACTAACATATACATTCTCTAGCCTGAGCTGAATTCCAATAAAATCGTGGGCTACAGCTCTGGAAAAGCTAAAATTCATCATTCATGTGGATGCAAATATGAGGGCAAAAAAAAAAAAAATCTTTTTTTTTCTTTTTCTTCCATTTTTTTTTTTTGGCAAATCTACGTAACTAAAGCTGTGTGCTTGCCAACCCAGAGAAATAGAAAACTAAAAAGAACGAGAGCGAGGAAGGTACGGACCGTACGATCTCTTACAGTCTGGTTGAAGAAGCCCAGTTGTGTCTTCACTTTGTTGTTGAGAGAGAGAGAGAGAGAGAGGGTAGAATCGTAGTTTTCTGGTTGTTTAAAGCGCACGACAGGATTCTGCAACTACCACTCGACACGACACCGTTCTCTTCGAAGCAAATATAGTGATTCATGTGGAGTCGGAATCACCAGATTGCCTTTTCTTAATCTCACCGACAATCTTGCAAGAAAGGTAGAGCCTGTGGCTTTATTTAAGCCTCAAATTTTAAATTCTTCTGGTGCGTCCACCACCAGGGAATTATTTTTCTTTCGTGCATTTGGGGCTCTTCGCCACTTGGAATGGGTTGTTGGGTGGGTCCCTTTGACTTAGTCAAACATATTAACCCAATCCTCATCTTTTAATTGGGTTGTGGGCCTGGATAATAGACTATTTGGGCTATTTGATGTTCCGGTCAAGAGTCAACTGATGATTTTGGAAAACGTTTATTCAATTTAGATTTTTAAAAATTTAAAAAATTTGGGTATATTTAGTTAAGTTTTTAACAGCTTTATCAAAATTATAGAGCATTGAACTAAAATTTTAATAAAATTTTAAAAAGTTTTTAAAAATTATAAAGTATATAATTAAAATTTTTTATTTTATAAAATTTATACGTATTTAAAAAATTAATAAATTTTAAAATATCCACATTTTAATAGATTTTATTTATAAATTTTATTTAACTTTTTTTTAAAAAAAAATCACTAGAAATCTTTCTCCCACACGATTAATTTTTTAAAAAATTTAATTAAAATTAATAAAATTCTCTCAATTTTATTAAAATCATTCACTTATAAAAAAAAATTATAAAAATTAATATTGAATATGCTCAAAGCCAAGTGAAGAACCCAAAATAGCCTTGGTTATAAATAGTTTCCTTAACTATTTATTTCCCTACTCGACCATTTTTCAAGTTCCAAAACATATACAAATATAAATTTTGTGAATTAATTTAGAAAAATTGAAAATTTTAAAGCTACCAAAATACATTCAAAACCTAAAACGCCGAGCATGCTCAAGCTACAAAAATTGAAGTAGATGGGTGATCTTTATCTACCACAATTATTCTATCAGTTGTGGCAAGTGCTCCATTTGAGCAAACTCTAACTTCTCTCTGTTTCCTTCATCTCTCTTCAGCTTTTGTTCAAACTTTGCATCTATAGGTCACCATCTGGTAAATATTCTAACCTCAAATTTCTCTCCATCACCACAAAGGCTACCATTTATTGGAAACCTTCATCAACTTGGCAACTCCCTCATGGGTCCCTTTGGACATTGTCCCACAAATACAACACTTTAATTCTCTTACGCCTCAGACAAATTGCAACACTAGTTGTTTCTTCTGCAGACATGGTCAGTGAGATAGTCAAGAACCATGACATTGCTTTCTCCAACAGGTCTAAAACCACTATCATTGGTTTCTTATTCACTTGGTCCAAAGACATGGCCTTTACTTAACGACGTGTACGGGGCTTGGAAAGATTTGTGTTGTGGATCTTCTAAGCCTTAAAAGCGTGCAAGAATTTCATTACGTAAGGGAAGAAGAAATAGCCACATTGGCGAATAGGATTCATAAAGCTTCCACTAAAACTGGGCGTGATTGTATAAATCTAAATGAGTTGATGATTGCAGCATTCAACAAGCCAGAACGAGCAACTCTTCTTCTCTTCCACGAGCAACTCTTCTTCTTCGCTTCCTTTTCACACTCTTCTTCTTCGCTTCCTTTTCACACTCTTTTTCTTCGTTTCCTTTCTCTGTTCTTGTCCCTCCTCTCCTCCTTGCCTTTCTTTCTCTAGTTTGTGTGTGTCCTATGGCTCAGGATATCAATTATCTCGAGTTTTCATTTACACCCAAAAAGCCTCCTACTTTAGGTTTTGAGTTTTAGATATTTCTTGTTGCCATCTTAGTTGTTGTAGTATTACTAATCCTTCTCTGTTAGTGGCACATCCACACGCATGAGATATTTTTGCCACCAGATTACAACACATTCTCTCTAAATAAAAGGAGATACCAATGACACTCTCACTTTAATATAAGAGAAATACCTCACTCACAAGACTAAAGAGACACCACTACAAAAGAGAAATTAATTTTCTCTCTACGAAAGTCTCTCAAATAACTAAAGAAGAAAACTCACACAATATGTGAGATGCACTTGAAGGAAACGGGATGCAAATGGTGAAGGGGGAAGGGAGTATTTATACTTGAGCTCACCCACTCTCTTTAACACGTTACATATATATATATATATATATATACATATATCAAGTCCACATTGGAGGCCACCGAATTCGGTGGCCTTAAAGTTTGACATTAACTAACATTTCTCCCGCTTAATGCCAAAATTGGTAATCCTCCATATTTTTCTAAATTTGTCATTCCATACTTGCTTACGTATCTGCTAAGCCATACGAGGATCTACACCTTACAAACTTATTAGTATTGATTGGCTTGGTCATCACATTTATGAGGTTCTCACTAGTGTGTATCTTTTGCATATCTACACGTCTATCTTCTACTACTTCTCGAACAAGGTGATATTGAACTCCTATGAGTTTAGTTCTTAAATAAAAGACTAGATTTTCTAAATTTGTTATTCCATACTTGCTTACGTATCTGCTAAGCCATACGAGGATCTACACCTTACAAACTTATTAGTGTTGATTGGCTTGGTCATCACATCTGTGAGGTTCTCACTAGTGTGTATCTTTTGCATATCTACACGTCTATCTTCTACTACTTCTCGAATAAGGTGATATTGAACTCCTATGAGTTTAGTTCTTAAATAAAAGACTATATTTCTTACAACGTGCAAGATACTTTGACTGTCACGAAACAATGTGATCTTTTTCTGTTTGTACCCCAGCTCCTTGAATAATTTTTGTACCCAAACAGCTTCCTTGGATATAATATTTACCATCATTTTATTTATTTTGATTGATTTATTACTTTAAGACTAATTTAATTTATTAATATATATATGTATATATAGTAATATTTAATTGTTCTAGAATATTTTCATAGAAAAGGTATAACATGAATTGTTTCAAATATTTTTATAATGAAGACAAAACCATATTTTCAACTTATTATACAATAATATAATATTTATATATATCTTTCTGTCATTCTCAAAAAAAAATTCAATATGTCATTTTCAAATATATTAATGTATATAAACGTATGTTAAGATATTCCTTTTGCCGCAACAACTCTTCTTCTTCACTTTCGCGAGCAACACTTCTTCACTTCTGCGAGCAACTCTTCTTCTCTTCTACGAGCAACTCTTATTCTTTACTTCCTTTTCACACTCTTCTTCTTCTTTACTTTCTTTCTCTGTTCTTGTCCCTCCTTTCCTCCTTGTCTTTCTTTCTCTAGTTTGTGTGTGTCCTATAACTCAGGATATCAATTATCTCGAGTTTTCATTTACATCCAAAAAGCCTCCTACCTTAGGTTTTGAGTTTTAGATATTTCTTGTTGCCATCTTAGTTATTATAGTATTATTGATCCTTCTGTGCTAGTAGCACATCCACACGCATGAGATATTTTTGTCACCAGATTACAACATATTCTCTCTAAATAAAAAGAGAGACCAATGACACTCTCTCTTAAATATAGGAGAAATAACTCTCTTACAAGATTAAAGAGACACCACTACAAAGAAGAAATTAATTTTCTCTCAATGAAAGTCTCTCAAAGAACTAAAAGAGAAAACTCACACAATATGTGAGATGCACTTGAAGAGAACGGGATGCAAATGGTGAAGGGGGAATGAGGTATTTATACCTGAGCTCACCCCCTCTTTTCAACACGTTGTGTATATATATATATATACATATATCAAGTCCACATTGGAGGCCACCGAGTTTGGTGGCCTCAAAGTTTGACATTAACTAACATTTCTCCCATTTAATATCAAAATTAGTAATCCTCCATATTTTTCTAAATTTGTCATTCCATGCTTGCTTACATATCTGCTAAGTCATAAGAGGATCTACACCTTACAAACTTATTAGTGTTGATTGGCTTGGTCATCACATCTGCGAGGTTCTCACTAGTGTGTATCTTTTGCATATCTACACATCTATTTTCTACTACTTTTTAAACAAAGTGATATTGAACTCCTATGAATTTAATTCTTAAATAAAAGACTGGATTGCTCGCAATAGGCAAGACATTCTGACTGTCACAAAATAATGTGATCTTCTCTTGTTTGTTCCCAAGCTCCTCGAATAATTTTTGTATCCAAACAGCTTCCTTAGATATAATATTTACCATCATTTTTATTTATTTTGATTGATTTATTATTTTAAGACTAATTTAATTTATTAATATATATATGTATATATTGTAATATTTAATTGTTATTTTCGTAAAAAAGGTATAACATGAATTGCTTCAAATATTTTTATAATGGAGACAAAATCATATTTTCAACTTATTATACAATAATATAATATTTATATATATATATCATTCTGTCATTCTGAAAAAAAAAAATCAATATGTCATTTTCAAATATATTAATGTATATAAACATATGCTCAGAAGGCACTTCTTTTTCCGCGAGCCACACTCTTCTTCTTCACTTCCTTTTTTACTTAAGCCACACTTTCTTTACTTCCTTTCCCTTGAGCCACACTTTTCTTAGCGCCATTCTGCATTTTCTTTCTCTCCCTCCTTGTCTTTCTTTCTCTAGCTTTTCTGTGTCCTATAGCTTAGGATATCAATTATCTCAAGTTTTCATTTACACCCAAAAAGCCTCCTATCTTAGGTTTTGAGTTTTGGATATTTCTTATTGCCATCTTAGTTGTTGTAGTATTATTGATTCTTCTCTGTTAGTGGCATCGCATGAGATATATTTTGCCCGATTACAATACATTCTCTAAAATAAAAGGAAAGACCAATGACACACTATCTTTGAATATGGGAAATATCTCTATAAGAGACTAAAGAGACACCCTCTGAAAGGAGAAATTAATTTTTTCTCTATGAAAGTCTCTCAAAGAACTAAAGGAGAAAACTCACACAATATGTGAGATGCACTTGAAGAGAACGGGATGCAAATGGTGAAGGGGGAATGGGGTATTTATACACCCTCTCTCTTCAACATGTTACATATATATATATATATATACATATATCAAGTTCACATTGGAGGCCACCGAATTCGGTGGCCTTAAAGTTTATCATTAACCAATATTTCTCCCACTTAATGTCAAAATTGGTAATCCTCCATAGTTTTCTAAATTTTTCATTCTACACTTGCTTATATATACGCTAAACTTCAGTATCTACACCATACAAATTATAGGTGTTGATTGGCTTGGTCATCCACGTCGCGAGTTCTCATTATTGTATCTTTTGTATATCTAGACATCTGTCTTCTACTACTTCTCGAACAAAATGATATTGAACTCCTATGTGTTTAGTTCTTAAATAAAAGACTGAATTTCTTGCAATGTGAAGGAGACTCTGACTGTCACGAAACAATGTGATCTTCTCCTATTTGTACTCGAACTCCTCGAATAACCTTTGTATCGAAATAGCTTCCTTGCATATAATATTTATATATATTTTATTCAAAAGACAAAACTGTTTATAAAAAGAAAAATCTAAAAGGTAAATTCTACTCAGTGTAAAAATACACCTATTACGTGTAAATATGTGTTTATATATATATATTCATCTATCATTTTTACATTTTCTTTTTCACCATCATTTTTATTTATTTATTTTAAATAAATGACACTTTTTATTTAACAAAGTGTTTTTATTATTGAATTTTTATTTAGCATAGGATAATGAGGTTACTTTTTTGTTTCATTGAGTTTTATATTATATTATAATAGTATAAATTTTTAAGAATATTAATTTTTATATTATAATAGTATAATTTTTTAGGATTAACAATGTTACTTTAAAGCAAAATTTGGCATGACATTGCTATAATAAAAGAAGTCTCCTATTATTTAATAGAGATTTTTTTTATTTATGAACTTTTATTTACATTTACATGTGTAAAATAATGAAGTTACTTGTTTATTTTGATTGATTTTATATTACTATGATACTATGTTTTTTAAAATATTGATTTTTATATTATAATGATATAATTTCTTAGGAATAATATTATTACATTTGATATCAAATTTAGCATAAAAATATCATTTTTATTGAAGCATCTCTAATAAAATATTAAAAATAAATGAGAATTCTAAATTTTGACATTATCAATCAATTTTAACATTTCAATAATCAATTTTAATATTCCAATAGATATATTAAAATTATACTAATTTTAAGTGTCATTCGATATGGTCACGAGATTACGTGCTAAA
>CM017585.2:4351131-4460126 GCA_007844105.2 Rhamnella rubrinervis
AAACTATCTCTATATTTAAATTATTCAATTTTTTACATATAACATATTTTTAAATTTTTAATTATATTTTAAAAATTATTATCATAATTTTTTAAAAATATATAAAAATATTTAAATAAATTATATAATACAAATATATATTATATAGTCTAAATATATATATATATATATATAATATTTATTAATATATATATATTTATTTAAAAATTATTTTATTATTTAAATATTCCATATATTAAAAAAATTAAATTATTAATATATTATTAAAAATTATAATAATTAAATTAATTATTATAATATAAAATTTATTTTAATATTAAATATATCTTGGATAATCCTATTCGATATTCAGCCGGCACTAATATATCTAATTTAATATTTTATTAAAATAATACTATTCTTTTTTAATTAAAATAATATTATTCTTTTTTCAGTTTTTCTATTCCAACTTTACCCATCCTATCCTACGTACCAAAGACAATCTAAAACTAAATATTTTATCATATTTTTTCTATTTCTTTCGGAGTCTCTTATTCTCAATTGAACTCGGGATCTTTATCTCTTTGCTTATTCTTAAAGAATAATTTGTGAAAGAATTCGGATACCCTATCTAACAGTTAGATAAAAAGAGATACATAGAGAGCAAGGCAAAACATCCAAGTTCGTAAGAAAAACCACATGTTTCACAATAACAGAGAGTTAAGTCATATAACCGGATAAATTTCGTGTATGCCACCGAATTTTTTTTTTTTTCCTTCTTGATTGATAAAAGTAGTCGAACCAAATCCAAATCATATAAGATATTTCTAAGAAAAAAATATTCAATGATCGTCCAATCCATTGGACTCGCTTAACATCATTAAATGCCACCTGCCTTAACACGGCTGAAATAAGCTCGACTTTAAAAAAGTAGTGCTTAATAAGCTGAGACGTGTAATATATGTAGAGCATCGAATATCGTAGCAAGTCCTCTGTGTGTCAGAAAAATAGTAGAGAAGGATATGGTCTAGTCAAAAGGGCAAAACAACTTTTGTACAATGCTATGCCAACCATAAGTAAGAAGCTGCTGTCAGGTAACCCACTAAATGAAGAAAAACGCTAAGTAGGAATAAGCCAAACATCCCAAATACCTATACCACCCACCTTCAGAGTGCAGGAAGCAGCATTTAGAAAAACAGAAGTACAAATAGGGATAGCAACAACATACATTGAGAGAAACAATCCTAAATATATGTTCTCCTTAAGAAGCTGCTGCTACACCCTGCTTCAGTGAGACATCGATGGCGGGGATGACCCAAATGACGGTAGGAGCCATCCTTGCTTCTGTGCATGATCCACATAGAAACTGAATTTCTCCTTTGCGTTTGGAATGTCGAGGGCTAGGTCATCTAGGCTATCCTTGATCCGAGTGAAACCTTTGGTCATTTGGGTTATTGTAATCAGGCCTTCACTGAAGCCAACCTGTAACAGATCAAGCATCCTATCATTCTTCTTCTCCATAGCCATTATCAATGCCTTCTTCACTACCTCGTGGTTAAAGAAAGGCATCCCAAGATCCGGATACACTGGCAAGCTTCATTCCGACTCCCCGCTTTGTACTCCTCTAACAGCTTCATTATCTTGTCCTTGGCATCCTCCACTGCCCAACCAGTTCCACCTCCCCAACACCTCAGGATCCTCTCACCTGCTGTGTCGAGAGCAGCAATCAGGGACGAGAGCCATCCGAACAATCTCACTCCCACTGCAATCGGGTGGCAACTTGCTCCCAATTTCTTCAAGATTCAGAGGAGCTAAGACGTCATCAATCACAGCCCTTGAAAAAAAAGCAAGCTCATTTGAAGCATCTAAAATGTCCAATGCTGTATCATCCGCAGATTCTAAAAGCAAGACAAAGCCACTGACAATGTCCTCAGTAGAAAAGATCTCAATATGAAGTGCAGAAAGCAGAACAGAAGCCATTTCCTTCTCACGATTCTTCCTGTCCATCGCAAGGGTGATAAGCTTCTTCAAAATATCGGGTTATGTTCAGGTGCCCTAGATCTTCAAGGCTTCGGATGAGTTCAGGTATATCATCTGAGAGAAAATATTCGTGGATTATGGTCACAGCTTCTTTCTTATAATGCCTAATCTCTTCATCTTCTTTCATATATGAACCATCAAGCCATCCTTCAGATATGGCCTTGGGTACCAGTGAGTGGAACAAAGTTTTTGCAGATGGAATGTCAAGAGCAAGGTCATCAAGGCTCTCTTCCAACCGAGAGAACCCCTTTACCATTTGACTGGAACTTATCAGACCTTCCTCAGATGCTTCCTTTAATAGCTTCCATATTAGAGGTTCTGCTGTTCTTATTTCCATGGCAAGAACTAAAGCCCTCTTCACAACCTCATGATGAAAGAAGGAAACTCCTAATTGCCTTATGCAACTACAGGCCTCAAATGCGTCACCACTTTCCACATATTCCCTCAACAAATCAACAATCTTTTCTTCACTTCCTCGACAGTAATGTGAGTGCTACCACCCCACCTTCTCTCTACCAGTTCATGATGATGTGGAGCTGAGAGATACCTCTTCTCAGCAGTTTGAATTGCCTGAAATCCCTTTGAATATTCTGGGAGTGCTTTCTTTGCCCTGGTCAGGAAAGCTGGAGGCAGAATGTCATCAACCACTGCACGAGCAAGGAACAATGCAAGAATGTCAACAGCATCAGGTATGTCAACAACAAGGTCATCAACAGATTCAAGAAGCATGAAAAATCCATCCCTAATCTGGGTGGGGCTGATGACATTGGCATATAAAGCTGAAAGCAAAACTGAAGCCATCTCCTTCTCCTTATCATGCCTGTCCATGGCCAGGGAAACAAGCAGCTTAATGAGGTAAGGCGATATTCACTTGAACCAAGTTCTCTGAGGTCTGATGCAGCCAAGTCAACATCACCTGTACTGAAGTATTCCTCAATTATAGAGACCAAGGCTTTCTTATATTCATCTAGAGGATCTGAGACAGTTGACCCAACAAGCTGATATGGTTCCTGTTAAAGATATGAACAAAAGTAGCATATTAACCAATGAACTCCTAATAAATAGAGGAACATAACCATCACATCAATCAAACAACTTTTAACAAGGGAAATCAAATTGAGAGCAATCTGCTGGTAGCACATCCCCTACGAATGTGTCACAAATAATGAAGACAAATAAATAAATTAAAAGCAGCAAATTACCTCGCCACTATCATAGTTGGGGTCTTTCCGATCAATATGGGATTCACCGTCAGTATCAAGCAGTTTTCCCCATGTTCCCTTACCGCCACCACCATCTTTTTAGAAAAGTTAAAAGGGAAAAAAGTCTATTAGAGAGGAAATTCTAATGAACAACTAACTGAAACAGCATATTAGCACCACCCAGCACTGAAACAAACAAGAAGAAAAATTAAAATCATTAGTTCTAAAGATAGTCAAATGACTAGTTCTGAATTACTCTCAACACTTGCCACAGAATGCCCAGATTTATAACCAAATTAACACTAAATAAGTTTTTCGGAAATAAAAGCAATTCAGGCACAAAGCATACATATGTCTTCTCAAGCATTTATCACATTCATAAAGAAATTTTAGAATTAGACGCATGGAATCAACAAATTAATGCCATCCAAAAAAAAAAAAAATTTCCTGTTAATAGGTTGGTGCATGCAACACATTTCTAGACAGGACAAGAAAACTGAATGCAAACGACTATGCAACAGATCCGAGCACGATAATAAGCAATAGTTCTATATCATACATGTTATTGAAATATTCTGGTCCCTTAAAAACTGCATAAGCTAACATAATTGAACACATGAGAAAGTACAAGAGAGACAGAGAAACTCACCCCTTCACCCCAAACTTTCCCGAATGAGACCGACGCACATGTCTCACAGCTATACCAGCTGTTGGTGCCTTCCCACCAGGTGGAGCTTTTATATGATGTTCAGAAAGCAAAGATGTTGGAGATTTTGGGGATGATAACAAAGTATCCGCATTATGGCTAGCTACTTTTAACATTTCCCTCTGCTCATCCGTGAGAAATCCTTCATGTGACGCCATATAAAAACAACCCTATATAATCAAAAGAAAATGCGATTCAGGGTACCAGATTCCACTTCTCCACTTTCTTTGAAACCATGGTAGCAATACAAATAATTCACTAAAACTTAAGTCAAATCCTTTAAAATGTATCAATATCACCAGCTGAAACTTATAATATTGGTAAACAATTTTCTGAATTAACAATAGTGCGCCAAAATTACTTCATAACAAAAATTTCAACCATACTTGCAATCCACTTTCTCTTAAGGAAATACTAACCAAAATAAATGACACAATTGTACTGGATTACTTCTCAATAACGACTTTTTCTTACTTAGATATTGGATATCAGATCCAAAATAAGTCAAAACTGAGAGCATCTACTGTAAATTCAAACCTAAATGTGCGCGCACATGTCTGTGTTTGGTTGCTGCGAAAGTGAAAGAAACTAGAGAGAAACAAACCATAAGTACTACCAGGAGGCAGAAAAAACCAACAGAAAAAAAAACCTAGGCCTAGTTCAGAAACCGTATTATCCACAACAACGCATTGTTTTACTAGTTTTCCAGAGTCTGAAACAGAAGACACATATTCAATACTGTATATTTCTCTGTCATTTTACTTTTCCAGCTACCAAACAAACCATTAACACAAAGTATAAACTATTCTTCCAACAAGTCCAGCAACAGGAAACAAGCATAATACCAGCATATCGCCTAGCTTAAGAAAGAGAGAGTTAGTGAACCTGTACGAGATAAAGTCGAAGAGCGATAATCCAAAACCCTAATTTGATTCTTCTGTGCTTGGCCCGGATCTCGAGCCAAGACAGGAGAACGCTGTCGGATCTCCAAATCGGAGCTCCGTAAACCACTTCACCGGAAAGGAAGAAGAAGAAGTACAACGAAGTTGAGGAGGATCCGATAGCAAAAGGTAGAGCCCTAGATCAGAACGCCCGGTTCACAGCAAAAGCTATGGATCCAAATCTGTGCGTGTCCCTATCGGTTGAAGGAGAAGAGAGCGAGTGAGAGAGAGAGAGAGAGACAGTGCAAATGGATGAGAATGAAAATGGGATTGGGAAGACGTATTTATATGGAGGCTGCGGTTTCGGGTACACGTCACAGGGGTATCGGTTTGTTGTACACGTGGCCTTCGCGGTAAAGTCAGGCCCATGTTCTTTCCTGTCTTTGCTTCCACCCGGCTCGGCCCTAACCGGTTTAGGGTTTTGCTCTACAGTCTATATTTACCAAAATACCCATAAATTTTGTCTTTGTGACTTCACCATTTTTTTCTTTATATTTTTAAATGAGTAAACACCAGTAAATGAACTGGACACGTAGTTTTAAGCTATTTTCAGCACAATATCCATGTTATAAAATATTGATACAAAATTTAATATCTTAGTTTTAAAATGTATTTTAAACCCATTTGTTGTCTTTTATTATTATTATTATTTAATTTTGCTTTTATTTAATGATATGATATTGCTTTCATATTGAAATAAAATTTTTGAAGTTAATTGAGGAATTAAAATGGTTGAAAACAACCCTATAAAATTATTTAATGCTCCATAAATATTTATAAAAGGAATTATTCTGATGCTACTTTTATTAATTAAGTCTGATTTGAAGATTGGAAAAACGCATACCACAGCGGAAATAACCTCAGCACACTCGTGTACTTGTCAAATGAGAAAAGAAATTAAGTATGGATTTTTATGGAAATTGACAGTTCATGTGACAAATTTAAGTATCACTCATATTCATATTCTGAATCACAAATTATGGAAATTGACAGTTGATGTGACAAATTTTAATATCACTCATTTTATGAATCGATTTAATGCACTCAACACGTATGTATATTTCTGTCTTCTAAATATTTGTCCAAGTGTTTTGTTTTTCCAAAAAATTAAAATTAATAATAATAATAATATGAATATATTTGATCAAAACAATTTCTCAAGTATGAACGTACTTGATGGGGCAGCTTCAACACGGATGTGACTTTGTTAAATATATTTACAAAATTATACGAAATTAATATAAATATGCGTACGTGACACTTTTAAATTAAAAATTAATTTTAAAGAAAGAGAATAGAACGATATGAATTATTATAGTATTGTTGGAGCCTTACTTCTGTTTTGAATGGTATTTTGAGTAATTTGAGGATCTAAAAATAAATAAGGTGGTTAGAGCCTTGAGGACACGGGTACGATACTAGCTAAAAGCACTCCAATATTTAAGTTAGTAATCAGATCTTAGAAGTAAGATAACAAAGTTTTTATAAAATTAAATAGTCATTTACTTGAGTCAGATATCTTTGAAAAATTTATAAGAGAAAAAATTAGGTGTTTTTTATATTTTACGTTCATACTCCACCATACATAACCACTTTAGAAAGTGGAAGTGTAGGAGAGCCGAGTAAGTAAGTGGGAGGAGTATCTGTGGAATGTAAAAGTTATTTTCTACATAGCATCCCAAAATTTATTACAGCAGATTAGTGCACTAAATTTCAAAAGGCCACAAGAGTTCTGTGTCTAGGCTTTGTACCTGGTTCTATATCTGGATTTGAGGATTCATACGTCTATCAGTCTTGGACATTAGGTTTAATAACTTAGGCTTCTATAAATGCTATATAAAAACCTTATAACAAATTAAATGCACATATCAACTCGGCTAAACATAGGCTTAGTAGTATTTCATGATGTATAGACTTCTAACTTCTCGAAACATTACTCTCCAAGCAACTTACCAATTATCAAAGACATCAAACCCTATTAATTAATTAATATTACTCTCCAAGCAACTTACCAATTATCAAAGACATCAAACCCTGTTAATTAATTAATATTTCTAATACTTTGCATATTAGCCACACTTTTTTTTTGGGCTCAAAACAGACTCAATTACCTTATATAATGATACAATGCAGAAGCAAAAACCAACTTGAAAATCAACAAATTCACAAAAACAAACAAGAAAACAACGAGAGCTTAGAAATTAAAAAAAAAAAAAAGAAAAAGAAAAGAAAAAGAGAAAAAGAAAAGATATGGCTGTGAAGATAAATAGATTAGGTCAAGCTTAAGACAAAAGGAGGTGAAACATAGATATAATATTTTAAACCAAAGGTTTGAAGAAGGACATGGCTTAGTCTATTTAGTAAGCAATTTTAAGAACATAATTAAGTATGACATATGGGTTTCAAAATGGATAAGGTTTTATATTATGGGATGAATTTGAATTTATATATTACAATATTATATAATTGAAAAAGGAGATTAAAAAGAAAAACTATGAAACTGCTTGTTTAGGGGAATCAATTTTGTAGGGGAAAATAGTGAATTATAATATAAGATGTTTAATTATAAAAGGATAATGAGGCATCTATATATATATAATCCTAGTTAACAGAATTCCTTAAACAATAATTAATGGATTATAAGAAGTATGATAATCAAGCACATAAAACAAATATGAATTGGAGTCTAACATAGAAATGAAATTACATAGTTCAAAAAGTCCTTGTTTGTTCCTCCTCCAACACCACAGGCTTCAGAGTTCCAAGTGCATGAGATTGTGGATATCAACTAAGCATTGGAAAAACTTTTCAATTTTTTAAAAAGTTTCATGAATTGGGTGTCATTTATTTTATGTGGATTTCTTCAAAATTTTAAGTAGTATGAGAATATTAGTGAAGATTCAGACACATAAATGTGGGATTTATACAATAGTTGCACAAGTAAGGAATTGCAGTCTTTTAGATTTGATGTTGGTTGATTTTTCTATTTGGAGTGGCTTTAATTCACCTTTCACTCTGCCCATTCCTTGATGAGTAGTATCTAATTTTTGTGAAATTGTACCACTTGGTGCTCAGGTCTGCAAATCATATTACACTCGGCTTAATTTCCATGGAACAATACTGAGTATTTAAAAAAAAAATAATTTTCATATTTTCTTTTTCAATCAAATTTACTAAAAGAATATATTCTTTTATTTAAAAGACTTATTTGACATTATTTTATCAATAAGAAATGAAGATGTTTGGGAAGAAAGATCCAAATCCTAAATGCATGTGAAAAGGTCATGCATTTGAAATTGCCATTTTGTATTAATGCAGCTTCCGTGCACGCACACAAGAATTGGGGATGAGCGACAAGTAAGAACTAATGCTCGTCATAGTATACTTGTTGAACTTCAGTGGTAATTGCATTCACTGAACTTTCATGTTTATACAAGGAATGTTAAAACACTTAATAATTAATAAACTAAATATTATATATATATATATATATACATATATATATATATATATATATATATATATAAACAGGTAGAGAAAGAGGGAACAGTGAAATTGGGTTGGTTCAGTTTTGAGTTTAAAATGAGATTTAGCCTTCAAAAAGTTGAAGGTCGGTGCGGTTTTGATTGGGCCTAAAAACCAAATTGACATTCTTTACTAGAACATCATCCCTAAGAAGTTTTGCATGTGTTCTAGATCTTTAACTTTAAATTCAATAGATAGAATTTTCTTTAACCACTACATCTCGACAACTATATTATCTCTAATTAATATTATATCATCGACATATATAAAAGTATTGTCTTCTTCCTTCTATAGATTCATGGAAGAACATAGTATGATCGAATTGCCCTTTTCAAATTTCCGACCTTTTATGACTTTTGTAAATCTTTCAAACCAAGTTCTAGGTGACTTTTGAGACCATATAGGGATTTTTTAGTTTACAAACTTGATTTTCTTCACCTTTTTACTGAATTCAGATGGTATTATTATAAACACATCCTCATCCAAATCACCATTTAAGAATGCATTTTTATCAAATTGTTGAAGAGGCCAATCCAAATTAGCTGCTAAAGACAAAAGAACAGGAATAGTATTTAATTTAGATCCTATAGGTGCAAACATTTCTGTGTTCAATTCCATAAGTTTAAGTGAATCCTTTAGCTATAAGCTGGGCTTTGTAACGTTCTATGGTTCCATTTGCTTTGTATTTCACCGTGAAAACTCATTTATAGCCAATAGGTCTTTTCCCTCTTGGTAACTCAGCCACTTTCCAAGTTCTGTTTTTCCTAATGCCAACATCTCCTTTGTCACTGTCTTTCTCCATTCGAGAACCAGTAATGCCTCTTGAATATTCCTTGATATTTCTGTATTGAGCTTAGTGGTAAAATTATACAAATCAAGAGATAGGGCAGTGTATGATACAAATTTAGGAATGAGATGAAAAGTACAAGACTTGAATTTTTTTCATGAGTGCTATAGGTAAATCAATATAAAAAATATCCTTGTTACTAAGATGAGAGGAAGGCTTATAAACAGTTAGAGCTATCACCAGTTCTGACAATTAAGGTGCTGGAGTTATGAGTTCCTTTGACTTTGAGTTTTGGCCTCCTTAAGTGAACCAAAATCTCTTTGCTTGTTTACTTGCATCTCCCTCTAAGGTCAAGTGTTCATCTTTAAATGACATAAAAGTGGCCGACTCAAAGCTTAGATAAATTAGGTGGAAATGGCGGGTATATTGTTTGGGATAGACTTAGAAAAATGAAGATTAAAATTTAAATTGAAAAAAATAATAGAGCTTCCTCCTTCAAGTATTAAGCCTTGAAGGGAGGATATTTGGAAGAAAATGAATATTTTCAAAAAATATAACATCAAGACTAATACATAATTTTGAATGGATGGATCTTAACTTTTATACCCTTTTAAGTGGGAGAATAGCCAAGAAAGATGCTTTTAATGGCTTTAAGATCTAATCTATTCATGCCTTGAGAACAAACATGAACAAAGACAATACATGCAGACACTTTAAGTGGAAAACTAGAGTTAAAATGAGAGTAAGGAAAAAATCTTAGAATTTGCACAGGGATTTGATAAGAAAGAACACGGCTTGACACCAAAATATTTTTGGCATGTTGGTGGAAAACATTAAAGTATGGGTAACATCAAGAAGATGTTTATTTTCAGTTTTACAATATTATTTTGTTGGGAAGTATTTACACATGTTTTAGTGAATTATCTCATATTCTTTAAGATAATTCCCTAATATAATGTTAGAATACTCTTTGCCATTATTAGTGCAAAATAAGGGTGTTCATAAAATCGACAACCGTAGTAATCGACCGACCACATCGTAAAAATTAAATTTTTTCGATAACCATTGATGAGCGATTGATTAATCAACCGTGTATAATAGATGACAATTGGTTTCGATGTCGAGTTTTAAAAACCGGTCACCAAAACCGACCACCTAATTTTTATTAATTTTATTTTATTATAAATAAATTAAGTTAATATGAAATAAAATATATTTTATTTTTATTTTATTAATTTTGACTATAATATATTTTTAAGTTTTTATTTAATTTTAGATTATTTATCTTACTTATTTATTTTTATTGTATGCTTTTTATATTATATTAACTTTATTTTTTAATAAATATGTATATTAAAAATTGAAGACTAACCATCTGATCGAAAACCGTTTGGTGGTTTTTCAATTAAACAAATTTTCGATTATAAAACTAACCAACGCCACCACCGGTTAAAAAATTAAAACTATCTATAACAGACAAAATATGAATTTTGATTTAAAATTTTATTTAAATTATTCTATGGAAATTAATAAATACAAAATGGACATTGGTTTTATACTTTAAAAGGTAAGCCCAACATACTTGAGTATGATCATCAATAACGGTGACAAACCATTTTGTATAAGTGTGATTTAGAATTTTAGAAGAACCCCAAGGATTATTATGTATCATAGTGAAGGGCGCAAATAGTTAATAAGCTGCTTTTGGGAATGAAGTGCTTTTATGTTTAGCTAGCTCACAAAATTCATATTTATAGTTAATAAAATTTTTATTTGATAATAAATAAGGAAATAAATGTTTTAAGTACTGAAGGTTGGGATGATCCATTCTCATATGCCATAACAAAATTTCACTATCTATAAAGCTAGATGTAGAATCACAAAATGTTATCAGACATTGTTCACTCACATCGGCCTTTTTAAAGTAATAAAGTCCTTCACACTTTTAGCACTATCAATCATCTTCCAGAATAATAAGTCCTAAAAAATACAGTAAGATGGAGAGCAATTAGAAGTTTTGGTCAATTGGTTAATAGATAATAAATTACAGAATAAATTTGGAATATGAAAGACAAATTCTAAGGTCATAAATTTTGAGAGTTTAATACTCCATTTTCCCACCGTAGATGAGAGTGAACCATTTGTAGTTTTTACTTTGACATTACTAACATATGGCAAGTAAGAAGAAAACAAATGATAATAAAAGGTTATATGGTCAGAGGCACCAAAGTTAATTATCTATGCAGTTTGTGACCGAATTGTATTAAAAGCATTTAAAAGGTGCCTCGTTGGGTTGACAAACCAAATGGGACAGAGGAAGATAACAGACTTGATGTCTAAAGACTTGAAATTATTTTATAAAGTTGATCAAGCTGTTATGAGTTGAATGCACTGCCGGATATAAAATTAGCGCCCTTGGTCTTTTGTGCCTTATTTGAAGAATTTTTATTCATTGCTAGGTAGCTATGATTTTTAAATTTTATCATGGCTTCCAATCAGCTGACTTTCCATGCAACACCCAACTTGTGTCCTTCGTATGTCTAGGCTTTCAAGAATATTCAAACTACATACGTCTTCTAGGTTGATTTGGACTTAGATTTAGGCTACCTTTTGCGCCGTTGGGCACTAAAGCAGACAACTCTTGTCCAGCTGTGACTTTTCTTTTAACATCATTAAGCGCCTATTTTCTTCACGTTGTACTTCAAAGAAAACTTTTCATGTGGAAGGTAGTGGATGTATACTCAGAATTCTTCCTCTAACGTCAACTAACTCGTGATTTATGCCATTTAAAAATTCATAAACTCTATCATTTTTAGTTTTTTCTTATAAGATATTGTATCAGTCTCACCACCATAAGTTTCAAAAGTCATAGAACCCTTGCTAGTTTTGATAGTTTCTACCCCTTTCGTGTCATCAGTTTCTGCCATAGAATTCTAGGTCTTTTTTTCCTTTTTTAATTTTTATTTTTAAAAGGAACCCAACTCTGATACTATGAAAAGTAGTTTTCAGTATTAATTGATTTAATTGTACAGTAGACAAGATTATTTATAGACTCTTGGAGATACACAAATAAGAAACTATGAAGATTTACAAAAAAATTCTAATTGACTTTTAATACAACTATCTTATTCCTAATAGGATTAAATATCTTGTATTTTCAACATATATATCTAATTTGCCCTAGTTATGACCAAGAATGAAAAAAAAAAATATCCACGAAATTTAGTGGATATTTTCCTTTTTGAAATGTGGATATTTTCTATTACTCGAAATTGAAAATTATTATAATTTTATAATTTTCGTTGATATTTTAGATATTTCTCCAATTTTCAAGATATTTTTGTTAAAATTTTCATGCCAATTTCTTCACAATTTGATCAGAATTTTCATAATTTCCATGAAAATTTTCGAAGTATCCTTGAAAATTTCACATATTGTATAGATTTTTTTTTAATTTTCAATTTTTATATATATATATATATATATACAAATCATGAATCATCTTCTCACTTTATATTTTTATAATTTATACGGATAGGATATATGTGCAAAACATGGAGTATTCTAATAATTACTTTAAACCTTTACAATTTATATGGATAAAAGATGTGTTATTTGATCAATATTTTTCTCAATACACTAGTAGAAATGAAGATACGGAAGAGTGAACATTTTCAACCATTAAAAAATTCTATGTGGTATTGAGTTATATTTAAATAATTATGTATTTATATTACTCTTTTAATGAATGAATAATTCATTACTAAAAAATAGTAGTATTTTTGTTACTATCAACGAGTATTGTAGGCTTCTTAATTATAAGAAATATAAATTATATTCAATATTTTTTTCTAATTTTTTAGTTAAATTGATAAAGTAATTAATAAATTAACATATATTAAAATTTTATTGAAAATTTCTATATTTTGTTATTAATTTTCATCATTTTTTTAAAGTTTTATTGATATCGATATTTTATCGAAATTTCTACCGATATTTCCGTATTTTTTACTTTTAATATTTTCATTGATACCGATATTTTCATCCTTGGTTATGACACCATTTAGATAAGATCGACCTTGATATTTTGGGGGTTTTAAGTAGACTCAAAAAGTAGGCCCTATATAAAAATATTTATATGAAGATTTAAAGATTTAAAAACAATAAATTTTTATTAAATAAAAATATTCAAGATTATTAAAATGATAATTTAAAATTTTCAGAAGTCTAACTTAATTTTCTTTTCTAATATTTTTTTTGGTAAAAATATCAACAATTATACTATAACAATTAATAAAATATTCTATTATATTATTAATATTTGAGAAATTTGTCCATAGAAATTCATTAAGATTGAATAAACTCTTCAATTTTACTTCTTTTTTTCTTTTTTCATGTCCAAAAAATAATTTTTAGTAAATATATTAAATCAATCCATAATCCAATGCCAAACTTTAAATTAGTTGAAGGACAATAAAACTTGATAATAGATTTCCACTTAAATAA
The DNA here is from genome assembly GCA_007844105.2 of Rhamnella rubrinervis. Classification (NCBI taxonomy): domain Eukaryota; kingdom Viridiplantae; phylum Streptophyta; class Magnoliopsida; order Rosales; family Rhamnaceae; genus Rhamnella; species Rhamnella rubrinervis. The sequence goes on from CM017585.2 coordinate 4,364,818, forward strand.
ACTGTATTATTCTTCAAATTGTTATCAAAGAACAAGAATTCATTAAAAAATCTATCATTCAATAAAAAGTATATAGATGACAAATATCATATCAGTATTGGTTAGAGTGCAATAATATTTTGAAGACTAGGGCTTTGTAGAATTAGTGTCTAACACACATACACATAAAAATGTCTTTCTTATCTCCCTATATGATAAAATAACAAAAAAATAAAAAAGGAGAAAATGATCCTTTTAATAAAATGAGAAATAAAAAGATAAAAAATATAGTTTATATAAGTTATCATCACAAATAAATGATAAATGGGGCCATCCAAAAGAAAAAAAACGTTTTTAGAAGTTATCATAACTAAATAAATGTTAACCAGGACACTCACATCTTTTAATTAATACATTATTGTAAAAGGTAATATTTTTACAGTTTTAAAAGATTTTATTATTTATAAATAGATTTATACATTTAATATATATATATATATATAATATTGTATATATAATTTTTTTGGGGATTTTATGCATTTACGCACGCTACCTATGCTAAGGGCCGATTTTGTATCTAGAAGTTCTCTAATAAAGATATATAAAAAAACATAATTCATTTTTCACAACACTGATACGGTATTCCTTTATCAGTATATGAAATTTTGTTATTGCATGTGATTATGGATCTTAATAAACTGTTAATAAAACACCACAATGGTTGGCCATTAGATCTATGCCTATGCTTGAAGTACATACTGCGTAAGATCATAATAGCTATAGATTTAGCAATGATAATGATGTGAAATAATTAGGGGTGTTCATCGGTTAAAATCCAATTACTTTTGGTAATAACCAACCAATCTAATATTGATCGGTTTTTAAATTTTACAATCCAATCCAATCCAATTGAAAGCTCAAATCCAATCCAATAGTAATCGGTCTGGATTAGTTGTTTCAATTGGTTTTGGATTGGATTGATTATTAGCTAAGCCAATCCAATCTTAAACAAGAAAACAACATTACAAATAAATCCACATTATAACAACATCAACAAAAGTAGCTACAACAGTTGTGTATATTGAAAATTTACCATCATCACAGGTTTTCACATGAGGCCGATCATGGCAAAAACAAACGAAAATTAAGAGAAACAAATAGTAAAAGAAACAAATATTATCACCTCTTGGTCATCTTAGGCTCTTATAAATCTGGTAGTGTTTCTTTGGAAGAAATAATATCTAAAAAAGAGGGAGAAAAAAACAAATTAATGTAAATGGAAAAATAAATAAAAGAAATAATCTCTTTAAAAAAACTAAAGTGATATTAAATAAATTCACAAAATTTTAAATTACCTAATTCAATCTCTTCAATTTCATCCAATAACTCATGAATATCAATAATTTTTGAACTCCTCAACCAATTTTGTGAACAAATAAGTGCTTCCATTATTTTGGTAGATAATGAACTCCGAAATAGATCAAGTATATGACCACCAGTGCTAAAAGTTGATTCGGAAGCCACAGTGGACATTGGAATGGCCAAAACATCTCGTGCATTTTGAGACAATATTTTATACTTAGAAGTATTAACATTCCACCATGCCAAAACATCAAAGTTTGGATTTTTAGGATCCTCACAAGCCTCTATCAAATACCGATCCACTTCAGTTTTACTTTCTATTCCATCAATCTCCATAACAATTCTCATATAACCAGAAGTAAATTGAACATCGGGATCTACTTCACTATCAACCTCCAAATCATTTTCATTATCTAACTTATCCACATTTTGTGCATATGAACCATCACACATAGTTGAGTAGCAAGCATATAAATTATGCAGTGTGTCTTTTACAAATGCTACCACATCTTTGCTTACTTGTTCACCATACAATATATCAAAACAATATTTCAAAAACCGTTCTTTATGTTGTGGATCAAGTAAAACAATAACAAACAACAAAATGTTCATAGTTTTGTAGTTTCCCCAATACTTGTCATATTTCCTCCTCATATTTTCAGCCATTGACTTGAGAAAAGGATCTCTACTATTACTCCAAGATTGCAATTGCGTATAAACCAAACAAAGTTGACGCAAAAACAAATTTGAAGTAACATATAAAGAACCTGAAAATTTTAATGTTGCTTCATAAAATGTTCTAAAAAATCTTATAAATGCTCGAGTAACTTCCCAATCTTCATAATTAGGCAACCCTTTCCTCCCACCCCCAAAAAACTCACGAATGTATTGTGGATCTTGCTCCTCCAGCCTATCAAAAGCCTTTTCAAATTTTTCAACAGCTTCTAACATCAATAAAGTTGAATTCCATCGTGTAGGAACATCTAGACATATAAGTTTCTTGCAAAAAATTCTTTCTTGCTCAGCACAAGCCTTGAATTTTTGCATCCTTGATGGGGAAGTCCTAACATATCTTACCACATTACGAATTTTACTAATTGACTCATGATAATCCTTCAAACCCTCACAAACAATCAAATTTAAAATATGAGCACAACACCTAACATGCATGAATTCACCTTTCATGATTGACTTCTTCCAATTATTTACTTTCTTAACCAAGTATCCAATTGCACCATCATTAGAGCTTATATTATCCACTGTCACTGTAAAAATCCTATCAATACCCCAATCCAACAAACACAGCTCAATTGCCTTCCCAATGTTTTCCCCTTTATGACTTGTAATTTGACAAAAATTTATGATTTTTTTTTTGCAAATTCCAATCACAATCAATATAGTGGGCAGTAAGACACATGTAGTCAAGATTTTGCACAAATGTCCAAGTATCCGTAGTGAGGCAAACTCTTTGGGATGTTTTCTGCAAAATATCTCTCAAATTCTATTTCTCTCTTACAAAAAGTTTTAAACAATCTCTAGCAATAGTAATATGAGATGACACTTCAAATCTAGATTCTAAGGTATTGGAATAAAACCTAAAACCTTCACCTTCAACACAACTAAATGACAATTCATCAACAATCACCATCCTACAAAGAGCTTCTCTACATGCCTCTACACTAAATGTAGAAGCAACAAGTTTTCCTCCATCTTCTCCACTTTTTTTGGGTTGAAAGAATAAAGTTTTTTGTTTCTTGATGTCTCTATTTGGATATGCTACACACTGATTAGCCAAATGAGTCAACAAGTTTGATGTCCCATTTTTCTTACTTCCACAAGCATAATCCTTATGACAATAATTACATTTAGCGCTAGGATTATTTGCATCATCAACTATTTTAATAAAATGTTACCATGCCATTGAAGGAGGTCTACAAGGCTTTCTCTTACCTAATTGTGGTAATTGAGAAGAGGGTGCATCATTATTAGTATATGTTGTAAGAGTATTACTTGTTGTGGGTGTGAGAGGTTGACTTCTTGTAGTTGGCTCACTCATATTTGTAGGTATAACATCTTCTTCATTACATACCGGAGAAGTCATCTATTCAAAAAAATAAATACTAAAAACTGTTAAAATTATATTGAAAATCATCTAATATGTTAAAGCTTTAGATAAATATTATATATATAATTAGAGAAACATATAAATTAATGAAAGAAATTATCGAGTACGATGAAGATGGTGTGAAAGCCGTGGTGATATTTATTGAGATGAAAAATATAATCTGAAAAAAAAATTAGCTTTTAAAATATAGAATAATCTCACTGCAAATAGTTTCACAAAAACATACAATTATGGAAGAAACATACAATTCCTTTTCGTAATTATTTATTTTGAGCAGTTTGTTTTCATTATGCTGGTTTTGTCTATGTTTCACATCCATTCTCTTTCTTATACAAAGCAAATTTAATAAGTTAAAAGAGAAGAGTGCGTATGAAATGATATTTTAGATATGATTTTATTTATTTATTTATACCAAAAATAAGTCAAATCTAGTCCATCTTTGTGATAACTACTTGGTGTCGATATAATCTTTGAAATTTGACCACACAAATAAATGGGTTCAAAAGTAAATTATCATAATGAGGAACACCAACTATTCTGTGTGTGTGCGTGTTACATTGACAAACATGAGCAATAATTTAAAACATCAAATTGAAATTTTCACAAGGGATAAGAAAAGCATATAGTATAATCTATTTTGTAACAAAATTTATTTCGTTAAGTAAATTGTAATATACCAAAAAATTGTAGTCTATGTGCTATATTAAACACACATTATTAACAAACTTACTAAATGTGCACCAATTGAGAAACAGAGTAAAGACTAGATGATAGAGAGTAAAGAAAAGCATGATGAAAAGCACAAAGTAAAGAAAAATGATGAAAAACATAAAGTAAAGAAAAATGATGAAAAACACAAAGTAAAGAAAAGTACAACCACCACCACAAATCTTCCATAAATGGGCAAACATGTTAAACAAATATATCAACTATTAATCAGTGGGGAAAAAAAGAATTCGTATGCAAATAATAGCCAGTGAACTACACTATCACAAGTAAGGGAGATCTGAGACGAAGAGAGTGAGAAACTGAGTGAGAGAGTGAAAGTAACAATAGGAGAGCGAAAAAGAAACTGAGAGTAATGTACCTGAGGCCCTGAGTAGTTGATGCTAGCAGTGAAAGAGAGGCTGTGATTGGTACTTGGTAGTGAACGGTGGGAGTGGGAGACTCGGAGAAATTAGATTTGGATGGTTGGGGTTTAGGGCTTGCGAAATGCTAATTGAGTAATTGTGATTTCGAATTAAAATCTATATTAAAAATATATATAAAAATATTAAAATATATATTAAATAATAAATATATAATACAATTGGATTGGTTTGGTTGTATTTTTTTCTACCCTAAAACCGACAACCGATCCAATGGTATTGGATTTGAAAAATACAAATCAATCCAATCCAATCACATGAATTTATCCAATAAAATTGGATTGGATCGGTTTGGATTGAATTGGATTGGTTGAATTGATTAATTTTGAACACCCCTAGAAATAATAGAGGTGATCTATGAAATAACAAAAATGAGTAGTATAATAATGGGTGAGCACTGAAACAATTTTAATAACGCTAGATGACTAGTAACCATCCAAAGTTTGTAATTATAAATTATTTGTAAAAACACAATAATGAGTTTCATTGGTATCATACCTATTGTATGAGTAATTAATTGATCTTGATCTTTATTTTAACAAGCTTGCAGCTAAATGAAACTCATTTTTTTTGTGAGTCCACATCTAATGAATTAGCTTAGTATGTGATACAATGATACTTGATAGGGATATTTTTGAAAACCAAAAGTAACTCAATCCAAAGCAAAGCACTTGGCTTGAAGTTTGCAAATTTTAGTTTATACTTTATGTTTTGTATACCAATATCTGTCATTGATTGTCAATTTCTACACAAATTGTTTTCTGCTATGCATTAGTTATTATATTTTATATGAAGGCTTATACCCTAGGAGAATAATAATAGTGTTTCTCACAGACAATGTTATTACTTATATTATTTCCTAGAAGAGAAAATATTGTTAAATATGAAAGGAATATTGTATACAACCTAGAAGGTTGTTTGCCTGAAACAAATTATTGAAAAACTACTTTCTTTTTTTCTGGTTGTATTATACATTTACCAATACACATGTTGTAAAGAATTTGAAGTTCACAGTCCAATTTTATATGTTATATTTTTTAAACTCGGTTGGTTATATTTTTAGGTATCATGAGTTTCCTTCTCCTATTGATTTTTTTTTTAAGTGATGCGTGCTTTGTGGGTAAATTGGTTATATACATATATATTGTTAAAATGGATGTTAAGTCTCCTAAATTTTTGTTAAGAATCCAAGATGATGTTTGTTGGTTGATCCATCCATCTATATGATATTTTATAGTTGTGATTAATGCTTTAACATGATAGACATATGTGGACTTACTGCCTACTGACACATCATTCCAAGATTATTAGATCCAATTGATTATGTTCTATAATACTGGTGAATTTACATTTTAAGTATTCAATAATGATTGTTTGATTATTTGGATTGATGTTGAATATCTTGTATCTAATATTTATATGCATCATGGTTTAGATGAATATTTGATTAAGCATCTAAAGTTGCTCACTAGATCATGAATTATGAATGTTAAATTACCTTTATAGTTTGGGGATGTATGATTTAATAGTCATATCTTTAATCATAGTCAAACCTAAATCATATCATGAATATTCCCATATTCAATATGTGAGAGTGAAATTATTATTATGCATCTGTATATTTTTCGGTTGTATCACTTATTGAACCATATGAATGTATGTAAATGAGTCTATAGCAATCGTGGATAATAAATTTTCATCAAATATTTTATACTAGAAAGGTGACTTGTTTTGCCCATTTATTCATTGTATTTTTTATGAGACATATTTATCTGCATTAAGGAAATAAAGCTTGAAGTTTAAAAATAAATACCATGAAATTTTCTAAAAGGAAAACCAATTCAATTATTTAGATTCTCATATAAATTAGTATTGAATTAGGAGTTTTGAAAATTATATTCTTGTAAGGGTTATACAAGTTAGCAATAAACTGCTAAATGCATTTATTAAGCCAAAATGAGTGGCTAAGTCTCATATTCCTATAGAATACACACCATTACAACTAGAGATCCTCATGAGACTGATCATGTTTGTTGAGCATGTGTAATGCTAGAACCGTGCATGACTAATAGGAGCTAAAGACGTAAATTTATGGAAAAAGAAGTTGCAAATGATAATTTGTCACTATTTGTACCTCTGACAGTGATAACTTTTTAAAAGAGTAGTCCTGGTTGATTTAAGCAGCTATACCATGTAATAATCTCTGAAACACGAAACAATCAAATTCTACTGTTTTGGGGAACGATGAGAATTTGGTTGATGTTGACATTGAGTTGCGTCTAATGATGTCGATACAGGACATTTATTTGATAGAAAAGTATTTGTTATTGTCAACAAATTTATCTCTCAGTAGTCATGCTGTCTCAAACAAATAATTTGGATCCAAAGTTGAAATTATTTGTTGAATGACAGAGGCATTCTAATTGGATTAGGTGAAATTAAGCAAAAAAAAAAAAAATTAAGCGCAATATATTAGACTAGTGTTGTGCAAATTATAATACTCACAAACACACAAATATATTGAAATGTAGACTAGTAAGTATCGAGATGAATCCACACAGTCTGCTTAGTAATATAATCTAACCTAATTAATTCAGTTTTAGTGTAATTTAGATTAACCAAAATTTTTTTAAGAGAAATAACTGAACTAATAAATGATTACAAATCAAACTTATAAATTAAAACTAAAATCCATGTGATTAAAATGACTGAAATTTTAGAAACCACTACCGTCTAACTGACTAACTTTCAAATTACCAACTAATTCTCAAAATCAATTTATGTCATCTCACATATATAATTGTGGAAAAACATGATTCCTGATTTTCTGAGATTCTAGAAATTTTGATTTAATTCTTAGTTGATTATATTAATTTAGAAATAAAGAGATTTGAGGAAATTCTTGATATCTTTTTTTTTTTTTTTTAGTTTTCTTAATTTGTGTAATTAGTCTTCTATTACCAAATATAGTGAAAGGGATTTATCTTCCTTCCATTTTATATCTGATGTATGTTTCATTAGTTTTTTCGAATAATGAGAGAATTCTTCACCTTATTAAAAATCAACATGGTATCAGAGCATGTCTGAACCTGAGATAGATGATAAAATATGGGATGACAGTGTCACAACAAAGTCAATCTCTCTCAAGTCACCTTCCATCCTAAAATCTCAGCTACAGGTGACAATGGAGGATTAGATGGCCTTATTCTACCCATTATAGGGCATAAACTCAATGGCCAAAATTATTTTCAGTGGTCACAACTAGTGATGATGTTCATTTGTGGATAGGGAAGAGAAGACTACATCATTGAAGTACCAGACCCACTAAGTAAAGAGGATCCAAAGTACAGATCATGAAAGTTAGAGAACAATAAAATGATTTCTTGACTTATCAACTCAATGACAAATACAATAGGAGAAAATTTCCTCCTATATGGACAACAAAGGAAATCTGGAACATAGTGATACACACCTAAACAGCTTTGTGCCTAAGATTGTAACAAAATAGAATCTTCGATCGTTATAGTTCAGGTTCTAATGGAATGAGAGACGTCACAATAGGTCTTGGATTATCCTATTGATAAGTCTAGGTTTGAACTTTAATTCTCAGTTAGAAAAGTTCAGAATATTACTTCTTAGAAAATCGATAGATTAACTCTCACAAGAGAAAAATGGAATAATTGTCAAAAGTTCTTTTATTGAATGTTAAACCAGCCTATTTATAGGCAAAATACAAAGCTTAAAAACCCTAAAAGTGGCCGGCCCTAATGTGTTTATTGGGTTGCCAAACAAAAACCCTACTCTTCTAAACAATCCTACTTTCCTTATTTGTTTGGACTTAGTCAACTTTCCTTATAAATTGGAATTAACTAATTACATGTGCAAATAAAATTAGGAAAGTAGCTAACTTATTCAACTAAAAGAAATAAAACATAATTAAATGAAGGCCACATAATCAAGCCTTGCCATTTCACCATGTGGTTGCCACATCATCGAGCTCTAGTGAATGTATAGATTTACCTTTCACATGAACCTTTTTACCATGCATGCATAAAGTGGTGACCAACCTTGGTTCCTCCCTAATAAAAATATTGCCCTCCAGATTAATAAGCATCTCCCGGACTAAACCTTTTAATGTGTCTGAATTTCTTTAACATTGCTCTTATTATGGGCCCCAATGGCATCTCCAAAGGCTCTGGACGCCATCTTTGAGTGTTACCCTCATCATTCCCTCCTCTAAAGGATTTGTCCTCAAATCATCACCTACGCCAAATATAAATCGCACATTAAAGGTGGCACTAACATTATATTCACCTGGTAAGTCTAACCTATATGCGTTATCACCAAGCCTCTCCAATACTTGAAATGATCCATCTCCTCTTGGCAAAAGCTTTGATTTCCTTTGCTCAGGAAACCTCTCCTTTCTCAGATGTAACCAAACCCAATCTGCAGGCTCAAAGACAACTTTCTTCTTCCTGTTAAATCCATATTGCTTCTTCCTCTCAATGTTTGCACGTGCCCGTTCATGTAGCTGCTTCATTCGGCCTTATGGTGTCCATCTACACTAGATCTTTCACTTAAAGGCAATAGTGACAAATTCAAAGGTGTTACAGTATTAAAGCTATAAACAAGTTCAAAAGGTGAAAAATTAGTAGTATAATGAACAGATCTATTGTAAACAAATTCAACATGTGGTAAACACTCCTCCTAAATTTTAATATTTTTGCTAATTATTGCTCGCAATAAGGTAGATATGGTCCTATTTACTACCTCTATTTGTGGATGACATGTAGTAGAAAACAACAACTTAGTACCTAGCTTCGCCCACAAAGTCTTCCAAAAATAACTTAGGAATTTAGTGTCTATATCATAAACTATGATTCTAGGCATACCATGCAACCTTACAATCTCTTTAAAGACGAGATTAACAATATGAGATGCGTCATCAGTTTTATGACATGCAATAAAATGTGCCATTTTAGAGAACCTATCAGCCATTATAAAAATAGAATCTTTATCTGTCTTTGTTCTAGGCAAACCCAATACAAAATCCATAGAAATATCAGTCCAAGGATGGTTAGGGATAGGTAAGGGAGTGTACAAGCCATGTGGATTCAATCTAGATTTAACTTGCCTACATTTAATGTATGTATCACAAACTTTTTCAACATCTTTTCTCATGCGTGGCCAATAAAAATGCTCTTGCAAAATAGCTAAAGTCTTAGCTACCCCAAAATGTCCCATTAAGCCCCCACAATGAGATTCCCTAGCAAGTAATATTCGCAAGCTACATGATGGAATGCACAATTTATCTTCACTAGATATAAAACCTTCAAATAAATAGAACTTACCTACTGCATGCTTCTCACACATTTTCAATATCTCTCCAAAATCAACATCACATGCATAGAGTGACTTAATATGCTTAAATCCCAATAGTTTAGAATTCAAGGTTGAAAGTAGAGCATACCTGCGTGATAATGCATCTGCTACTACATTCTCTTTACCATTATTATACTTGATCACATATGGGAAAGTCTCAATAAACTCTACCCAAAGCCCATGTCGCCTATTAAGTTTATTTTGACCCCCTCAAGTGCTTTAAGGACTTATGATCAGTATGAATGACAAACTCTTTTGGCCAAAGGTAATGTTGCCATGTTTCCAACGCCTTTACCAATGAGTAAGGCTCCTTATCATAAGTTGGGTAGTTCGAAGTTTCTTTATTAAGCTTTTCACTGAAGTATGCGATGAGTTTTCCTTCTTGCATAAGGACAGCACCGATTCCAATAGCTAAGGTATCACAATAAATTTCAAAAGTTTTAGCAAAATTAGGTAAAACAAGTAAAGGTGCATTAGTTAATTTATCTTTCAATAAATTAAATGACTTTTCTTGTTCTACGCCCCAATGAAAACCAACTCTCTTTTTGATAACTTCGGTGAGTGGTGCTGCAATTGTGCTGAAGTCTTTCACGAACCTCCTATAAAAACTAGCAAGACCATGAAAACTTCTAACATTGGAGATAGATGTAGGGGTTGGCCATTCCCTGATAGCCCTTACCTTTTCTTCGTCCACCTTGATGCCACCTGCACTAACAACAAATCCTAAAAATACAAGCTCATGAGTACAAAAAACACACTTCTTTAAATTTCCGAATAATTTTTCATTTTCAACACCTCACACACAACCCTAAGGTGTTCCAAGTGTTCATGTATGGTTCGGCTATAAACAAGTATATCATCAAAGTAGACAACAACGAATTTACCAATATATGCTCTTAAAACATTTTTCATTAAACGCATAAATATATTAGGGGCATTAGTCAAACCAAAAGGCATAACTAACCATTCATACAATCTTTATTTGGTTTTAAAAGCAGTCTTCTATTCATCATCTTCTTTCATCCTAATTTGATGATATCCACTTTTTAAATCAATCTTAGAAAACACACAAGCTCCATGCAATTCATCAAGCATATCGTCTAACCTAGGAATTGGATGTTGATACTTGATGGTAATGTTATTAATAGCCCTACAATCTACGCACATTTTCCATGTTCCATCCTTTTTAGGCACTAATAACACAGGTACTGCACAAGGACTCATACTTTCTCTAACATAACCTTTCTCAAGGAGTTCACTTACCTATCTTTGTAACTCCTTAGTCTCTTCTGGGTTGGCTCTGTATGCAGGCCTGTTTGGATTGATTGTTCCAGGAATGAAATCAATTTGATATTCAATTCCCCTAAGTGGTGGTAATCCACTTGGAATCTCTTCCAGAAAGACATCTTTAAATTCCTGCAAGAGAGACAAAATAGAACTTGGCAAGATATGTTCAGCCAAGTTAGCCATATGATTTAGATATGCTTCTTTATACATAAGTACAATCAATGGCTTTTTACAAAGAAATGCTTTCTTGATATCACTTTATCTTGCATAAGATAGCTCTTTTCTCTTCTCCTTCACTTTTCTCTCTTCTAAACTCACGGATTCCCTAGGTGAATTTCCCATGGTGCTTACGAGTTTGGACTCCTTATCTTCCCTTGGTTTTATGCCTTCACGTGACCTCTCTTCCTTGGTGGTAATCACGATCTCTTGTAGCTTTTTCTTGGAGTCTTGCTTCTTCGCCCTTTGCATTGATATTTGATCTTCAAAAGCCTGTTTTGAAGTCAATGGTGCAAGTACAACCTTTTTACCTTTAAAATTAAACTCATACTTATTAAATCGACCATAATGAACTGCATTGTTATCATACTCCCAAGGACGACCCAATAACAAGTGTCCAGCTTCCATTGGTACCACATCACATATAACCTCGTCGGTGTAATGCTTAATAGCAATCGTTACCTTAACTTACTTAGTTACCTTCACTCTTCCATTATCATTCAACCATTGCAACTTATATGGATCTGGATGCTTAAAAGTAGGTAAACACAATTTCTCCACAAGCAAAGTACTAGCAACATTAGCACAACTACCACCATCTATAATCATACTACACACCTTTTCTTTGATTTTGCATCTAGTATGAAAGATGTTCTCTCGCTGTATATCCTCCTCATCTTTGTACAATGCTAAAGTTCTTCTTGCCACCAAATTCAACTCTTCATTGTAAGGAGTAGCATTATCATCTTTATAATCTGTTATATCCTTCAAAGATGGCATCTCATCATTTTCAGAATCCTTCCCATCAGATTTGAGTTCTCCACTCTCTTGGATAGTCATGGTCCTTTTATTCGGACATTGACTAGCCACATAATCCCTGCCTTGACATTTAAAACACATTATATCTCTATTTCTAGGGGGTTGAGTTTCAACTTTACTTACTTGCTTGGAATAGGACGCTTAAGCCTTATTGTCTCATTTTGGCTTGTTTGTTGCTTTTACCTCGCTTTACTACATTGCTCCAAGCATTATATGAAGATCTAAATGAATTCTGGACCCATGGTGCACGTGTAGGACCTCTCCCCTTGAGTTGGTTCTCAATCTTTATGGCCATGTGTAGCATCTCATCAAAATCCATGTAATGGTGCAAATCCACTTGATTAGCTATTTCTTTGTTCAAACTAGCAAGGAAACGTGCCATTGTAGCTTCTTCATCCTCTCTTATGTCAACTTGAAGCATAAGAGTCTCCAAATCTTGGTGATACTCTTCCACATTCCTAGATCCCTAAGAACAAACTTGCAATTTCTGGTAAACCATTCTATAATAATGGCTAGAGACAAACCTATTTCTCATTAATGTCTTCATCTCCCCCCATTTGGAGATGGGTGCTTGTCCATTCCTCCTCCTATCAATACAATCTTTATCCCACCATTTGAGGGCATAATCCAAAAATTCAACACTTGCAAGCTTAACCTTTTTAGAGTCAGAATAGTCATGGCAATCAAATATCATCTCAACTTTCTTTTCCCACTCTAAATAAGCTTCAGAATCATACTTACCATGGAAAAAAGGAACTTTAAGTTTAATACCTCCATTTTCCTCTATTCGACCTCTTTGTCTTGCTTGGATCGATTCTCCTTCTTCTTCAACAGTTTCATATCCATAATTTTCTTCCTAAAATGCTTCTCTAATTGGTCCTCTACCCCTACCTCGACCTCCTTATGGTACAATGCGGATTGGTTGTCGAATTGTGGAGGTCCTAAAGGTTGCAGCAACCTGCAATTTTAGCTGCTCCATCTCTTGATCTTGTAATTTAATTCTCTCCATCATTTGTTGCATGTCTCCCATTAATGTAGTGAATAGGTTGGCATTAACTTCTATTTTTGAACCTGAAGGCTCCTCCTAGTTTTTCGTCATGTTTTCCTGCAATGTAGTTAGTAATAAAACTAGGAAACAACTCACCAACTCTCCCTCACGTGTTTCACTCAATAAAGGTGTTAATCTCTCGTGTTTCACACAATTAATTGGCTTTTATCCTTAATGAATTAACACTCTAGCCTTTTACCACTCTAGTTAAAACTACTTGGTTCTTTGCAAACTAAATTCAAGCTTAATCTAATCTGTAAATCATTGTCCAACTAGACCTACCATAAGATAATTGGAAGCTAAGGAAGCAAGCAAATAATGACTCAGTCACAATGATATTTTCAGCCCAAGATGACCAAAATTTTGAATGGCAAAGAACGATTCAAATTGGACAGTTTGATGATTTTGGGATGCAACAAACCAATGTAGAAAGAAATGAGTCAAGGGTAGCAAGAAACAAAGAATTGAATTAATTACCTGGTTTGGCCTCAATTTGCTTCCTTGGAACTTAATTTAGTGATCCCTTCTCAAACTGAACCTAAGATCAACAATAGGATGCAATATCTCTACTATACTATTTTCAGCAGTCGATGATTCAAAAGCAATCCTAATCTCAATAACAATCACAATATCCAATTTTTGGATTTCTCAATTTTTTTTTTATTTTTTTTTTCAACTGTAACTTCTTCAAATCATAGTATAGGACTTGATGATACTTCCCACACAAGAAAATTTTAAATCACGATTTTGTACTCTTTTTTTTTATTTTTTTTAATCAAGCAATTGATATGCTGATGAATACACAAAACTGTTAATTTAAACCCAGCAAGTAAAGTTCACACGAAAAAAATTGAGTTCCAAAGAAAACAATATTAGGGTAAAAAGTCGGCCAAACTTAAGCAATCAGTTTTTTTTTAGTATGACTCCACGAAAGTATTGAAATAGAAACTGAGAAAGAAACTTGAAGAACACTATGCAAGAAGAACAAATCGGACCCAAAGAAGAAGAAGAACAAGATGCAAATCAAACCTAATGTTAAATTTGCAGAAACAAAACCAAAGCGATAAAAATAATGAAAACAAATAAAAATAGATCAAACCTGGAAAATAGAGCTGGCTCTGATACCAAATTGATACGCACCTAAACAGCTATGTGCCTAAGATTGTAACAAAATATAATATTCGATCGCTATAGTTCAGGTTCTAATGGAATGAGAGACGCCACAATAGGTCTTGGATTATCCTATTGATAAGTCTAGGTTTGAACTTTAATTCTAAGTTAGAAAAGTTCAGAATATTAATTCTTAGAGAACCAATAGATTAACTCTCACAAGAGAAAAATGGAATAATTGTCAAAAGTTCTTTTATTGAATGTTAAACCAGCCTATTTATAGGCAAAATACAAAGCTTAAAAACCCTAAAAGTGGCTGGCTCTAATGTGTTTATTGGGCTGCCAAACAAAAACCCTACTCTCCTAAACAACCATATTTTCCTTATTTGTTTGGACTTAGTCAACTTTCCTTATAAATTGGAAATTAACTAATTACATATGCAAATAAAATTAGGAAAGTAGCTAACTTATTCAACTAAAAGAAATAAAACATAATTAAATGAAGGCCACATAATCAAGCCTTGCCATTTCACCATGTGGTTGCCACATCATCAAGCTCTAGTGAATGTACAGATTTACCCTTCACATGAACTTCGTCCAATCGGCTGTCATGCATGCATAAAGTGGTGACCAACCTTGGTTCCTCCCTAATAAAAATCTTGCTCTCCAGATTGATAAGCATCTCTCGGACTAAACCATTCAATGCGTCTTTGAATCTCTTTGAACTTGCTTTTGTTATGGGCCCCAATGGCATCTCCAAAGGCTCTAGACACCATCTTTGAGTGTTACTTGAACGCTCCTTATCACGTAGCCAAAGTATCCTACTCTAACTTTGATAACTCATATGAAATGTTCACTATTGAAAGTATACTTCATGATCTACGTTAAAGAGATCTCACAATTACCTAATATTTCAACACACTTACACGAAATTGACAGTACTTAAATATGTTTGGAGACCGTGATTGGAAGTGCCCAGAAGATGCAATCAAATATAAGAAAATCACTGACAAGAAAAGACTTTATAAGTTTCTGTTGGGCCTCAACAAGGAACTTGATGAAGTTAGAAAAAGAGTCAATGATATGAAACCACTACCTTTACTCGAGAGGCATTTTCAGAAGTTTGTATGGAAGAGAGTTGAAAGAAAGTGATGATGGGGCCACCAATTGTTGCTTATAATCTTGAAGGATCTATATTATTGGTTCAAGGCCCGCAACATCAAGTTGAAGATAACAGACTGAGAAAAGGATGACTTTGGTATGATTATTGCCGAAAGCCAGGGCACGCTAAGGAAGCTTGCTGGATGATCCATAAAAATCCCACTGATTGGAAGCCTTCACTTCAATTCAACAACAACGAAGGTCGTAGGCATCTAGCTTCTTTAGAAGAAAGCCACACACAGTTAGAACAAAATCTATTCTGTAAGGAATAAATGGAGCTTTTGCAAAAGTTAATCAACCAACAATAATCCTTCAATACCTCAATTATTAGAACCAGATTCTTGGCTCACAAAAGTAATTTTTTAAATGCTCTCAGTGCAACAAAGGAGAAAATTAGCCCATGGATTGTGGATTCAGGAGTTTCCGATCACATAACTGGAGATGCAAGGAATTTTAATACATATAGTCCATGTCATAAATTTTTTTTGTCAAAATTGCATATGGGTCTCTCTCAAGAGTAATAGGAACCAGAACTGTGGTTTTATCAAAATCCCTTACCCTCACATCTATACTCTTAGTTTCGAATCTAAATTGCAATTTACTTTCTATTAGCAAACTCACTTAAAATCTTAATTGTATTACTAAATTTTTCTCAAACTCATGTGAATTTCAGGATTTGTATTCAAGTTTGACGATTGGCAATGCTAACATGTGCTCGGAGCTCTATATCCTCGTGATGGTAATCAACAAACTCACAAGGAAAATTCTGACAACACAAAAAATTAGTATTAAAAAATTTCTCTATCTGTTTCTCATTTCAATAATGATAATGCCATCATGTTATGGCACTATAAATTAGGTCATCCAAATTTTTTGTACCTTTAAAAACTTGTTCCTTTGTTATTTAGTAATAAAAGTCCAAAAGAGTTTCAGTGTGAAATTTGTCAATTTGCTAAGCATGCTCGTAGTCCTCATTCAGCTTAATTATATAAAAAATCCTTTCCATTTTCAATGATCTACAGTGATGTATAGGGACCTTCATGTGTCAAATATTTCTGGAACTCATTGGTTTGTTTTATTTGTAGATGATCATACGAGGATCACTTGGGTGTTTCTCATGAAAGAAAAATCAGATGTTGGACAAATATTCAAAACCTTCAATACTATGATTCAAATTCAATTCCATACCAAAATTCAAATCTTTAGGACTGATAATGCCAAAGAATATTTTAAACATATTCTTGGGGATTATCTACAAAGTCAAGGCATTATACATCAAAGTTCATATGTTGATATTCCTCAAAGAAAATTAAGTAGCATAAAGGAAAAATCGACACATTCTAGAAGTTGCTAGATCACTTATGTTTTCCACTCATGTCTCAAAACATTTCTGGGGGATGCGATACTCACAACAACTTATCTCATCAATCGAATGCCTTCCCGTGTGTTAAATTTTCAAATCCTTGTCAATGCCTTCTTCACTCTTATCCTAATACCCGAATTATCTCAACAAAATCACTCAAAGTATTCGGGTGCTTTGTGTTTGTTCATGTCTGCCAAAAAAATAGAAGTCTTGATCCCAAAGCACTTAAGTGTGTGTATTCCTTGGTTACTCTCTAAACCAAAAAGGGTACAAATGCAATTCTGTTGTTACAAAATGATTCTCTACACCTTAAACTTGAGAAATTTCAGAACTACTAAGTGGGAAAAATTCAGTTGGATGCAAATAGATATTCATAGTCAAATACAAGGTTAATGGAAGTGTGGATAAATTTAAGGTGTGTTTGGTTGTTAAAGGGTTTACTCAATCTTATGGCATCAACTACCAATAGACATTTGCTCTGGTAGTCAAATTAAATACCGTTCGGGTACTACTATCATTAGCTACCAATCTTGATTGACCTCTTCATCAACTTGATGTAAAAAACACATTTCTCAATAGAGACCTTATAGAAGAAGTCTATATGGATATTCCTCCAGGATTTGAAACACATGCAACCATGAATAGGGTATGCAAACTCAAAAAATCCCTTTATGGATTGAAGCAATCCCCGAGAGCTTGGTTTGACAGGTTCAATAAGATAATAAAGAAGTATGAGTATTCTCAGTGTCAAGGAGATCATACTTTATTTACCAAATGCTTAACCAAAGGAAAATTGGTGATTCTCATCGTGTATGTTGATGATATTATCTTAACTGGTGATTATGAAGAAGAACTAATCAATCTCAAGACTATATTCACCAAGGAATTCAAAACCAAGGATCTTGGGAACTTGAAATACTTCCTTGGAATGGAAGTTGTCCGATCAAGAAAGGGAATTTCAATGTCACAACGGAAGTATGTGTTCGATCTTCTTAAAGAGATGGGGATGCTTGGATGCAAACTGACTGAAACTCCCACGAACTCAAGTACTAAGCTTAGGGTAACTAAGGATAGTATTCCTAGACAAAGGGTGATATCAAACACTTGTTGGAAAGCTTATTTACCTGTCTCACACAAGACTTGATATTTATTTTTTGGTTAGTACAATAAGTCAGTTCATGAATGACCCATATGAAAAACACATGGAAGCTGTCTATATGATACTGAGATATCTTAAAATGACACTAGACGAAGGCTTATTCTTATGTTGATGCTGACTGGGCTGGATTAATAGTATACCAAAAGTCAACTTCTAGTTTTTTTTTTTTTGACAGCCTTGGTCTATCTAAGGTACCACACACTTGGTCAACTTCTAGTTATTGTTCTTATGTATGGGGAAACCTAGTAACCTGGCGAAGTAAGAAACAACCAGTAGTTTCTCGAAGCAGTGCAAAAGCCGAGTTTAGAGCTATGACACTTGGAATCTGTGAGGGAATATGACTAGAAAGACTATTGAGGGAACTACAAATGAGTATTTCTAAACCAATGAAGGTATTTTGTGATAATCAGTTAGCTATTAGCATTGCAAAGAATCCTGTACATCACGACAGGACTAAACATATGGAGATAGATCACCACTTTATAAAGGAGAAGATAGAAAATGAAACGGTTAGCCTGCTATACACACCTACGAGTAAACAAATAGTATATATCCTCACTAAAGCACTACCAAAGAAGATTTTTGAAGAGTTGAATACTAAGCTCAGCTTAATTAACATCTACACCTAGCTTGAAGGAAAGTGTGGAAAAATATGATTCCTAATTTTCTAGGCAACTAGAAATTCTGATTTAATTCTTAGTTTTTTGGTAAACAATTTAATTCTTAGTTGACTATATTAATTTGAAAATAAAGAGGTTTAAGAAAATTTCTGATATCTCTATTAGTTTATTTTCTATTTTTGTTAGTTTTCTTAATTTGTGTAATTAATCTTCTATTATCAAATATAGTGAAATGAATCTTCCTTCCATTATATATCTGTTGTATGTTTTATTAGTTTTTAGAATAATGAGAGAATTCTTCGCCTTCTCAAAAATCAACAACAACAATTCAGTTCAGATTAAACCTAAAATCAATTTTCTTCAGCTTAATTTAATCATATTTATAAAAATTCTATATATTAAACTTAAAAAGAAAATAATATAGAATCAAGCAAATAATTGAAAACTTTAACTAATAAGCCTAGATTAGTCAAACAAAACTTCAAACTATCACGATTACTTGGTATTATTGATGAAATATGTTTTTTTGCCAATAATCTCTAGAAGCAGAAACAATAATCAATGAAGAACACAGAGAAGGAATTAATCAACCCTACAGAAATTGATTCATTAAATAGGGTTTCATCCTCAACCTTAGTAGAAGAAAATTAGAAAGACATAGAAGGAGAGGGAACAATCAAACTCTTGAATTCGGAGAAGCAAATCATCAAACTTCTCTTGTTCTCCTCAGCTTTTGCCGTTCCTCCCTCTTGCGTCGCCCTTGTTTGCTGTTCGTTTCTTTTCTTGCCACACCTTTTTTCTTCCTTGCTGATCGTGTACCCCTTTGCTGCGTCCCTCTTTTTCCTTTTTAAACATTCAGCCACAAAGGATTTTCTAAGTATTGGGCTGTCATGATTTGAGTTCGCCCAAAAACATATATAAGAGGTGTATTTAGAAGATTAAAGTCCTGCATGGTCCGGCCTATATTATCACCGTGAGAAGGTGCAAAAACACATTGCTGCTGCCTGCTCAGTAAGACGATGTAGTCACTAGTCAATGGCAGCCGAGGCAGAGGACTCCTCAGAGCATTTTTTTTTTTTTTTTTCAGAATTATAAGAGTTTTTCTGCCTCAGCCAAACTGCAAATTAATGACATATTTTTTCTTCTCAGCCAATTACTGAACCAGAATTTTGGTCAAGGCTCAAATTGAATATTTTGTAGATATTGTTGCTAGGAAAACAAAAGGAGAAGACAAACTAAATTGCAACACAGCCAAAATTCAAAAAATAATTGTAATTCCACATTACAACAGCAAGATAATGTGTGCTACATAACTTGACACACATTTTTGTTTACATTTTTTTTCTTTTTCAATATAAGGCAGTGCATGTGAGGAGGTTGTGAAGGGAATGGAGTTCATAAGAACGCTGAGGCAGGTCAAACAGAGTGTGTTCGTATTCCCAGACTCAGTTGTTAGCAGTATGATTGTCATTTGAAGCAAGTTTACCAGTTCTCACACGCTTTTTCCTATTCTTCCAGAATTCATCCTTCTTTCTCTTAGTTTTCACCAAACCCATTTTACTATTAAGTATGCCAACTATGGCTTTCCTATCCTTCTTATTCTTCCTCGCAGCTTTTACATCCAAAATGGCCCTAAGCTTCTGATAAGACTTGGGATCTGGCATTTGTCTACTTTTCACCATTGCCTTATGATAGAAAAATGCTTTTGTGAAATCACGAACGAACATAGGCATAGATCATGGTTGTATATGTAATAGAATCTGGTTTTAGACTGAGTGTTGCCATCTCTTTCAACAGCTGTGGCAACTTTGAGTGTTGTCCTCCCCGAGCATAAGCATTCATCAGCATATTATATGTCATCACTGTTGGCTGCAAGCCGATCCTCCCAAATTCAGAAATCACATCCCTCGCTTCAGTATAATGACCTTGTTTGGAAAATCCATCCAGAAGAGTGTTGAATGTCACCCGAGTCCCTTCAATCTTCTCCTTGATCATCATTTTCCAAATCTTCATCAATGTCTGTGTGTCACCAGCACGCCTGAATGCATCAAGTAAAGCAGTGTATGTTTCTATAGAGGGCTTTAATTTTTCCCTCTGCATGTTTTCAAATGCTATATAAGCTTTCTCGTGCCATCCACTGACTGCATAAGCATGGATAAGAGCTGTATACGAATGCTAAGTTGGAACTATACCAACTTTCTTCATCCTCAAAAAGTATCAGCAGCCATATCACTCATCTTCTTCTTTGCATATGCACCAATGAGGCACGTATATGACTTAGCATTTGGCTCCAAGCCTGTATCTTGCATTTCTACCAGCAACTTCTCAACAATCTCAGGCTGCATTCTCCTGCTGTATGCATCCATTAGTATGTTAAAAGTGGCAGATGTTGGCTTAATCCCTTTAAATTTCATCTCAGCGAAGAGACCTTCAGCTTCTTCAATTTGATTAGATTTACTAAAAGCATCCATTAGAGTATTAAACACAATGGCATTTGCAAAGACTCCTTTCTTTGCCATTTCTGTTTGGATGATAAGGGCTTCACTCTTTAGTCCCTCATCACAGAAAGATTTTATAAGAGCACCCAAAACTTCTGGACTCCAATCCACGCCTTTCCTGTTCATTTTCTCAAAGAATTCCCAACCTTCTTTTGCACTGCGACCAATCTTTCTCATCATAGTTATCACTATAGAACATGTCACATGATCTGGATGAATATTATTTGCTTCCATTGTCTCATAAACCTTCCAAGCATCATCATACCTGAAAGTGAGTTGGCAGACATTAACATTCAGCATCAGCAAGTTGTAACATGCTTTAGAAACATTGCTTATACAAACAGAACTAGAAAAGAAACAATCATCCTTTCTGTTTTGATGAGATTAGTAGTTAGATTAATTTAATCAATTTTGTAGATTCTCCCAGAATTCTTCTAAGCAAGCAAAGTCACAAAATTTCTCACTAGGTAGTGCTATAGATCGAATGGGATCAATATTGAACATTTCACGTTATCTGAATGGATATTTTGCTTCCAATGCCTCATAAACTTTCCAAGCATCATCATACCTTAAAAGTAAGCTGGTGGATATTAACATTCAGCATCAGCAAGAAGTACCATGCTTTAGAAACTTTGCTTGTACAAATAAGAATATAAAAGATAGAATCTTTCTTTATGTTTTTATGAGATTACTAGTTAGCTTAACTTGATCAATTTTGTGATTCTCCTAGTCTTCTTAATAAGCAAGCTAAGTCACAAAATTTCAGACTAGGTAGTGTTATAGATTGACAGAGAATGAACACCATTAACTATAACTACTAAAAGCGTTGAAAATGGAATAACACCAATAAAATTCATACCTTTGAGAGCACATGAGGCCAGAAATAGCAGCATTATAAACACGAACAACTCTGAATTCTTTTTTGGGAGGTAGATTCATAAACAAAACCATCAACTTATCGCCCATTCTAGCTCTTCCCAGCATTGGAAACAAAACCGAACATGCCCGAGGAGTGAGTAGAGAAGGTTCGTGCAAACCCATCCATTCAAAGAAATACAAGCAACCCATGAATAAACCTTCCTCACCCATCAACTTCAACACCTCCACACACTGTTTCTCACTGACCCTTCCCTCGAAACCTCCCAGAGCTTCCCCAAAGTCAAATTCTGCGGCAAATTCCTCGCAATTTGCAAAATCTCTCACAGTGCCTTCTGGTAATGTCGTTGAAACACTCGCCGAACTCATTTGTGCCTTTTCTACAATCAATTCTTCAACTTCAGAGTCAATTTCAGTTTGCGCTTCGTCTACAAATTCGGTATCTCCAGCGAGACGCCACGAAGAGCGGCGGTTCTTTTGGAGGGACAGTCTGCCTTGTCGTTGAGGATCTTCTTGGGTTGAAGCGCGAGACTCGAAGAATCTGACAAGTGGGTCTTCTGGTTCTGGTTCTGGGCCGTCTTCTAGTTCTCTTTCTTCAAGTGCTTTTGGGTCCTCCTGTTCATCATCATCATCAACAACAACGTCGTTTTCATCTTCTTGGAGAAACGGGAGGAAAATAAGGGAAGGAGACGGAGAAGTGAGAGGAAGAGGTGGAGCCGTACAAAGAGAGAGAAGTCTCGAGGTCTTGGATTGAAGGAGAAAGAGGGAATGCTTAGAGGAATGGTGGTGTATAAAGCGAATGGGAATGAGAGGAAACGAAAGTGGGACTTTTTGGTGTGTGAGAGACATGCTTCTTCTTCCTCTTCCTGCTGTTCCTACTACAACTTCGTAGCTGCCACCGAAACTGGTGCTTATTTCGACGACGCGCTAAAACGGCGCAGTTTTAGGACATATCAACAAACGTACGGATAAGATATTCTAAATGCACCACACTATTGATTCGATATATATATATATATATGTGTGTGTGTTAATGTGTATGATTAAAGAAACTTAATGCACCACATTTTCATTTAGTTAACAATAACATAAGCATGAAAACTCAGTGCAAGCTGGACGATTGCAAGCCCTTCACCTATTTATTTTTGGGGTAATTGAATTATGGTAGACTCGTACAATATTTTACTTGGTTCACTTTGAAGAATAACTAAATATAAATAAGAAGCTAATTTTGTTCATTTTGAAGAATAACTAAATATAAATAATTTCAATAAACTGTTTAGTTCATAAGCAACTCTCAAGAATATCGTATTACCCAAAAACTAAAAACTCTGAAGAATATCATACATAACGGAAAACTAAGCCGATACCCAAAAAAAAAAATAAGAAGAGAGAATATCAATTACAATTTCTTATAACCCTCAGGCCACCAAAGCAACCTATGTTCCCTAAATCTATGGATTAGATACATTCGAATCCGATCCTGAAAATGTAGTCAAAAGCTTAGCGTCTCCTGGTGACAGAACTGTTGTGCATCTCCACCAACCGCTCAAGGGACACAAGGGACCAACTTTCCTCAATTTGGGCATATACCTTTTGATTTAAAGAGTCTACTATAATGCTTATATTACCAAACCCATAAATTTGCAGACCATTGTGCATCCTTCCAGGTTTAGGCTTAAACAGCAAGCCATGTTGTTGTGCATGGGCCTCAATAACTTCTTTCAAGCTCATCTCAAAAACACCACCACCCAAGCCGGCACTTGCAGCAGCTTGCTGTTGTTGTTGAGCATGTGGTGCTGCTGCCTTCTGCTGAGCCTCAAACTGTCTTTGCTCAAGAGCCCTGAGGTAGCTAAGATTTTCTTTCAAACCAGGTTGTACCAACTCCATACCTTCAACAGCCCGATTCATCATGTCAAGACCACGATTAAGCTGAAATCGTATATTTTCGTTCGCCTGAAGCTCCTTGGGAAGGAGATCCTTCCAACCTAAGTACCACTTCGTAACCTCTTCAAAGTTTGGACTCGAACATAACCAGTGGTACAAAACTTGTAGCCACTTTGTGAAAAAGAACTTCTCCATAATATCAACCATGAGATGCATTGGAATGGAAGAAACCCAACTGATGACCCAGTAAAACTGATCTAGTTTCTGATCAGCCGGGTTCACCTGGAACTCTTGCATGACAAGCTGCAACTTAGGAACTATAAATCTCCGCATAAGCTGTTCCCAACTGGTTGAGTCGAACACTGTTTTCCAAGGCGAGTATAGTAAAAGCGGAACTATCACTTGGATGCCAAGCACCAAGAATGCTACTCAACTTAAAGCGTATTGTCTGATACACATCCTCCAATTTGTGTCCCAACATTGGTAGCCATGGATGCACCCATGCATGGATGGGAACAGTCTCTCGGTGTGGTTCCCATGAGTCCACAGCATTCTTCAATTTTGGCATAACTACCTCATCCAAAATAGTATGAAGGATTGAAGGGGTAGCAACTTTTCCCAAGACTCCAAAACCAAGCATCGGTTCAGGGTCCCTTGCTTGCCAAGTATTGATGCCAGAAATTCTCACTGCAGGTACCACAACCTCAAAAAGCAACTGGGAATAGGGTGAAGAAGAAATTGAATCCCAAATATCAAGACATTCCTCTCCCTGAAGCAAAGCTTTCCATGAAGACACCACCTCCACCCCATGTAATGGATTCCGCAGAGGGTCCCAACCCTGAAACATCCTGATAAACAAAGGCAAAGCAAACGAGCATGCAATGCACGATAAGTTGCATAACTTATAGTCTTCCCTATATCTCCTCTGCAAGTCATGAAAGCATTTTGCAAGCGAGTCTAATGTTAAGGTTCCCAATAAATTCTCTTCTCCCACTCTGTCCAATACAGTCATGATTTCCTCCAAGCTATCCAACTGTTTCTTCTGCCTAACTTCCTCAGTTTCTAACCTCTCGGTCTCATTTTTCAAGCTGATAGCCAGATCTCTTTCATTTGTCAAATCCTTATCAATCTTCTGAATGTCAAGCTCAGCCAAGTCCAAAATCAATCTGATATTATACTGTAGCTCAGGCATAGGAACATCCTGTTCCCTAGCTTGCTCTTCCGCATTCAAATTCTCCAAATTGGTTAAGACCCGAACCTGAGGTCCCCGCATATCCAACACCTTTTGAACAAAAACCTCAGCACTGACCTCTTCTTGCTTCTTGGCCAGTAACTCCTCGGCAGTCATGTAATCTTCCCTGTTGTTCTTCTTTGCCGCTCGCTTAGACCAAAGCCTTTCTTTAACTTTTCCAGGCAGTTGCTGAGTGGACACAGGCAAAGCCTTTGCTTTGCTGTTCATCTCCAATTCTTTCAGGGCTGACAACTTTTCTGTTTCCTTGTAATCATTAAAACCCATACCCATGTTCTTAGGCCTCAGTTTGGCTTCAATAGGTGCAACAATACCTTGCTGGTTCTTGCCAAGACCACCTCCTTTGTAACCCATTTTCTCAAGCAGCTTCATCCCTATCCCTTTAGTGTGCTTCTCAAACACCCCCACATCCCCAGAATTGGACTGTTGTCTCCCTCCTCCTCCCTGGGACTGAGACAGAGATTTGTTATGTTGTTTGAGCTTCTCCCTTTCTCTCTCTTCATGGCTCCCTCCTTTATCTTCCTCCCAAATGCCGTGGGCAAGAATTTCTCATCATCGTTGTCATTCCCTCATCTACATTGGAAGGTCCTGAGCTGAATCCCAAACCAAACCCAGAAGTGGAAGACCCGAAACCAAGCCCCAGACCAGAACGGGCTCAAGAGTGTCATTCCCAGGATGAATATCATCATTTTGCTGCTTGAAGTTGTTGATTTCTTCCTCAGGCATGACGGTTCCAGTGGAAACAAAATTAACAGGCTTGGTGAGGTCAGGCTTTCGCGACAGATCCCGATTGCGGCGCTTTTTGGAGGATGAGGGATAGTCGTCGTCTTCTTCATCAGAATCAGCAGCAAAAATGCCATAGACGACGTCGTCCTTGGTCTGGACGGGCTTGTCCTTGCGCTTGCGGTAGTAAAACTCACCGCCAATCCACTGACCATCGTCATAATCATTGTCCATTCCGAACCTCTCCATCTCTTGGTAATCATCCATTGCAATATCTATACCTATCTACTCTATTTCAATTTCCTGGTGCAAATGAGAAAACAGAACCTAAATTTGCTAAATAATAGCTTCGAAAATCAAACCAAGCCCTAAAAATTTCAATTTGGGGAAGCAAAGTAAGAAATTAAAACAGTTAAACAGAGCTCCATGAGAAGGAATCAACAAGTATCAGAGATAGGAGAAACAGAGAAATACCGTTAGGAATTGCGCTACGGCGGAGCTGCTGGGGGGTTAAACGACGGCGTTTGAGGCTCGAAAGAGAGACTTGTAGGCCGAAGCGAACTCAAAACTCTTTTTCAATAAGCAGAGTTTGAAGAAGGAGCAGCAAATTATGGGAGACTCGCCGCCTTCAACGACGAACTGAGCGAAACCTTTGCTAAAACGACGTTACAGTAGCACCCAAAACGACACTACAATAATAAACCCCCTACCAGTTTCATTTCCGGAGTAGATTTCCCGTTATTACCGCCTTGAGGGATATTGAAAATTAAATATCCATTCAAATCCAATTTAATTTAACCCTTTCATAAAATAAATTGACTTAAAAAAAGCCCGATAGATAAATTTTTTTTTTCTTATATATTTAAAAGTTAGGGTTAATTGAAAATTCATCAGTAATTTGACAGACCTGACATCAGCAATGTCCACGTAATAAATAAATTTTCATATTTTATAACATAAATAAAATTGAAATGCCCATCAGCAACCTAAGAAATTTTTAGGTGTATTCAATATTAAAAGTTAGATGGAGAAGAAATTATTAAGAAGTAGATTTACTGTTCTAAATTCATATAGATTATAAATTTGGAGCAGAAATAAAATCTTCTCCTAATAAAATAATAAGAAGATGATTTCAGTGAGAAGCAATTTCCCATGTATTTTTAATAAAACAAAAGATAAAAGAATAAAAATAAATAAATAAATACCAAAACTCTTATAGCATCCATATTCCATAGCATAAAAAGTTCCTAGTCCAAAAAGAAAATATACTTTGTATATCACAAACGAGACAGATAAACCAACAATGCTAATTTTCGATTGTAAATGACTCTAATGTCGCATAAGTTCACTATATTAAAATATTACTCTTGCGCAAGAACCTAAACTTAAACGACCAATTTTCCAAAGGGCAAGCTAGTGTCTAGTGTTTCTACCATGACAGCTGATTTGCTGAATTCCAAAGCAACAGACCACATTCACCCTCTATTTCATTCCCATTGTCAGTTATGAACGCCGTCTTCGCTCGGGACAAACTTTCTTCTTCAGTGACCCCAATCTTCTTTTCTTAAGAGTCCTAGAATTCACTCTGCTGTATGCACATTACAAGAAAATTAATGTCTACGCATGCCCTTCTTCGCTGCTTGTAACTTGCTGGAGGACTGCCCTCCTTGCCATTTGTATACGTCAAGAGAGTCAATGTTGCTCACTGTGGGTTGCCAGGTTCGTGCTGAATCAAACCATGTTGGGTCTCTGTGGCAGAAGAAGATTATAAAACTTATCATGTAAGAAGAAATTCCTTCCTTTGCTGTCCACAGCCTTTTTCCATCCACACCATCCACCATTTACTATCTTCTTGTGGTCATCGTTGCCTGTATAATGAGGATCGAGAATGAGAAATGCGCAATCTCCGCTCACTTCGTCGTAATCAACTCCCAAGAGGGTATATGCAAGAACTCCACCACCTGCATCCATGCAACAAGCAGTAAGAGAGCTTTTTTATTCATTTTTACCTTTCGTTACATCTATTAACAAGCTGAGCTTCAAATATATGGTCGTATGATAAACAAATATTAATTATATTCCATTCTGCTCACCAATCATAATTGGGGTTCCTTGGTTCTCAAAGTGCAAAGCTAGTTCCCTACATTTCTCAGGAAGCTCAGCTCCAGATCTAACATTTATAACTTTGCAACTGACCTGTTCAAAGACAAAGAATCAGGTCATATTCATTTCACAAGGAATTTATCAAACCTTTTTTTATTTTATTTTATTTTTTTTTTTAATGACAAAAGAAGAAAAGAAATGATTATTTAGCACGCTATAAACATTACACAAAGCTTTAATACATTTTGAATTTAAAAAAGCATATTCACCTATTAGCCCTTTTCATATACAGTATGAACTCCTATCACTAAACATATAATACCTTAACAAAATAGTATACTTACACCCAAAAGTTCGTCCAAAACAAAGCTCAATTCAATGGCACCTATCCATTCACGTGACCCAATAAAAGACGGATCTTTATCACCAATCTCTACAAGCGACTGTTGTATTTCCCTGTTAGATCAAAGCGTAGTTGATAAAACAATTGAACAACTTTGTTAACAGAAACAAGGACTAAATTCCTGTTACATTTTTCTTATTAGATCCAGTTGTAACATTCTTTCCTTTGGGGGGTGGGAGGAACCTAGAGGATTAAAAGGGAAACAACTTTGCATTACATAAATCATCAAAAACCAAACTCAAAATGGAGTGATATCAAAGTATCCAAAATCCAAAATATCAGGTGAGCAAGCTACCAAGAAAGGGTTGTGAAAGAACTAAACAAAGTGAATCTAAATTCTCCATCACATTCTAATACCTATGTGAAGGAACTTCTACGGATGTGTAGTGCTGGAGTCTGAACCATGAAATGATGGTTTGTAGAGAACGGTAGGCGCAACCCCAGCCCTTGCAAGTAAACATAAATGATCTTTTGTCAGTAAGAACTGGAGGTGCACATAAAATAACATTCAATTTAATTGCAACAATTTGATTTTAAACAGAAAATAATGATGTGGTCTAATATAAAATAAATAGATAACAATCAAAGGAAAAGCCCTATATGCCCTTATCTGATGATAACCACACTACAAAATAATAATAAAGAACACCTAGCAGCTATACTTGATATTGACTTCACTCAACGATATACTGTAAGTACTTCATAGAAGATATTCCACTACCGAATCATTTAAACCATCTTGTAGATAATGGTAGTATTCATAAGAGCCTTGAACCTGAGACATGGTTCCCCCCAAAACTGCAAAAAGACATCACTACATCACATAGAGAATGTGAGATAAAGGAAAGCATAATGAAACAACAGAAGATACCAACCCCCACTTTTTGGAATCCCAATATGTACATCTTTAAGAAAAGAAGAACCTGATATCACCACAAAATGTGCCACAGAGTTAGGCAAAGCATACTTTAAAAGAAAGTCATCCTAGAATCCTTATACAGGATACTGCATATTTAGTTGGAATGATTACCCTTCCGTATTGAGTCACTCCTTACACGATCAGTTGTAAACAAATCCAGGGCATTGGCAATTCTTAAAAGGGGACGATCAAAAGGTAATCCTAGCCTTAAGTGTAGTGATTTCCTAGCTTCAACTGTAGGAAGCAAGTAACATGAAATGAATAGAAGATTCAGTCTCGCAGACAATATTAATCCTTATATCAACTTACAAAAGCAGTTAGCACAAGATTACTAACTGAAAGTCCAATCTAGTTTTGAGAAGGATGACTTTGGGTCAAACAACATGCACCTTTCACAGCAACTCACAATGAAACCAACATTGTGAGGTGTTACTTGTTATCAAGAAGTGGAACTTTTAACAGTTCAAACATAAGATGGCCAGAAAATCAATAATTTTTCTTTTAAATACTGAAGCAATTGATATTTTCTGAATGGCTATATAAATGCATTCAAGGTATATATATATATATATATATATATATATATATATATATATATATATTTATATTATAGCTGAATTCCACAACCGTCTAGGAGCACATTCTTTTTCCTTTTTTAGTGAAAAAACATTATTCCAGATTAAACAAGTAGGAAATCATTGTGCCAGCATGCTTAAAATTTGACTTTACCAATGTATAATACCTTGCTTCATTTCTGTTTCCCCATAGTTGAGTTCGTAGATAACAGTTATAGGATGCAGAAACCCAGGGGGATGAAAATGATATGGACAAAGCTGCAGAAAGCAATAAACTTACTTGTTACTGAGAGTGTGCATTAGACATTTCTATATCCATGGCTTTCACATGTTTCAGATAAAAGTTATTTATTTAACTCAAATATGAACAGGGTCATAGTACATAGAATTAGAAACATATATCTAACGTAAATCGTATCTGCATGTGTGTGCATCAGTGTTCTTCTACAACAACATAAAATACTGGGATAACGTGCTTCCACATTCGTGTTTGCTTACCTGAGGATGTTGTGCTAAGAGATTTGGACAAATTGCATTCTTTACTGTCTTGATTTGGTCAACTAATCCTGGGACAATCAATTTTGAAATTGCATAGGTCAGAGGTAGATCCTTCATCGCATAACTGAGCACTTCTAGCTTAAAGTCCACAATCAAAAGTCTTGTTTCTTCAAGAGCTGAAATCACACAGTTCAAGTTCCATTAAAGCAAGCTAACAGTATTGACTCTAGTGTTAAATGTTGGTCTAGAATCTCACTCAAAGAAATGTAAACCAGAAGTTCACTAAGTATCAATAAATATTAAATACCTGGAAAAAATTCTGCGACAGGTGCAAAGGATTTTGGAGATTTCTCTGAGCTACTATGAAGAACAGTGACTTGGATTCTATCTGCATTCTACACAGAAGAAAGCTACTAACTTTGTATAAAAAGTAATAGAATATTGTATGTTATGTATAATGGAGGGAAAAATAATGCCATGAAAAATCTGATGGGTTTCATACCTCAGCAGAATAGACCGGTGAGCCAGTTTTATTATTCAAACAGAAATGTGCACATGAGACCAACTTTGCATCGGAATCTTGAACACCTTCTTTCAAAAGCATATTTGAGAGATCGGGGCCAAAGTCCAATTCTGAACCACGGACAATTACAGGTTGAGGTATTTCAGCAGAGGTTTGCTTTAATGTTTCTACCATGTAAGCAGCCTTTGGATCCTTCAACTTTGCAACAACTGCTTCAGTTGCATGCTGGAATATCCTCTCAGCATCTGAATGATATCAGACTTTTCATGTAAATTAACTGTATCACATTAGATCTAGATCTAAAGAGAGGTGGAAGTTGGCCAGATATTGACTAAATGCAGTTATGAATTCAGAGATCAATGAGAATCTCTAAAAACATATTTTACAGAAAGCATTTTGAAGCATGAACTGATTTGGACAGTAACCGAATCTTCAAATCCTACGTACAAAACGCAGCTTCAATCTATTTTTGAGCCCTTGACCCTATCTAGGACCAAACCCAAAAAAGCATTGACAAAGGAGCTCCTTCAGGCGCTTCACTTGTCCCTACAATAGATGGTAATACACATTTTTCGACAGCCTTCTATTACTTTGCACTAAGATACATACTTGTTGCTAAAAATTTATAAAAAAGAAAAGACAAAGTGATATGCATAAATGATAAACTGTCTATGAACATGATCGAAATGGAATACTGTAGAACAATGCACAATCAAATTTCAAAAAGCTAATTACACTTTTTTCACTGAATGCGCTGGAAATAAATATACCTGATGGACTGTTTACTGGGTAGTAGATTGGCAATCTAATCGGAAGCTCGCATCGTAGCAGACAACCCCACTCCCATACATACTTCTCATAATGATCCTCGTACTCCACCAAAGTAACGCGCTCGATGCTCTTCGAATTCACTGATTTTGAAGCGAAAAGTGAACGTCTCCGGTACCCAAATCCGCTACCGCCCGAGAGCATCTTCATCTTCAGTGCCCAATTCTCCGCCACTAGAAAGAAGCTTTTTCAACGTACGAGCAGCATCAATGGCCTTCTTGGCATTCTTTTCAATATCGGAATTTGCAACTATTAACGCTCCAATTAAAACAAATCCTTTCACTACTAGCGTTCGAAGATCTTCTGCTCAAATTATCAAAATTGAAGTAAGGCTTGAATACGGTTCCAGAAAAAATTGAACTTTTCAAAAATTTCAATTCAGAGTCTTTCTCGGGAACCAAACGGAAAGTTGGTGTACCTGATTCTTTGTCGTAGTTCGGAGTAAAGGAATCGATGTGGATGCATCTAAGCGTAGAGACGATTGTAAATGGTGGGAAGAATGGGGACCCGATCAACCATTGGAAACCCATTTCGTTCTTGTAGAGGACGAGCTTAGGACAGAGAACTCGAATGCTGCGTCTTTGCTCGTTTTCGTCCTCCATTGATGTTGATTCGAGCACTTTGCTCTGCTTCTCGTGCTTCCCCTGCGGTAAAAATTTGGCGACGACGACTCAATTGGGAATATTCGTATTTTTCTAAATACACCACAGGAATTCGGGTCGACTTTTCCAAATACACGCCAGAAAGTCGTCCAAATAAGAGACTGATCCCACAACCCCAGTCCCGTTATCAAAC
Source organism: Rhamnella rubrinervis (assembly GCA_007844105.2). NCBI lineage: Eukaryota > Viridiplantae > Streptophyta > Magnoliopsida > Rosales > Rhamnaceae > Rhamnella > Rhamnella rubrinervis. The sequence goes on from CM017585.2 coordinate 4,397,474, forward strand.
TGGTCCAAGACGCTTTCAACGACCCAGAGAGCCCAAAGCCCAGTAAGTTAAATTTTCAAATCCAATCCACTTACCAGATCCGACCCAAAATGGAAAACCCGCCATTTGCAGATTCGGGTCGGCTACTGCTTCTTCTTGCTCTTCATCGTCCATGTCCGGAGCTCTGAGCCTCTTTTAACAAAGATGTCAAAACAGCAAGAACCACAACCGCTTGCGAAGCCACAGCTTGGAACCACCATGGAAACCTCCACTGATAACAGCTCCAAAGTGCTTCAGGCTTGGAAGGTCGTTGTATTGGCCGACCTTAACGTCGATGCACCCCCCTTAAACCGACGGCAACGGTTCCTCCTCCGTCCAATTGCCAGATTCAGACCTCACTAGGTTTCTCTTTTGTTTCTCCTTGCCTTATTTATTTATTTTTCATAAGTATCGAAACTTTAATCTTTTATAATTTCTAATTGTATAGCATTTACTTGTTCTCCCTTTCTTTGCTGAGAAAATGATGGAAGGGCAACAAGAACTAGTATTTTAACTATGATTCTAGTGAGTGAATTTTCCTAGCCAACATGAAAATGAAAGTTTTGGGTTTTAAGGTTAAAAATTATAATGAAGTATGATCTCTTTATTTTCTTGGCCATATAATTATTACTGTATAATTAGAAGTTAGAACATGCAAACAAATAGTTTGCCATAGTTGGAAAATTGAGAATCAGATTGAATGGTTGTTGATTGTTAATAGGGTGTGAAATTTTGGTTTAATATTGCAGGCTAGCAATTGATGAAAGCAGTCAAGATAAGAGTACAGCAATGTGTATAGACAATGCTGTTGTGGAAGGTGAAGCTAAACGGGTAAACAAACTTGGGAAATGCCGTTCCAGATATAGTAAGGTAGACTTCTCTCTGGATTATGGAGATGATGCAGATGGTGATTTGCCAGCTCAAGGGGTTCCCTTGGTTTGTGACAAAGAAGTCAGCAGCCTTAAAACTGTAAGTTCCTCGATAAATTTTTGTTGCTGTCACATTATGAATTAGTCTTGCTAAGCAACTCTTGGTGCTCTGTTCAGTTTGGAAATCTGTAGTAGATCATTTGGTGCACATGTCGACTTAATCTATTTCTTTGTAGCTCCATTTGAGTGTCGAGCAGGAAATAATGCTTTTGAGCCGTCCATCACCCTGTATTATTTGAGCTTTCTCTGATTAGTATGTGGAAAAGGTTTCTAAACATCATTTGACATAACTTACATTTTTGTTTTTAATCCATTTTCTTTTTCTTCACAAACATCAGAAAAATTGTTTACATAAAAGCTAGGATAGTTGCTTCATATACCTCTTCACTATTTGACATCCTTACGCTTTGGTTCATGTCAAAAGGAAGATGCCTAAGAATGCTCATGCTCATTTTGTACTGGGCTTAATGTGTCAAAGATTGGGTCAACCATCAAAGGTAGCCTTCATGACAAAAACTCTTTATTTTTGGTTATTTGTGTTCTGTTAACTCATTATATTCTCGAACATTTTAGGCAGTTTGGCATATGAGAAAGTAGCAGAGATCTTACTCCGTCCTGAGGCAGAGATTGGTAGTCCGGAACTACTTTCACTAGTCCAAATTCACCATGCTCAGGTGCAAGAATGTTGGGTACTTAACGTGCTTTTCGTTGGATGTATTCCTGTTGCTTTTGGGAAAAAGAAAACTCAAGACAAACAGTGTGAAAAATTCTAGTGTTTGCTAATCAACTGGATGTTTTATCAACTGTGTAGTGCCTCCTACTAGAAAGTTCAGGAGATAACAATGTTGATAAAGAACTTGAACCTGAAGGGTTAATCACGATTGCATTTAACATATGCAATAAGCCTTTAAATCCTTAGACGACCCTAGTGGACGAGTTATATTCTCGTGAGGGCTTCCGGCGACGACACCCACAGACACCATTAAAGGATTCACTTTTTCTATCAAATTAATAGCAACAATCAAATAAGAGTACATGCGTTATACTGGTATTAGAAAAACATCACACATATTTACCAATTAACGCACATTAATTAAGAAAGCTCATGCTAAAAGATCAAATTTTCAAGTCACATTCATCAAGCTATTTTCAGAAAGAACATATCATTCTCCAAATCTCACATAATACGAGTAGTACAGAAAATCTCTCAAAAAGATCTAAACCCCAAGAAGATAGAATTACTCACTAAGTATAACATGGTGAGCAAAGCAAATTGAAATAGAATTCCATACTCACACCTGTATACAAGGTAATTGTGATGACCTGAGTGGGCGGGTGCGAGAGGCATCGGCAGTTACCTATTGTCCAGTTCCACATCGCCTGGGTGGTGGAGGAAAGGTTTAATAGGATAAAGGGTTCCTTAATACAAACTAAGGCCTTTTCAGAGCGTAGAGCGTTTGGCTAAGGGGTTCGTAGGAACTCTAAAGTTAAGCGTGCTCCAGTGGGAGTAATCCTAGGATGGGTGACCTCTTGGGAAGTCTGACAAAACCCCACACCGTTGGTCGTGTAGTGGCTAAATTGGGGACAATATCCCTTCAAAAGGGACCAGGGACTGGGGACAATATCCCTTCAAAAGGGACCAGGGGAGTCCCCAGTGGAGGGCGTTAGACCTGACCGGGGGACCCCAGTGTGGAGGTGTTACAAGATGGTATCGAGCGTACCAAATGGAAGTGTGCAGGCGGGGCGTCCCGGGAGGTGGATTGTAACGACCTGAGTGGACGGGTGCGAGAGGCATCGACAGTTACCTAATGTCCAGTCCCACACCGCCTGTATGGTGGAGGAAAGGTTTAATAGGATAAAGGGTTCCTTAATACAAACCGAGGCCTTTTCAGAGCGTTTGGCTAAGGGGTTCGTAGAAACTCTAAAGTTAAGCGTGCTCCAGTGGGAGTAATCCTAGGATGGATGACCTCCTGGAAAGTCTGACAAAACCCCATACCGTTGGTCGTGCGGTGACTAAATTGGGGACAATATCGGTTGGAAAGGGACTAGGGGAGCCCAGTGGAGGGCGTTAGACCTGACCGGGGGACCCTAGTGTGGGGGTGTTACAGTAATGCCCAAAGCTTAGATGTAAAAATAAATAATATCACACAATTTTTATTTCTTTGTTATTCCTTAAACATCATTACACTTAAAACCCATATCATTAGCAAGTATTTCAAATCATATATACTCCAAAATCAAGAGGGACTTTTGTTAGGCTGTAATGTAGGCCTGGACAAGCTTAACAAAAGAAAAGGAAAAAAAATTGGATAAACAAAATATGACTCTGACAGGTAGAAACTTTAAAAACTTAAGGATGAAGGTTTTATTTTATTTATTTTTTCTGAAAGGATATTTTTTTTCCTTCTAAAACAGCCATTTCTGCATCTTTACCTTTTTTTCTGCAGCTTCTTCCTTACAATACTTTATTGCTACTCATGATAAAAATTCAAACAGCAATAGTCTTACTCCTTTTTTTAAAAAAAAAAAAAAAAAACTTCACCCTTTTGTATTATTTTTCATTTCTAATATCCAAAAGTTTTATAAACTTTTTTAAAGTCGATGCAAGTTTGTATTGAAAACCATAGGATTTTTATAGACTCTTTAAAAATTTTATTAAATACGTTTAAGCTTTGTAATTCCATTAAATTCTATAAAAAAAATTCAAAGTGAATTACACCTATGTAAGCGTTATTACCTTTGAAACCTTAAAAGTTGTATATAATATTAATCGATTATAATCATAGTTTAAAATATTGATATCGATGAAAATATCAAAAGTCAAAGATACGGAAATATGAGTGAAAATATTGACAAAATATCAATATTGATAAAATTTCAAAACAAATGACGGAAATTGATAAGAAAATATGAAAATTTTTAATGAAATTTCAAGATATGCTTATTTATTAACTACTTTATCAATTTACCTATAAAAATTAAAAAAGTATTGAGCGTAAATTATATTTTTCATAATTAAGAGACCTATAATACTTATTGACAGTAACAAAAATATTATTATTTTTTGTGATGAATTATTTAAATATGACTCAATAACATATAAAATTTTTTGATGGTAAAAAATGTTTACTCTCTTCCACATAGTCTATTATCTATACTTATCCATATAAATGTCAAAAGTATGTTATCTATACTTGTTCATATAAATGTCGAAAGCAAAGCATAATATATATATATATATATATATATTTAATAATTTAAAAATAATGTAAAATAATTATTACATAATTTGAGAATAAAAAAATAATAATTGTAATTTTGAAAATAAAAAAAATGCTCAATAGTATGTACTTGCCCGTATAAAGGCTAAAGGCATAGTAATATATATATATATATATATATATATAAATTAACTTAACAATAATGTGTAAATTATTACACAATTTGAAAAAAAAAAAGAAAAAAAGAAAAGATGCTCTTATACTTTAGTACTTGTATGTAATATGTAAGCATATCATAAAGGCTGAAAAAAAAAATATTCTATGTAATATGCTAAAGGCTGAAAGCATATAAATATAATAATTATAATTTGAACAAAAAAAATGCTTATATTCTACCTAATACTTATACATAATCTAAAAATATACGATAATTATAATTTGAAAAAGAAAAATGTTGAAAATTATATAAATTATAACCATTTTTAATTTTGAACCAAAGATAATTTTGGCATTCTAAAAATACAGAGATTTCGTGGATATTATCGATATTTTCATCCATGGTTACAATATAGTTTTTTACATTTTAAACAATCATATCAACCAAACCTTCATAGGGTTAAATTATAATAGATTGAAGTATCTCTTCCTTATGATTATTCCTTTTTAACTACTTAATAGGATAATTTATTCATTGAGGGTAGAGTAAAGCATAGGGGCCCAAGCGAGGTAAACGCACCGGAAAGAAGGATAAGAGTAATGTGAAATGCTATAATTGTGACAAGTTAGGTCATTTTGCTCATGAATGCATGATGAATACTTAAAAGTGCATATTTATTATAGTTTAAATTATCATTATACACTTAAAAGTATCATTAATTCCTCTAATTTATGCAATTTCTTTAAATTTAAGTTTAAAAGTAAAAATAAATTGAAATATGTGTTTTAATACAGGGTTAATAAAATGAATGTATCTCTCAATCTAGAAGGCCAATTAAGATGATTCATAATGCAATGGAAAGATAACTTAATGTACTACAACATTGTAGTTATCAACAAAGTCCAGTTCAGAAGTTTAGTGGGCCGTATTTAGGGCTAAAGCACAACTATTCTGCATTCGGAGACCAGCCCAACAAGGTTCGGTATTTGGGCCGTATCTCACAAAATACTGGTCCAAATAATGTAATTCTTGATGCTCTGGACAGCTAAGACGTGCAGCTACAAGTTGTATGTTTTGACCAAAGGAAGATTCTACCGAGTTCGGTGCGATATGGACGTTGCAAGTGGGAAGACAAGCATGGCATATATTTTCAAAGTGTGCCTAACTATGTGTCTATTTTCATACAAGTCTTTTGGCATTTTGTTTCCTTAATGATCTATAAATAGCAGCATTGAATACTCATTTGGGACATTCTGAATTGAGAGATCAGATCATACTCTTTGTATTGTTGTTTCTCTTATTGTAATCTCCTTTTGTTCTTAGTAGAAATCATGTTTATTTTCTTCCTTCTTCCTTTCTTCTTTATTTCTTTCTTCTTTCTTATGAGTAACTAATCCTCATTTTGCTTGGGTGAAAGGGTGAAGCTCTTGGTTATGAAATAAGATTAGATTAATCTCTTTCTTGAGTTTTAATGTCTATATTATGAAATTGTTATTATATGTTTTGTATTTATTTTCAATTAACTTAGAAACCTCTTTGTAAAATGGGGATCTTGATTCATTGTTGACAAGATATTGGCACAATGAATGCTTGAACCCATTTACATGTGTTGATGTTCTTTGTTAATTAAAAGTAAATATAATACAAAGTATATATAACCACAAATGAATTTTAAATGTTATATTTTCCAATTGGAACCTCCGTTGTGCGTGGATTCTAATTGAGTTATAAAAAGAATTAATCTTGTTCTTCTTTTATATACTTAGAGTGGATCCCCTAACCTTAGCAAATCCCTTCCATTTAAGAACAACTTGTATTAGTTTAATTTTTGTTACTAAATCATATTGTTTTATCTCTATTAATTTATCTTCATTAGCTCCTTGTGGATCGACCTCGGACTCCCGAGAATTTATTACTTGAGACAACCTACACTTGGGTTTGCAATCTACTTGTTGTAGCAATACATTTAGTCGAAAAAAAGTACAACCCGATTAAACTCCATTGATTTAAATTCAGATTTTGTTTCAAGCTTTGTTTTATTAATTGAATGTCGTCTTATGTGAACTGTAAACTTAGGAGTTACCGACCATGTAGTAAAAGAAAGAAAACCTTTTGTAGAGTATTATCGAATTCTGTCTCAAACTAGATGAATATATGTGGGGACCAACTCTAAAGCAGAAGTCAAAGGGATAGGCACCTGCAAGTTAGTTATGTGTGGTGGTCATATTTTGCTTTTTCATGATATTCTTTATGCACCGGAGATCTGACGAAATTTAATTTATGTTAATATCCTTCTTAGCTTAGGCTATGTTTTAATTTTCAAAGACAATGATTTGGATATTTTTCTTAATTCAGTATTAGTAGATACTAGTTATATGTTGGATGGTTTTATAGTGTTGGATACCAATGGTGAATCTTGTGTTAATGAAAGTAGTTTTTCTTACGTTACATATGCTAATAATGCTAATGAGAATGCGAATATATGACATTCTACACTTGGACATTTAGGGTAAGATAGAATGAAATTGTTAGCTAGAGAAGGCATATTAGGTCCACTCACTGATTTGTCCGTATGTGAGAATTGTTCAGCTGGAAAAAAATAAGAAAACCATTTGGAAAACAAACTAGAGCTGAATATCCATTACAATTGAATCATTTTGACATATATGGCCCAATGAACGTGAAAGCAAGACATGATACTTATTTATCATGTTTATTAATGATTTTACTCGATATGGTAATGCCTATTTAATCTCTCACAAATTTAAGGCATTAAGTTGCTTTATGAAATATGTAAGTTTGGTTGAGAATCAAATAGACAAAACTATTAAGGCACTAAGAATCAACCGTGCTCAGGAACACCTTTATGAACATTTTAAAAAATTATGTAAAAGAAAGTATATTGATAGACAATTGACTATTCTATATACCCCGCAACAAAATGGAGTAGTAGAAAGAAGAAATAGGACTTTATTGGAAATGATTAGGTTTTGGATGGCACAAGCAAATCTCCCTATTACGTATTGGGGTGATGCATTGTTAACTGTTGCCTATATACTTAATCATGTGCCCACAAAGTCAGTCATCTTAACTCCGTATGAACTGTGAACGAGATGAAAACTTAAACTAGGTCATTTACGACTATAGAGTTCAACTGCATATATTCACGACTTATCAAATAAATATGAAAAGGTGGGTCAAAAAGATAAAAAAAAGTATATATTTATAAGATACTCTAAATACTCCAAAGGGTATGTGTTCATTAGTGAACATGTAGATAAGAGTATGACTGAATTATAATGAAGAAATGTCTTATTCATAGAAGATGAAGTTTTTAAAAAAGGTGACATAGATAAAAGCGTTCAAATTGAAGAGTTGAAAGATTTGGACATTACAGTAACTCCTAGTTATGTATTTAAGGATCAACCTAGACCGTCTACGACTAGTGGGAGTGATCCAAATGTCGGATTAGTTCCAAATGATCCACTAACTAGACGAAGTAATTGCACTATAATTCTTCGTCGTTTTGAAATTGAAAGGGAAGTTTTTATGCTTGCAGTGCATGATAGCGGTGAACCTAAAAACGTTAATGAGGCTATCACATCACATGCCATATAACATTGGATTAAAGTAATGGAAGAAGAGTTGGAGTCGATGAGAGTCAACTATGTTTGGGACTTAGATGGTTTACAACCTAATCGTAAGGTCATTGGGAATAAATGAGTATTACATATTAAACATAAGACAAATGGTACAATAGAGAGGCATAAGGCTCGTTTAGTAGCAAAAAATGACACTCAGTAAGAAGGTATTGACTATGAAGAGACCCTTTCTCCGGTTGTGAGGTTTACATCCATTCAATTGATTCTTGCAATTGTAGCTCACATGGACTTGGAATTACATCAAATGGATATAAAGACTGCATTTCTAAATGGAGAGTTAGAAGAAAAAATCTACATTTAACAACCTGTAGGTTTCGTGGTAGAAGGCCAAGAGCATAAAGTTTGTAAGCTCAACAGATCAATATATAATTTTAAACAATCTTCTAGACAATGGTATTTAAGATTTCATCAAGTCTTAATTACTTATGAGTTTACAATGATCGATGAAGACCATTGTGTCTATGCGGAAAGGTTTGAGGGTAATTTTATAAATTTATCCTTATATGTGGATGATATCTTATTAGTTGAAAATAATTGGGAGTATCTCATAACAATCAAAGAATGATTGTCCTCCAATTTTGAGATTAAGGATATGGATGAAGCAGCTTATATTCTGGGTGTTAATATCCATAGGTATTGTTCTAGGAAACTTTTATCTCTTTTACAAGAGTCGTACATCAAAAAATTTTTAAAATGATTCAATATGGTAAATTGCAAATCCATGGATACTCTGAATGCCAAAAGATAGTCTTTAAGCCTTGAAATGTATATTAAAACTCCTGAAGAACGCAATAGAATGGCTAGAGTTCTTTTTGCCAATGTCGTTGGAAGTTTAATATATGTTGTGATGTGCACAAAGCTAGATATTTGTTATGCTGTGAGATTGGTAAATAGGTACCAATCTAATCCTGGACTTAAGCATTGGAATATTGCCAAAAGGATTTTGACATATTTGAGAGTTACGACGGGTTATACCCTATGCTACCAAGGAGGTGATATGCACATAGTAGGTTACACAAACGCTGATTAAGGAAGTGATATGGATGAGCGTAAATCAACATCAGACTATGCATTTTTAATCAACAGAGAAGCCATTTTATGGTGTAGTAAGAAGTAAACTTGTACTGTTTTATCTACAATGGAAGCTGAGTTTGTGGCATGCTTAGTTGTAGTTTAAGAAGCAGTGTGATTCAAAGATTTTATATGGATATGAATGTTGTTACTAATGCAACACATTCAGTAACAATATATTGTGATAATCAGGCACCATAACCTATACAAAGGATCCTAAATACCACAGTAAATTTTAAGAACATAGAGACTAAGTACAATTTTATGAGAGACATTGTGACACAAAAGAAAGTAAAGATTCAATATATTTCTATGCAACAGATGGTAGTAGATCCACTAACTGCCAAACCATCATTCTGATCTCTGTTCTAATCAATTCGGCTCATCCAAGCTAATTTAATGCGTCTAGTCATTCTTCCACCTTGGGCCTAGTCGGCCTAACTCGGTTAGAATTTCGTCTATACATTTCTCAGATAGGGTTTAATTAATACCATTCTAAGCCACAGTTTCCAAGTCTACATGATATGGTTTTTCTTTTTTTTAGTTGAAATAACCTTGGATTAAGAAACCTTCATTTTCCGGATATACTTAAAAGCCTTACATTAATATAATATGGTGCCAATACATGTGTGTCTTTATATTCATTTTACTATCATTGACAATAAATTGAATTTTGAGCTTTTTTCCCCTCACTTTCATGATATACTTAAATAGTAAACATTTACTATTACGTTGATTACTGTGAGCTAGAATATGGTGTAGTTGATCTAATATGATTTGCTTGTAACGTGTCACTCTGGAATACGGTGTGGTTGATCTGATATGATTTGCTTGTAACGTGTCACTCCAACAGATAATGTAGTTCAATCACATTTGTCTATGTAATCATCAATAATAGTCTTTTTTAATGGCTATATATATGTGTGTGCTTCTCTCTCCTTTCTTCTTCCAACCGGTGGGTGTGAATGATCCGGAAGAAGCAACGTTTGGTTGCAAAGAAAAGAGTGCTTTTTCTGGGAGTTTTTTAGGCTTAGATTCCTTCTTTGTTCTTATGTAATTCCTTTAGGTAATTGCAAAGAGTGTGAACGATGGGTGTAGTGTGTTCATGGGTTAAGTGAGATTCTTGTGGGAAACAGTTTGTCTATCGTAAGCTTGTGGTCTGTAAACATTCACCAAAATTGAGTGCAGAGACTTGATAAAATTGTCTTGTGCATTCTCTATTTTCTTTGGTTATCTATTTTGTTAGTTTAGGATCAAGAATTTACAGCAAGAAGCTATATGTGATGGAGGGGTTTGGGAAAGAAGTGAAGAAACAATTATGGTTAGCTGGACCTCTCATATTTGCTGGTATTTTCCAATACTTCTTGTAAGTGAGCTCTCTAATGTTTATGGGTCATATCAGTGTGTTAGCTCTCTCTGGTGCATCTCTGGCCACTTAGACGCCGATCATATAAGAAAATGAGTGAATGAATCACTACTTCCTCACTGTGTGAGTTCTTCGAGATTTAGATAAAATCTCATTAAGTGTCCTTAGTGACTATTGACTATGTTTTTGAAATGATCGGATAATGTTTGCTACTTTAGAATGTAATCTATGACTTAAATTAATTAGCTTATAGGAACATGTCTAGGAAAGCGATTAGCCTAGAATGGATATACATGAGGACGATAGAAAGATTTCTGTCTATTTTACATTACTTAATATGTATTCACGGGTCGACCAATTGTATTGTCTTATGGAAGTGTATGTATACAATTGTGTAGGAATGATATAATGAGCGAAGTCACTTATTACATCCTATGCGAGAGACAGAAAAAATAATACGTGTCTTTTAAAAATAAAATGCCTCATCTTTTATTAACTATGCACTTACAACCGGCCCTTCGGCATTTGGTTGAGGGGTACCTCCTTAGTGTAGAAGGAAGGCATCCCTTGGCCAAACTACTAAGGGCCTTGGCCGTTTGGGCGAGAGATGCCTCTATAGTGTAGAGAGAAGGTACTCCTCGACTAGACGACCGAGACCCTTGGTAGTTTGGACAAGGGGTGCCTCCATAGTGTAAAAAGAAGGCATGATTCCTACATTAAGACCCATTCCTATCTCCTAACAGAATTCTGAATTGATGATTCCTACATTGAGACCTTTTTTTCTATTCATAAAAAAACAATTACTGTCCTCGAAATATGTATCCTATGAGTTCTTATTGGCCAGCTCTAAGGTTAAGACATTTATAGAGTAATTGCCAAAAGGCAGTTCATCATATAATATATATAATACTATAATTGCCAAAAGACAGTTCATATGGTAATTGCCCCATCATAGGCGTAAGGTTACCAACATCTCCTACTTGCACATGATGGAAAGACAACCATACATATCTGAGCTACAAATACTTCTTTAATTCCACTAAATATTTGCAACATTAATACTTACAAATACACTATACGACTCTTAAACAAATATTGAATAAATTTTAAAGCTTATATAAGTAGGTTGACTTTCATTTAACATTTGTTCAATGTGTCCTAGATTTCTTCTGTTACAGCAATCTAGAAGCACATAATCCCTCATTGAAAGGCAATGCCTGACTACACTTACAATTATATACTTATAATTGTACAGGAATGATATAATGAGCGAAATCACTTAATACATCATATGCAATAGACAAAAAAAATAACGTATGCCGCTTAAAAATAAAATGTCCATCTTTTATTAACTGTGGGGCCTACAACCAATTCTTTGGCCAAACGGCTGAGACCCTCAACAGTTTGGCCCAGGAGTACCTTCTTAGTGTAGAGGGAAGGCACCCTTGGCCAAACAGCTGATGCCCTCGATAGTTTGGAGGCACCACTCTGACAAACTGTCTAGGGTCTCGAACGTTTAGCCAAGAGATATGGTCTCCTTATTGCTCTAACTTTGTAAACCTATAAGAGTCTAGAGTAACAAGTCCATTTTCCCAATAGTTCTCCTCCACCTGGCGTTTAGCAAGACTTAGTATACTTGGAGCCTTGATTATGACTTGCTAAGACTCAAATCACAATTCTGATAAGAGAATGTGAGGGCTCAGTTGATTTCCTTACTGCTAGGCTATACCCCGCAGGTGCAAGGATAGTAATTGGTGATCAATAAGTTCACCATGATCAAGTGTATTTTTGCTTAAAATAGACGTGTAATTAAATAGCTTTGACATATCAATCATGCATAAATGAAATCAATTTGATGAATGGAGGCATAAATGATAGTACTATATTTTGAAGTCTCAATTAATACCAATTAAATTGATGCTCTGCTGAGACTTGACTGCTCTAACATTATGAAATTTGAACTTTGATTTGCTTAATGTAGCACCCATCACACAAATCATATGTGCTAACATTAATTTCTCAGCCAAGGCTTAATTAATATCATTCTAAGCCATAGTTTATAAGTCTAAATGATATGGTTTTTCTTGTTTTAGTAGAAATAACCTTGGATTAAGAAACCTTCAGTTTCTGGATATACTTAAAAGGCTTGCATTAATATAATATGGTGCTAATACATGTGTGTCTTTATATTCATTTTACTATCGTTGGCAATAAATTGAATTTTGAGTTTTTTTTTCCCCTCACTTTCATGATATACTTAAATAGTAAACATTTATTGTTACCTTGATTACTGTGAGCTGGAATATGGTGTGGTTGATCTGATATGATTTGCTTGTAACGTATCAAGAATCACTCCAGCAGATTATGTAGTTCAATCTCATTGGTCCATGTAATCATTAATAATAGTCTTTTTTAATGGCTATATATATGTGGCTTCTCTCTCCTTTTTTCTTCCAACCAGTGGGTGTGAATGATCCGGAAGAAGCAACATTTGGTTGCAGAGAAAAGTGCTTTATCTGGGAGTTTTTCAGGCTTAGATTCCTTCTTTGTTCTTGTCTAATTCCTGTGGGTAATTGCAAAGAGTGTGAGCCAAGGGTGTAGCGGGTTCAAGGGTTGAGTGAGATTCTTGTGGGAAACAGTTTGTCGATTGTAAGCTTGAGGTCTGTATACATTCACCAAAATATAGTGCAGAGACTTATTGTCTTGTGCATTCTCTGTTTTCTTTAGTTATCAAGTATTTACAGCAAGAATCTATATGCGATGGAGGGATTTGGTAAAGAAGTGAAGAAACAGTTATGCTTAGGTAGACCTCTCGTGTTTGCTGGCACTTTGCAATACTCCTTGCAAGTGAGCTCACTGATGTTCGTGGGTCATATCAGTGAGTTAGCTCTCTCCGGTGCGTCTCTAGCTACTTCATTTGCAACTATCACTTCTTTCACCTTGTTGGTAAGTCTCTCAGTACATACATACTTACATATATACATGATACATGCATATGTATATTCACCATGTTAGTTTTTCCTTTTGGAAACTTTGATCAGATGGGTTTGGCAAGTGCCTTGGATGTGCTGTGTGGTCAATCGTTTGTAGCCAAAGAATGTTAGTTCTAACAATAAACAGGTATATTAAATAATATAAATTTCATAGAAATATGAAAAACAAGAAATAAATCAAAACTGATTTTATCGAAGATTAAAACATACCAAAACGTGATGATTTTGAACTACAGTTTCACTTGTTGATCTGAGGCCTGTGAACCACAGTGTCCTTAAGACGATTTCGCTCCATAGGTGCTTATGATCTTCACATTGATCATCTCCCAGGATACAACGAATCTTTGAGAATTCTGGACAGTGCACCTTCCAAACTCTCTTCCACGAACTTGAATTCAGCCTTTGTTCTATCACCAGAATACTGACTCAAACACGATATTCTCTATCAAAATTGTACCTATGTATGTCATTTGAAAAACCCAAAAGCCTTGTAAACCAGTGGCCAATTGGTTACAAGACAATAAATAAAACCTTAATTTATTTTGTAACGTTTACTAAACATTAATGACAAAACCGTTTTACAATTCATTCACATTAACTAAAAATATTACAAACTGTTTAAATTTCCAACAATCCCCCACATGAATGAATTGTACACAACTCTTTAGACTCGACCCTGGTGATAGAGTTCTACGGTCGGAACCTGCATATGATAGGTAGGTTTTACCCTTTGAACATTCTCTTGTGAGAATATATTTACTCTACTGACTGAAGGTAGACGTGATGTCCTTGAACCTTACTGTCATTTATGTAAAGATGATATACTTCACACAGGACTCCTTCCTGACATTCTTCAATTCTCACTGTTATGTCCGTTTTGGTCATGGACATCTTCCCTGGTTCTGCGAGAGTTTCTAAAGAATTGAGCCCAACCAATTCCCCTTTGAAGCGGCCCCTCTTCTCTCTCACATAGGTGATTCTTTTACTAAGAGTATCCGCTATACTCCTTTCGGATTTCCCGATGCATAAAAATCTTTAAAAGTTTTAGCTTATCCTCATCTTCAACGGGTATCACTGTTTCATCATAAAAATGGACAGAAGGTGAAAACCCCTACAGTGATCTAAATCAGTCTTTACAATTTAGTTGTCCCTTTGAACCTAAATCTTGGGATCTCCAGTCAACTAGGTTGGATTTCATTCGTATTGACTTTTCAATTTTATGGGCTTTAGTCTCATTCCTCTCGATGATTTCTCAACTAACTCTCAATTTAACCATTTGGTTAGAGGATTCGTAATGTTATTCTTTGACCTTACATAGTCAACAAAGATAACTCCAGTTGAGATTAATTGTCTAACGGTATTATGTGTTCGACGTATATGTCTACACTTACCGTTATATATCATATTTTATACCCTTCCTATTGTTGACTGGCTATCACAATGAATAAAAACAGCCGGTACAAGCTTAGGCCACCTAGGAACATCCTCCAAATAATGGCGTAGCCATTCAGCTTTTTCACCACACTTATCCAGAGCAATGAACTCTGATTCCATTGTGGATCGGGCTATAACAGTTTATTTTGAGGATTTCCATGACACTGCTGCACCTGCTAGTGTGAACACATATCCACTAGTCGATTTCGAGTTCTTCACATCAGATATCCAGTTGGCACCACTGTATCCTTCTAACACAGCTGGATATCGAGTATAGTGCAATCCGTAGTCACGAGTATACTATAAGTATCTTGACATTCTTACGATCCCTTTCCAATAATCACCATTTGGATTACTCGTGTACCTACTTAGTTTACTAACCGCCTAGGCTATATATGGTCTTGTACAACTCATTAAGTACATCAGGCTCCCAATCACCCTATAATACTCCAAGTGAGATACACTTTCTCCTTTGTTCTTTGACAAGTGAAGACTCACATCTAGAGGTGTCCTAGCCATACCAGAATCATCTTTACTGAACTTATTCAGTATTTTGTCCACATAATGTGATTGACTCAGAACTAGTCCATCAGGGGTTCTCATGATTTTCACCCCTAAAATCACATCTGTAAGTCCCATATCTTTCATGTCAAACCTTGGGCTTAATATAGTCTTGGTATATTTGATCATCTCATCATCACTACCCACAATGAGCATGTCATCAACATACAGACATAAAATGACATAGCCATTTTCTGTATCCTTAACATATATACATTTGTCACACTCATTGATTTTAAATCCATTGGTCAGCACCACACTATCAAACTTTTGATGCCATTGTTTCGGTGCTTGTTTAAGACCATACATGGACTTTATCGATTTACAGACTTTCTTTTCTTGTCTAGGAGTTGTAAAACCTTCAGGTTGCTCCATGTATATCTCTTCATCTATATCTCCATTTAGAAAAGCTGTCTTTACATCCATTTGATGTACTTCAAGATTTCGTAATGCATCAATGCCTAATACCATTCTTATGGAAGTTATTCTCGTCACAGGAGAATATATGTCAAAATAATCAAGGCCTTCCTTTTATTTGTAACCTTTATTTACAAGTCTCGCCTTGTATTTGTCAATTGTTCCATCAGCTTTCATTTTCCTCTTGAAAATCCAGTTGTACCCTAGTGGTTTACTACCCGGAGGAAGATCTACTAGTTCCCACGTATGGTTTTGCAAGATGGAATCAATTTCACTTTTAATGGCTTCTTTCCATAAAGAGCCTTCCTTATAGTTCACAGCCTCTTTATAACTTTGAGGTTCACTCTACAGCATATAAGTCAGAAAATCTAGACCAAATGATTTTTATGTCCTTATTATCTTGTTGCGTTGAGGCTCATCTTCAACCTTTTCTTCTTGTTCTTGTTCTTGGTCCTGACTATCTTCATTCATAATCTCGTATGTTTGTTTAGACGAACTTGGTCCCTCTTCGGACTTACATAAAAAAATGTATTCAAAAAACGACGCATTCCTTGATTCCATAATCGTATTCTTGTGTATATCGGGGATTTTTGACTTATACACAAGAAATCGATATGCACTACTGTTTTGCGCATAGCCAATGAAAATGCAATTAATGGTCTTAGGATTTATCTTCACCTTCTTCGGTGTTGGAACCACCACTTTGGCAAGACACCCCCACATTCATAGGTACTTATAGGAAGGTTGCCTTCCTTTCCACAGCTCATATGGTGTCTTTTGTTCATTCTTTCGGGGCACCTTATTTAAAAGGTAATTTGTCGACAAAACGGCTTCCCCCACATGTTCTGAGGTAACCCAGAACTTATTAGCATTGTATTTATCATCTCTTTCAAGGTGCAATTCTTACATTCAGCCACACCATTTGACTAAGGTGAATATGGTGGTGTAACTTCATGTCTAATCCTATGCTGTTCATAGTAATCACCAAACGGTGTTACATACTCACCACCATGATCGCTTCTTATTAACTTAATCTTCTTATTGAGTTGATTTTCAATTTCAGCTTTATAAAGAATGAATTTCTCTAAAGCTTCATCCTTACTTTTAAGGAAATACACATAGCAAAATTTCGTGCTATCATCGACAAAAGTAATAAAATACTTATTGCCACCCTTTGTTGGTGCAAATTTTAGATCACATATCCTTGACTTCGGATGTCATACGTCACATAATTCCCCATGAACAACTTCTCCCCACTATCAACTGGATTGAAGGAAGTGAACATCTTCTTGTCCGAGTAGACATGGCAGGTTGCACCAGTATCGATCTACTATTCTTTTGGGTTTGACCCAACCAGGTTCACTTCAGAGACTACAGCACAGAGGTTCAAGTCATCAACCTCTTGAGTAATTTCCTCTATCACATTTGCCTCTTTGTTCTTCTTCCTTTTCGACACTCTACAGTCGGCTGCTTTATGACCCATCTTGTCACAGTTGAAGCACTTCTCTTGGAATTTTTGTTTCTTGGAAATGCCTCCTTTAGGTCCAAGGTTAAATCCTTTGCTCGGCTTCTTCTTGGACTTGGAACTTTGTCCATGTTCAACTACATTGGCCTTCACCTCAGCTTGAGATGAATACCTCCTCTCAGAACGTCTGTTGTCTTCTTCAATACGAAGTCTAACAATCAATTCCTCAACATTCATCTCCTTTCTCTTGTGCTTGAGCTAGTTCTTGAAGTCATTCCACCAAGGAGGCAACTTCTCAATAATTGCCGTAACAAGGAAGGCTTCACTCAGAATCATCCATTCAGAATGAATTTCATGTAGAATCAACTGAAATTCTTGAACTTAACTGACCACAATCTTGGAGTCCACCATTTTATAATCCAGGAATCGGCCCACGATAAATTTCTTGGTGCCCTCATCCTCCGTCTTATATTTCATTTCCAGGGACTCCCACAATTCCTTAGCTGTCTTCTTGACACAGTACACTTTGTACAATGTATCAGCTAAATTGTTCAATACATAGTTCCGACCCAGGTAGTCAGTGTTATTCCACACGTCAAACGCCATGAGTGAATTTCTATCATCTTCATTCGTCTTCGGTGGATCCTCAGTTGAAAACCTCACAAGGTTTAGTGTGGTTAGGTAGAACATCATCTTTTGTTGCCACCTCTTGAAATTCAGTCCGCTGAATTTCTCCGATCTCTCTGCATGGTTCACTGGAACCTTCACAGCTGGTGTTGGCATTTGTGCCATAGAGATGGGAGTAGGCACTTGTGTCGTAGAGACAGCTATTGGCACTTGTGCCCCAGGCTTAGATGATTACCCCACATTAGCCATTTTTCAATTGTACACAACAAGAAATTACTAATTTATTGCATTAAAATAATACAATAAAATAATATTTCAAACACTGAGAAAATAATTTTTTTTAATATTTTCTCTCTCCTGATGACGTCATCAGTCACATCATTAGGCCACATCAGTGCCACAACGCCATGTCAGCGTGCCTTGTCAACATGCCTCATTAGCCAACCTATCAGCACGCATGGGCCAGCCTTAGCCAAGCCTAAACGTACACGGCCCTTGGCCCATCTAGCATGCAGCCTTTCAGCCCATGAGTCCAGACATTCACTGCCCAGCACAGGTGCATGGCCTAGACCAGGCACGCGGGCCAGATCAAGGCATACACATGCTTAGGCCTCAGCGAGTCTAGCTCAAATGAGCGCCTCAGCCCGCGAGCCCAAGCCACATAGCCCAGCTCAACCGGTCTGATTTGTAAGCATCATCACGCATCCCAGCTGGCAAGCCCAGCCTATGCGCATCAGCTCACAACCTAGCTCACAACCAAGCCTAGCTTACACGCAAGCCCAACCGCAAACCTGATATGCACATTTCAAGCCTTTCAGCCCAAAATGCAAGCCCACATGTACATTAGTCCAACTTAATTCCAGACCCACGTACGCGACTTTACCAGCGCCAAAACGATGTTGTGCGTGTTGTCTTCTACCTCCAGTTGACCCATTTTTCAGATCGCACCTGGTTTTTGACCCAAACGGAAAACTTTCCTCCGATCTCCGATCTCAAGCGGACCAGTCCCAATTTATTCAGCACAACACATGTAAGGGTTCCATCAATTTAAAATATTTAATTTATGTGTCAATATCATGTCCAAGTCCTTGAAGTCTCGGGTTCTAAGGTTTTTACAACCAATTATAAAAAATAAATTTTTAATATAAATAGTCCATCAAATTAATCCAGATTTCCTTGACCTATTCAAAAAGTTAGTACAAATATATATACAAATACAACTCTACAAATTAAACCAAAGAAATAATTTTTCTTCCCTTAAACCGTGACATCTTCATTGTTAGTGGAGTAAAACAGAGTCGAAATCGTCTTAAGATTGTTAGTTCTAACAATAAACAGGTATATTACATAATATAAATTTCATAGAAATATGAAAAACAAGAAATAAATCAAAACTAATTTTATCGAAGATTAAAACATACCAAAACGTGATGATTTTGAACTACAGCTTCACTTGTTGATCCGAGGCCTATGAACCACAGTGTGCTTAAAACGATTTCGCTCCACAGGTGCTTGTGATCTTCATAGCGATCGTCTCCCAGGATACAACGGATCTTCGAGAATTCTGGATAGTGCACCTTCTAAACTCTCTTCCACGAACTTGAATTCAACCTTCGTTCTATCACCAAAATACTAACTCAAACACAATATTCTCTATCAAAATTATACCTGTGTATGTCATTTGAAAAACCCAAAAGCCTTGTAAACCAGTGGCCAGTTGGTTACAGGACAATAAATAAAACCTTAATTTATTTTGTAACGTTTACTAAGCATTAATGACAAAACCGTTTTACAATTCATTCACATCAAATAAAAATGTTACAAACTGTTTAAATTTCCAACAAAGAATACCGCATGCTGGGGATACACATGCAAAGAGACATGATAGTTCTTTCACTTGTCAGTGTCTTCCTTTCTATCATCTGCTTCAACACAAAACACTTATTAAGAGTCATGCACCAAGACCATCAGATTGCAGAAGAAGCTAGAAAGTATGCAGTTTTCTTGATCCCAAGCATTTTCGCTTACAGACTTCTTCAATGCCTTGTGAGGTTCTTACAGACCCAGAACATAGTCTTTCCCATGGTATTGTGCTCCGGAATCATAGCTTTCCTTCACATATTGCTGTGTTGGGTTTTAGTTTTCAAATCCAAGCTTGGAAGTAGAGGAGTTGCCGTGGCTAACTCAATCTCTTACTGGCTGAACGTGTTGTTAATTATGTTGGAATTTTTATGGACTTGGCATAATCAATTTGACAATTATATTGAATATTGTTGTTTGATTTAATTGGTGCATCATAATGGGTTGGACATCAGAATATTACTTGAGATTTATGTGCTACCCTATTTAGACTTAGTTGACCCATTAAACTAAATTTACCCATTTTGTAAAACCCACTGTGATTTTATAATGTCCACTCTTTTATGATAAAGTATTTTATATTATATTATTCTTTATTTTATTAATTAAAAGTATATATATATATATATATATATATATATATATATATAAAGACATGTGGACTGATAGAATCGGTAGAGACATACAGATCTTTTTTGCACCTAAAGAAAAGATACAGTGGATTTTAACGGGGTTTTAGGGGATAGCAGATATATTCTACCTCTTGTAATTTTCTTCTTGTGATAATGACTTCTACTGAAAATTAAGGTATGTTAAGTGTGTGATTATTTCATGCTTTATTGCTAAATTAATTAAACGAATTTTCAACAAATTGGGCATTACATTAAGTTTTCATCTTCGTGTGCGAAGACTAGGCCTGGGTTTTCAAAAGAAGCTGTGCACAAAATTCCTGCTTTTCTCAAAATTTCAATTCCTTCGGCTCTCATGCTCTGGTAAAGTTTCTTTTGAACAAATGGGGTTCTAGAATAATATTAAGAACTAAAATTGCAATTAACAGCTTTAAAGCTTGGTCATTCGAATTGGTGGTTCTACTTGCGGGTCTTCTTCCTAATCCAAAGTTAGAAACTTCTGTGCTTTCCATCTGGTAATTAGTGTACTCCAACTCATATTATATATATATATATATATCAGACATCACTTGTATTATTAATGTCTTCAATGTGCTTAATGTGTGTAATTACTAAATATGTCATTATCATTTTTTTTTCCTCTCTTTTAGTCTTAACACATATGCAATGCTCTGGATGGTACCTTTTGGACTCAGTGCCGCTGTAAGGTATGTTATGACAGCTGAATTTGGTAACATAAATATGCTGGTTGTTGTCGTCGATATTGTTCATAGTTACTTTGTACATGTAGCACAAGGGTGTCAAATGAATTGGGAGGTGGGCAGCCAAAAGCAGCAAGTTTAGCAGTAAGAGTAGGGTTAGTGATGGTAACGATAGAGGGAGGTTTTGTGGCATTGGTCATGATACTACTGCGCAACATCTGGGGCAATATTTACAGCAATGGCAAAGAAGTGGTCAGAAATGTAGCATCCATCATGCCCATTCTTGTCATTGCCTGCTTCCTTGATGGAATTCAGAGTGTTCTTTCAGGTTTTCTCTACAACATCAATTCTATTTGGTTTTGTTTTAAGCTTCTTTATATTGCTAATGCTTTGATATTCTTATGTTGAATTCAGGGATTGCCAGAGGATGTGGTTGGCAAAAGATAGGTGCATATGTCAACTTTGCAGCTTTCTATCTTATAGGTGTTCCTTGTGGATGTATTTTGGATTTTGTTTTTCACATGAGAGCAAAAGTGAGGCTTCTTTCTTTTCTCAAACTCTTGCTTTTCATCTTCATTGTCATTTTTTGGACCAACTTATTTCAATCTTATTTTTGTTATTTCATATAAATAATACTACAGGGTTTTTGGTTGGGGATTATAGCTGCATTTGTTGTGCAAGTGCTATTTTTCCTATTCATTACAGTACGCTCCGACTGGGAAAAGGAAGTAAGCAATCTTTTGTCCCTATTTCTTTTTCTCTTCTTTAATCAACTCAGACACCTTTTTAATATTATTTTGCTATAACAGGCAATTAAGGCTGCAAGTAGAGTCCAAGAATCAACTACTGCTGAGGACTTGACGGAAATTGATTAATTTTGTACTCATTTATAGAGTAAGATGGACCTCTCTTGTGGAGTTGTTGGCATAGGTGTAGAGATCATCTTCACCTTTCATTGGATATGCTTCATCCATTTTCTTGCTTTGATCTTCTGCTACCATTTGTTTCTCTATCTGATCCCTCTCTAAGTAGAGTAAGTACGTATATAGGATGGTTTCCACTAGCTAGGTGTAGACTATTTGTAGTCACCAACTTTACTCACGAAAAGATATATTAAGCATAAAAATATTTATTAAAAATATTAAGTTGTCATATAATTTTATAATAATAATAATAATAATTATTATTATTATTATTATTATTATTATTATTTGTAAATATTATGTTGTCATATGATGATCAAGAGGTTAAACGACTTCTTATATGGTTAGATTTTATTTTAATGATTGCAAGAATTTTGGACTTTTAATTTCATAATTCACACATGCACCAAGTCGGAATAAATTAATTTTTAAAACTGATTCCAGATGGTTGCTAATATTGATCGAGCCAGATAATTGCTTTCTTTGTATTTTTATAATCCATTATGTTTCATGAACCTTGGAAGCTTGCTTTAAAGGGAAGAAAGTCAAAATCATTATTAACTAAGGACTTTAAAAATGTAATTTTTTTTTGTCAATTATATAAACAATTTTGTATAATATATATGTATATATTGATTGGTTGGTCTTCAAAAATTCCTAGTAAAATTTCATTGAAACCGATATAGTGTACCCCCAAGGCCGAAGCTAGACAGACCTGAAATTACTACTAGTACGACGTGTAGTATTCTCACGTGCAGGGCCATGCTCTGAAATTTTGTTTGAATTTTATTGTGCTTGCATCCCCTTAGTATATGAAATTAGTTTTAGAAAATTAAATCCTCTTTCTTTTTCTTTTCTTTTTTTTTTTTTTTTCTTTCCAAGAAGAATGTAAAAAAATATTAGTTTAAAACATATTATTTCTTCTAATTTTTAAACAATGACCAGGAAATATAAATAGGTTGGACCAAGTATTAAGGTACGTAGTACCATATCAATGGGGGTTATATATATATATATTATACATGTAATAATCAAGCCTGCTAATTAATTCAGTATCCTTGTATTAATATCACAAGACGGAGACCAAGAAAATCATTGAAAATCATATATTTGGCTATATATGTGTACAAGATTGGGTCTAACGATTTCCTATTGCTCTAAGGGTGGGTGTGGAAATAAAAGGTAATTAGGTATAAAATAGAGTCACCTTGGAGTAGATAATTACAGCATCAATTTAATGAGTGCATTAAAGAAAATGTAAACCAAATGCTTGCTACCCATAAGCTAATTAAACTTGAAATCTTGAGATTACGTTAATACCTGCTAATTATTATTAGACTCGAGGAACTATTAAAGTACGCGGATATCTTTTTTCTTTTTGGTGAATTTAGTGTACGTAGATATATCGCTCCATAACCATGTCCAGAAAATTAACCACAGCAATTTTTTTTTGCTATATGTGTCATGTGTGTGCAAGATGGGTATAACAATTTGGCCGCATATTCATATTGGAAAATCATATTTGGCTATATATGTGTACAAGATGGGTCTAACAATTTCCCATTGCTGTAAGGGTGGGTGTGGAAGTAAAAGGTAATTAATATTAGATACAAAAGAGTCACCTTTGAGTAGATAAATTACAAAGTAATTTAATGAGTGCATTGAAGAAAATGAAAACCAAATGCCTGCTACCAGTTCATATTCATTATTAGTGTTTGGAAAAGGCAATTCTGAATAATTGATGCTACATATTTAGTACAGAAAATTGACTAGGACCACTGTCTTATTAGATAGGTTTCTATGAAAAATTTGTCTATGATGTCTCTGATTTATTGACCATAATTTATTGCTGCATGGTTTGACGCAACCAACCTAGCTTGAAATTTATAGCCACTTGTCATGGGCCTAATTTATTTCCCCATCTACAAATAAGGTAAATAATTAAATCATTATTATTTTAACAATATTGCAATAAATTTTACATGTTTTGTGTGCAGGACTAGACATGATTATTGTTCATATCTGAACTGAATTGGTCCGGTATTGCATAAATATTAGTCTTGTCTTATATTTAGTGCAGTTGGACTAAATAATTGACTAGTTATAATATATATAATACATTGTAATATAGAGTTTTTCATAAATACACTTTTGCGTTATGTAGCTGAGCTACAGTCATGAGCAAAAAGGTAAAAGCATATATCATTCCTTATTTTTCTTTTTTCTTTTTTATTGGTCCGGCTTGAATTGATCAATTTATACCTATTGTAGCTCATATATCATGAGTTATGTAACCTAGAAGAGTAATTCTCTAGAGTTTTTGATGTTGTTTTAACCAAAATAAGACAAGGCCTTGCACTCGCTTGAACGTGTAATTCCGGCACATAATTTGGGAACCTGAAAATAAAAAAGAGGGTCAATGCTCAAGTCAGTGATAAGAATTTGAAGAGTAGTAAGAAGTAAATTGTAAGGCCAGAAATTGTGCATACCTAAATTGAGTACCCTTTAGAGTATATATAGGAAGTGAATGTGTGCTCAGCTTCCTGATGACATTTAGTAGTCATTGAATATTGGTGAACAATTTCACCCG
Organism: Rhamnella rubrinervis; assembly: GCA_007844105.2. NCBI lineage: Eukaryota > Viridiplantae > Streptophyta > Magnoliopsida > Rosales > Rhamnaceae > Rhamnella > Rhamnella rubrinervis. The sequence continues at coordinate 4,422,098 of CM017585.2, forward strand.
TTATGTAATCACTGCGAGCATTTACTTTCTAATGACTGAACAGCTTTAAAGCTTGGTCATTTGCGCAACCAAAAACCCTGTAGTTATATTTAGACGAAAAACAAAAGTAAAATTGAAATAAGTTGGTCCAGTGACAATGAAGATGAAAAAAATAAGAGTTTTGAGAAAAGAAAGAAGCCTCACTTTTGCTCTCATTTGAAAACAAAACCAAAATACATCCACAAGGAACACCTATAAGATAGAAAGCTGCAAAGTTGACATGTGTACCTATCTTTGCCAAACACATCCTCTAGCAATCCTTGAATTCAACATAAAAATACCAAATCATTAGCAATATAAAGAAGCTTAAAACAAAACCAAATAGAATTGATGTTGTGGAGAAAACGTGAAAAACACTCTGAATTCATCAAGGAAGCAGGTAATGACAAGAATGGGCATGGTGATCTAAATAACCCACAAATTTTTGTATATGGAGAAACTTCATTTCTCTCCTTTGTCTCTTCTGTAATCCTAACTTTTGATGGAAGAAGTATAAAAAAAGGCGTGTAGGGCGAGAGAGAGGATCAGTTTCTATTAAATAGGTAAAAATAATCGTTTCCATCAAACAACGGTTTTATTTTACATTATAAAACCAATCATAATTTAATACTTAATGGTATTAAAACCATAATTAAAATATAATTAACGAGCCACATAATATTTTATAGATTACATTGTCCCACTTGGCTCATTAATTAAAAATATTATATCATAGTTTAATAAATAAACATTCTGTGCATAAATTTACTAAAATTAAAAGTTTAAAATATAATTTAATTTAAAAACTACTCTTTTGGCGACGGTTTCACATAAAAGTATAAAACCATAGCCAAATATAAACTTATTTAATAATTTTATTTAATAATAAAATTTATTTTTTAAATAAAAAAATATTTTTAATTTAAAACTATACTTTCCCAATAAACCATCGCCAAAAATTTAATTTTTTCAATGAAATTTATTTAATAATAAAATATAAAATTTATTTTAAATTAAATTTTTAATTTTAATTAAGTTTTTAAAACTATACGCTTGATAATGGTTTCATGTAAAACCGTTGCCAAATATGAATTTTTAATAATAAAATATAAATTTTATTTGTTAGAGCATAACATTTGTGGCACGGTTTCATTTATGATCATTGCCAAATGTGTGTTATTATTTTATTATTTTCTTCCTAAAATATATTTTTTGGCTACCGCTGTAAAACCGCACAAAAGTCATAATCTTTCAGATAATATTTAGCGATGATTTGACTAATCGTCAACAAATAATGTTAGGGATGGTTTTGAATGTGATCGCTACTAATAGCTATATTAGTGTTGCTGAATGCTTTTGTAGTAGTGGATCAACTACTTTTTGTATTTTTTCTATTAAATCACTTTTTTTTGCTGATATATTTATTCTACGCTATGACTTATGAGTGCCTATTTCTTATTCATATAGAAATTAAAAATTATAATAAATCTTATCAAATCGAAATTAGATATATCTCACTACTCAAAAAATAAAATAGCGATGTTTAAAGGGTGAACTCGAGACTTGTTGGATCCCTTAACTCAACTCCAAAGGAGTTATATTGAAAACTCCAGATTTAGTTGGATTTCGCCAGCATTCGCCAATGTATATTTCATTAATATTTTTATCTACGCGCACCATCTCAACGGATGAGTACCAACTCTGAAAGATTAGAGTTTTTTCCTCATATTGCCAAAGGCTAGATCTGAAGCGTCCGATGTTAATCCAATCCATTTCAGCCATATCAAGGATTCGAAAGCGTCATAAACAGACCCGGTCCATCAAAGTCATTTTAATTGGACAAGCCTATAAGGCTTCAAAGGCTCAAACGAATCAAAAATCGCCTCTCTATCATCTTTTAAAGGATAATAATCATAGTCACTAACTATTCATGCTTCTGAGTGTAATATCTAAACACTCAAAAATAAATAATAAGTTTTAATGAATACAGACAAATAATATTTTCTCTCAGAGAAAATAAATAAATTATAAGGCTTAAAACTCACTTGGAGTTTTTCTAAATTATGCCATGTAACATTTTTCCAATGGCTCAATCAAAATTTCATCTAGCTTAATTTTTCTTTCCACCCTTTGCTACTAACATCAACATGCAAGATTTGAATTTCTCATCTAGCTAGCTTAAATTATTACGTTGTGCATTTGAATTTTTCCCTCTAAGAATGGTCAAAACTCCAGTGATATTTCTGAAAGATGGCGATACATAATGAATATTATTTATCCGTCTATTGGTTAGGGTTCGACTAGGCCAACGCTGCATGACATTCCTTCACCAGTAAGACAAACAATCACAATCCAATAAATAGTTGAATATTTATAATGAAACCTAACAAAGTAAGAAACAACAATAGCTGCTCTGCTGGCTTCTAAGCGGTTCGAGATGCCTACCACAATCATTTTAATGTGTTTTGGGAAGCCAAAACAAGGATTAGGGTTGGCTTCTTGACGTTCACTTGAAAAAATTTCTACATCTATCTCTGGACGTATTAGGGTTCTTAGTACTTCGGCAGATCGTCGACAAAATTTACCATATTCATTATCTATATACCTCTCAACGTCTTCGCGTATCCAACAGCAATTTAGTTCGCAGACATCAATGACTATTTTCTCAAGTGATGGAGCAATCTCCACTAAATACAAGGCAACCTCAACTTCACTTACACAGCCAGTAAAACCAACCAGCTCCACCACCTTAAGGTGTTGATGTGAATAGTGCCCATTAACATTTGCTAATGCCTTCACTTTCTTAAGGATATCTTCATCCATCCACTGCCTCACAACAAAATCGATTGGCCAAATTAACAAAATGATCAACTCAATAACATGATAAAGAAAAGATCTTCTTCTTTAATTACCACCACGAATAATAGATAATACCTTAGCGTCCATGTGTCTCTTGCGAAGCTTATAATCTACGTGGAACAGCTGCCATGAAACAAATACAAAAAAGATAGTCAGATCACAATTTGCTTATGCCCATATATCCAAATATAACAGTAATTTCTGTTAAACAAGAAAACAATTCAAAAAAATAATTCTGAATAAAAGTTAGAGCACTAACTCTGATTGATAATTTACGCAAGAAAGGAGCTCTCTTGACCACGCCACATGGCCACAGGTGACCATGCACCCATTTACGTGCCTGTGGTTCGTTTACGTAGCAGTGCCACAAAAGAAAGGGTTTTCTAATAGAAAATTTCAAATGCTCAACGCTACTCAATTCAGGAAGCAAATGGGATGATGTCAATCATTTCCCAAATTACCAACCAGACCTAATTAGCCAATTTATAGAAAACAGAAACACATGAATTATGCTTAAACTGATTATATACGATATACTCCAAAAATCAATAAAAAAGAAAAAAACAAAAGAGAGTGGGTAGTCGAGTGCATAATACTAACATCACGAGATACAATCAAGCTAAGTATCTTGTTGACATGGGAGAATTGACCCAGTAGATTCTGCAAACATTTCAATATTTCACGTCTGTTGTAAGATGGTTCAGAGGAGAAGGCACTAATTGTAAAGTCGAAGGTTACAGACACGCGCGAGAGAATTGGAGCAGATATGTTGACTCTTGTAGCGCAATTATATAAATGCAACCTAATTATATTAAGATTTGGGGCAGAGATGTGAAAGCGAGACAGGAAGTTGCAATGGCTTAACTTCAAGTATTTCAAATTTGGAGCATCAGCAACTACGACAATGAAAAGCAACTGGGAATCAATCACAGATAGACGTTCAATAAATGGAGAGTTGGAGAATAAGCTCTCAATAACACCATCATAAACATTTATCCCCCTCAGATACAAATCCTTCAGCCAATACAACCTGCTGGCAGCCGGGGAAGCTAGGAAATTTCTATAAGACAGTACAGTACATGCTCTTGATTTCATACAGAAATCCAACTCCAGCTTCTTCACTTGTTTTCTGGCAGCATATTCAACCCATCTATCGATATCATGAGAATAATTTGAATCCAAAGGAAAACGAATCGTCAACGCCTCTAGAGTAGCTGTGTCGTGCAACTTCACAACTTGATTCACCAAATTCACATACTCATACATTTTAAAATTAGGTGGCCTTAATACCTCTTTCAAAGCCTCATGCCCACAAAAAAACTCCAACTTAGGTACCTTCATCCACAGATTTTTCCATCGCCGAGATACCAAACTCGTTCTTATTGCTTCTTTTATTGACACAAAAAAAAAAATCGATACCAGAATTTCATCCGGCAACTCGTTGATGTAGTCATCATCATCCTGATTTAATTCCAAAAGTTTAGTCTTTTCAATATCTCAACGATAAAAATTAAATTCATACAAATTTAGAAGATTCAGAAAAAAATAATAATGAGATGCACATCATCCGGAAGCTGACTAAAGCTGTCATGACGCTGCAAATTTTGTTTTGAAAATTTAGTCTTTTAACATTTCAACTAATAAAATAATAAATCTAAATCTTACAAATTTAATACCCAAACACACAAATTTTGACAGATGCAAAAAGGGAAAAAAATAATAAATAAATAAATAAAAAGATAAACATAAACATAACGGCTAATTTCATGTTATGCCGTCATGATCTTAATTTTGCTTTAAAATTCTTTTCAATATCTCATTGATAAAAAAATTTATCTACTAATTTGAGAGACGCACAAGAAAAAGCACAAATAATAAAGAGATGCACATTATGGATAACTGACTGATGTAGTAATAATGATCCTAATTTTGTTTTAAACTTTTAAAGTTAATAGCTTCACAGATCTCTAAAATACACCCAACACTTTGGTCCCTAAATGTTTCTGATTTTCATCCTAAACTATATTATAAGTAGCACTTTAATCATTTTTCAAAATTCTATCAGTTTGTTGACAATTAATTACCTCTTAAAAACACAATATTATTCTTAGAATTTTACACATGGAGAATAATACTAACTGTTCTCAAATTGATCTAAAATAAGGAGCAAGTGCAAAAAAGGTGTAAAAATCTTCAACAAACTAACATATAATACTAAAAAATGACCAGAGTGCTACTTATATAATGTGGTCAAAGGATGAAAACTAGGAAAAAAATACTTTAGGGATAAGTGTAGATCTGTGAGCAGTTTAAATAACCTATGAAGCAATTAACCAAAATTTTAAAAATTCCACAAAAAAAAAATCCTACAAAATTTTGAGAGATAAAAAAGTAAATAAACAAGTAAAGAAGAAAGAGGATGATGACTTTACCTCTCCACACCTTGTAATTGTAATTGTGTTAGTGTCCAATACATTTTGTTCTTTCAAGGTAGAAAACGCTTCAAAAATCTTTTCATCAAACCTGGTAATTATAGACATATAAATTAATAACATGAAATACAACTCACCAAAATGAAAAATAAGTAAATAAATAAAAGTTATTGATGGAATTCACATGCCAAACCTTAAGGAACTTTTAATTAACCAAACACACAACTTGTGAAAAATCCAAAACCAAAACGTTCCTAGAGGGGCACTAATATTCCAAGTAATCTCCAAATTATGCAGCTTACCAATGAGCTTGAACTAAAGGGAAACCACAGTAATAAATAAAACATTATTAATGAGTAAAACAGTGAAGGCAAACGTACTGCAAAGCAAAACCCAAAACACCTTATTACTGTGTTAACATAGGAATATCACATAAATAAAAATATCTTGATGTGGGATCACGAAAAGCTAAGCAATTTAACTCGCAAACTTATTGCGCAACTATTTTCTTCTTAACTGGTGGCCTAATTATAAGATTCTGAAAACCCATCTACATCCATGCATATATATATATATATATATATATATATATTAAACATATGATTTTCATACAGTGAAATATTTTTATAAGGAAGCCCTTATCAACTCCACGAGCAACTGGACCACTAGCAGTGGAAGTCTGTGCCGGAGAAAGACCATCTGAGTTGGCTGCTTTCGGTTTCGCATCCGCGATTTCTTTCGTCCTCCTTGGTCACTGGCATCACTCATATTCCGCCATTTATCCTGTTCAGAAAACATGTTTTACCATCAGGTGGGAAGAAAGGAGGGAAGAAAGGTGACACAAAACAGCAGCCACCATTGAATTGAATTCAGAGCCATATACAGGCTGACCTTGAGATCAATATTGGAGCGGTTGAGAGGGTGGTGTTGAATTCAGAGTCTACAAGGATATCCTTCCACCATCCAACCCCGTGCTTCAACACACCTGCTCTTAGCGCTGCTTCTTCCTCCGATGTCCACCTCCTCCTCGGCTTCCAACTCCTCATCGCTCTCTTTCTATAAAATAGTAAAAAGATTCTGCTACTAATCCTGTACTTGCAGTCGGCTTGTTATGACACACAACATAAGACACTCGAAAAGATCGCAGCCGTTGGTTACATCCAACAGCTACAATTTCACTTTTTTGCAATTTTATTACGAAACTACCATTTAATTTCTCCAAACGCCCATCCATCCTCCACGTGGACAAATTGATCCACACCGTCTCTCTCTCTCACACTGTCAGACCCGGGTCCACACGCATCAATTCCTCACCGTCATCTCTGGACGATCAACCTCGTACTTTAGTGGGACTGGTGAGTAACATTATTTCTCATAATTTGTCTCGTAGTTATATATATATATATATTATTAGCGCCATCGCTTGTTATAACATGGGTGACAGACGGAAAAACTAACGCCGCGTTAGTTTATATTTTATATTTTTCTTTCTGACTTTTCTACCTCCTCCTTCCTCGTTTCTCAGTTGAAATAGTCATGGATTTTGAAAAAATTTTGCTGTAAAAAAATTACAGCTTTCTTGCATCTCTTCACTGTCGGGATTGTGCAAGGAGGATTTGAGATTCTTAATTCACATCCAGCCTTGGGTATTCGATGATAGCACATGGATTCCCTTTTCAACACCCATTGATCTCCTTTTTCCACTCTTTGCATTATCCGAGAATTAGGCCACCATTTTCCCTTTTTTTTCTTTTTCTTTTTTTGTGTACAGGTGAAGATTTGAAGAGTTTCTTCTTCTTCCCTTCCGCGCACTAACAAGGGAGCATTCTTTTTTTTCCCTTCCAGCACAAACCAGATCGCAAACCAGAGAAGGTGATTGTTGGAAACAAAACCCCATTAATTAATTGAATGAGTGTATTTTCCTTTTTAAGTTAATTGTTGGAAACTAAACCCCATTACTGATTCCTGTGGGTGTACATGTAGTGTAGCTTTTTGATGAACAGAGAAGGTGGTTCACACGTTCATGTTTTCAGGGAATGAAAAGCTAAAATAAAATTAAAAACAAAATGGAAAAAGGCTTTGTCTGGTGATGAGCTCTATCCTTGCAAAAACTAAAAAATAAAATAAAAAAATTATGTAATCTATATCTCTGTCTTGTTGCACTACGCCGTGGGCCATTTGTGGGACCGGTCTATGCCATTGACGATTACCTCGTTGCCTCCGATATCTCTAATGGTAACCGGTTGGCCAGATATATATATATATATATATATATATATGTATATCAAGAATTTTTTTGGCCATAGCACAGCAACAAATTTTTTTCAAAACCCATAGGTATTTCGATTGAGAACGAGGAAAGCACACACTTTCCTACTTGAGCAACACCTAAAAAAAAAAATTCTTCTTACCCGTGCAACATTGACGATGAAGGAGAAAAAGGGAGTTTTTGCTTCTTGTTTGTGGCGCCAATTTGGATGAAATCAGTGAAATGGTATGGTAATGAGCTCACGCCGGCTAGAAGAAAAAGGCAGAAAAGAGAAGGAAAAATGCTAGGAAGGAAGTCAAGAGGGAAAAAATAACGCAAAAATAAAATTAACTCTAGCGTGAATTTTTTCCGTGTCGCCTGTGTTATAATGAGCGATGGTGCTCATAATAACATTCTTGTATATATATATTTATCAATCTCAAATGTCGCTTGTAATCTGAATTTTTTTAAGAGAGCTTGATTGGTTAATGCTTATATCAAATTTTACTCCACCACAAACCGCTCAATTTCCCACCAAGCTTCACCATGGGTCCGCAAAATAAGAAGGAATGTTAAGCTTTGGGCACCGTGATCAGATCGCCAAAGAACCTCCGATACTCAAGTCACCTAATCAACTTTGGGCTTTAGAATGCAAGGAAGTAAGAATGCGTTGTATGCGATGCTCTGCTTTTAGAGTGATGGTGGGGTATTTATACTTGGTTTACCTTCCTCACCAAGGAAGGATTAGGAAACTTAGTAGAAACCCTAGCCACCTTGATTTAGGATAAATTCTCAAGTTAGCTCGTCCTATTTTGAAAAGTAAAATCTGAAAAAATATCTAAGATTTATCATGAGAGAACTTTCCTTTGAAATCCTCCTCAACTCTTACTATATTCAAGCTGAGGGAACACGCCCGAGTCACCAATATTAAGTAATAGCTCAACTCTCTTCATGTCCAGCCAAGTTATTGTTAAGTCAAACACTGATACCCCTTCTAAAAGATCTCTCAGAGTCTGAGCTGAACTACAATGGACCTCCGCTCCAATTAGTTCAGCTCTTCCAAGTTGATTCTATGGGTCTGATTCCTCTTCAACCTTAGCCCAGCACGATCTTCCACCTTGGGCCATCTTCCACCTTGGGCCTGATGGGAATTTTACATATACAGTTAAGCCCACCCCCACCAGTTACAAAGCTACGCAGCTGTATGGATCTCCAAGCAAAGTGGCTTGGTCACTGATACGTTTTAGAACCCTCTTAGCACCTTGGAAAACTCAACCATCCCTCTGACACTACGCAGCCAACTCACCAACTCCATCATCATTACTAAATGCTAAGTGACGTACCGAATTCGAAGAGAACCCTCATGTTCGGGTTTAAATAACCCCAAATCCTTTCTTCCTCACCTTTTGCCTCCCTTGCTTACCAAAGAACCCTCAACATTTTCCTTTCTCCGGCGCTCACGGACTGCTTTCCATTCTTCTTCGTGGTTGTTTCTGTTGCTCTATGCACACATGGTGTATGCTTGCATGATAAGATTTGTTATTAATAACTTCTGGTTTATGATTTGTGAATGAAAGAGAACTAGGAGAGGTGGTTGAGAGTTTGAATATCAGAAAAGAACTTTGTGCTCGTACTGCATTTCTAATGGAAAGTAGGAGTTGTGCATACCCGGTAGAAAGACGTTGAGATAAAGAGGAAAAAAAAAGACAATCAGAAATGTACAGTACTGGGTGAAGGATGAGCTTGTATTGTGGCTTTGCAGAAGCTGGCTTATGTTTTTGTTGGTATAGAGAAGTTCAAAAGTTTATATATATATATATATATATATATTATTTTTCAATGATTAGTTCAGTAATTTATTGAGCCTACGGTAACCATTTTTTTTTAATATTGATTTGTGTTCGACATGAATGTTACACGAGTCTATTATCCTCTACTTTTAAGAAAACCAAACTGCTGGGTAGTCATTTTTGTACCAATACACCACTGATGGTCACATCATTACAAAGAAAACCAACCTTGTTGTAGGTTTGACTTTGAGAAATTGTGATGTTATTTCCATTCAAAGACCACTATACTCTGTTTTTTGCGCAGCACATTTTATATGCAATTTCTCAATGTTGGCTTTCTTGTTCTGTACAACTTGTATCTACAACCAAATGGCATATAATCATTGAAAGCCATTGAAATATTAATTTACTAGTGATCACATATTACGTTATTGTACAGAATATCACAATTACCATTTTCTTTTTCTTTATACAAGTTGCAGTGCTTGAGCAGTTGATCTCGTAACATGTTAAAAGTTTAACATTTCTAATTGTGTGGCTGCTTGTATTTGGCCTTTCTCATCTACTTAATGAAGATCTATTTTGTAAAGTTAAGGGGTAGGTTATTTGTTTAATTTTCAAAACCACATGTTAATTTCTTTTCCCCTTTCAGAAAAAGTGGAGAAAGGATGGGAACAATGCAACAAAAGGTGCTTCCAAACCACAAACTTCAGGTGGAAATCTTGCTGATGTTTTCTCATTACTGTCTAACAAGGAAGACATCATAATAGTTATGTTTGGTCTCCACGGAACATCAAGTATCCTTGAACTAATGGCAGATCAACTTGGCAGCAGTCACGTGACATGTACCCCAAAAGGTAAGCAGTAAGCATTTAGCTTTATAGCGGTTTCTAATAATTTTGTTTTGGCTTATGGATCTTTCTGTTTTTCCTTTTGTTCTCTCCTAGGATTGAAGTATAAAATGTGGAATTTGTGGTCTGTCTTGACCTCAAAGACGAAGAGGTATGTAGTCTTATGGTTTTCTATTTTTGTAACTGGATGGTGTGCATTGTGTTAGACATTTATTGAATACGTCTTATATATATCTTGATGATATTATCATACAAGTGTTTGGCTTTTAGATCACCCAAGTCTTCCCCAACACTAGTGGCATAATATTTGTAGTTGACAATAATCATACTGCAGGTTCGCAACCACTGCTATATGAAATTTTGAATGAGGTACTTATTGCTTTTGTTTTATAGTCATTTAATTTATTTTATGTGGATAATTTCTAATGTTATTTTATTATATTGTTAAATTGTAGCATGAGCTCAAGTATGCTGTGCTGTTGGTTTTGCTTACCTATTGCATTAATAATAGTGTAGTGGAAGACATAGTTGATGAGATTACCAACAACTTAATCCTCCCGGTTGTCAATAATGACCGTCGGTGGTAAGTCTATCATTGAAATCGTGTCTTTCTTTTTATCCTTCTTCCGTGTTGACTAATCAACTTATTAATTTAATGCAGGACTATTAAAGCTTTAACCCTAATAGACGAGGAAGTAAATTTAGTTCAAGGTTTTCAGGATCTGATTTTAAACTTATTAAATTAATGCAGGACTATTATAGCTTTAACCCTAATAGACGAGGAAGTAAATTTAGTTCAAAATTTCCAGGATATGATTTTTCACGTTCTTAGCAAGTGCATTTTAGGTTTTAAAATTATTGGCTAGGCTTTACTAAGATGGCCCTGAGTGCATATACGAGGTCTGCATATTTCAAAAGTAAGAAGATATGACAATTGCTTATTCCATTGTGTGTACATCAATGTTTCAAACCAACATTTATAAAAGCATTGCCATGTTCTGTTGCTCTTGTCCTTTTGTTTTTGGTTGTTGGCTTTGTGTTAATGGTCCTTGTCGGCGTTTCAAGAACATATATTGGTCCATGATGTAAGAAAGTGGATTTGGCCAAACAGATGTAGAAAACCTTTGATGCTATATTTATCTATTTTCTCGAGAAGCTTCTTCGCGGTGTTTGACTTTAGGAATACTCTCAAAATTGAATCCTAAACATAATACTTCAAAATCAACAAAAACAATTGTTTAAGTATTCCCACTTATCATATAACTTCTTCTCACAGTCAAATTCAACATAGGTGTCTTGCCATTGGTGATAATTAGTCTCATTCAAAATCATCATTACAGTCATAGGCATAGTGGCTCCGGTATACTCAAAGCTGAGAAAATAGCTATAATTAACATCATGCACATCATAACAAGATTATACAACAAACCAATTTTACGATGGACAAGCCCTTAAACATTCCAAACTATTATGTCAACTCAATTCAAGCATAAACATTTAAGTTATATAATTTATTAAATAGAAATTACATCAACAATTTCATAATTTAGACATGCCAAAAACTTATAATGGGCAAGCTCTTAGACATCCTATACTACTATGCCGAATTTTAATTAGGTGTGAACCTTTTAATTTTGCACTTATTTCATGCACTTTTAATTTAAATTACTCAAGAAATGAGCAATTATATAAAAATAAAATTTACAAATAAATAAAATAAAATATCCTAAGAATTTTTTTAAATGGCATGATGACATCATTAACGACCTGTAGCTCAACGCCCCATCAACAACGACAAGTTATTTGGCACATACAGCACCAAACAACATATATATATATATTTTGCACATTGTAGTGCCCAAACGACGCGTCGTTCGTGTTGTCTTCTATGCCTGTTTGTGAATAGGTCTCACGACTGAACCTGATGTTTTGGGTAATAAAACACCTTAGGGTTTTACTCCTCATTAATTTCCAACAAAACCATACATCAATTTCTTTCAAAACAACCTAGAAATACTAGCCCTAAAATCAATTTTGAACAAGTTTTAACCAAAGGAAAAAATGAGATTTTTAGACCAATACCAAGTATTTAATGACAATTAAAACTCTTAAAACATTGTATTACAACAATCTAATAGTTTGGATTCAACAAAAAATCATTTACAAATAAGAATTCATCAATCCAAAATTTCATAATAAATTTAACCTGAAAATTTTTCAACACAATCGAAGATAAAATTATGCAGGCTTTTATACCAATTGTTAATATAATTTCAAACACATAATGCACATTATATATCACATCAATCTTTATATCAACCACGCATTCTCAACGTCCAAATATAATTTATCTAAAAGCATGTGCAAATTAGTTTAGAGAATATCATTAATGCTGCACCTGAGAATGTAACCTAGTGAAAAGAAAATCAACCGTTCCATCTCGCTTGCGAAAGTTCTTATTCGAGTCTTGGTGAGTCCCGCTATTACCTTATATGTACTCAGTCTTACTTAATGTATTAGGTGGAGAGATCTATTATTATCTCAGGTGTACTTAATCTTACTTAATGCTAGCTGGAGTGGAGATCTATTGTGAGTGCCACCAGCTTCTAAACTTACCGGATTAAGCTACTAGAGTATCAAGATAATTCTATCCACTAATAAAATTCTAAACCGATAAGATCTACATCAAAACCCTTTTTAATTTACCAAAAAAAGAATACCATTAATACTTGAAGAAACTTGGTTTCCACTTGATGCCATCTAGCCAATTTACAAAACCAAATAACCAAGCAGAAAAACATGCAGCTACTATGAACTCAAATCCTCTCTAATCTCTCTTATGTTCAATCTTATAGCAACACCACACACTCAGCCCACTTTCTCTTTTATTATATATATTTATTAATAAATAAAATAATATATAATAATAATTAAAAATAAAAATGAGCTCATATAATAATAAAGGTCTTTTAACCCCAAAGAATCAGTTAAGGAGTTAGAAAAGATTGAATCCAATGATTTTAATTTATTAAAAATAAATTATGACCAATTTCTGATTAAATAAATAAGTTTACATAATTATACTAATTCCACATAAAATTTCTTACACCATTGGAAACCGGTTCGTTCTTGTAAAGATCGAGGTTAGGACAGAGGACTCGGATGCTGTGTCTTTGCTCGTTTGCGTCCTCCATTGATGCTGATTCGAGCACTTGCTCTGCTTCTCGTGCATCCCTTGCGTGTAAATTTCACGACGACGACTCAAATGGGAATGTCCGTACTGTTTCTAAATACACCACAGGATTTCAGTTTCAGCTTTTCTAAATACACCCCAGTAGGTCGTTGCTGGATTTGACCCAGGGTGCCCAAAGCCCAGTAAGTCAAATTTTCCATAAACGACGAGTAGTTTTTGGTGAATATAAACGACAAGCCGTGTTTTTCAATAACGGAGAGATAGATCCCAAATGGGCCCAAAAGGCTTTCAACGATCTCTATATTGGGCTAATTGCAAATCCAGCTCACTTACCAGATCCGACCCAAAATGAAAACCGCAATATGCATATTCGGTCGGCTACTGCTCCTCCCCTTCATTGACGTCCGGAGCTTTGAGCCTTTTTAACGAAAGTGTCAGAACAGCAAGAGCCACAACCGCTTGCGAAGCCACAACTTGGAACCATGGAAACCTCCATTGATAAGAGCTCCAAGGTGCTTCAGGAACAGAAGATCGTCGTATTGGCTGACCTTAACGTCGATCCCCTGAAACCGACGGCAACGATTCCTCCTCCGTCCAATTGCCGGCTCCAGACCTCACTAGGTTTCTCTCTTCTTTCTCCTTGCATTATTTTTCTTCGTAAATATCGAAACTATTTAATCTTTTATGTTTTCCAAATGTTCATTATTTACTTGTTCTCACTCTCTTCGCTGAGAAAATGATGGAAAGGTAACAAGAACTAGTAATTTAACTATGCTGCTAGTGAGTAAATTTTCCTAGTCAACATGAGAATTAAATTTTAGCTTTTAAGGGTGAAAATTATGATGAAGTCAAAGATTTTCTTGGCCATGTAACTATTATTGTATGATTAGAAGTTAGAACATGCAAACCAATTGTTCTCCATAGTTGGAAAATTGAGAATCAGATTGAATGGTTGTTGATTGTTAATAGTGAATGAAAGGTTGGTTTAACATTGTAGGCTAGTAATTGATGAAAGCAGTCAAGATAAGAGTACATCAATGTCTATAGACAATGATGTAGTGGAAGGTGAAGCTAAACGGGTAAACAAACTTGGGAAATGCCGTTCAAGAAATAGTAAGGTAGACTTCTCTTGATTATGGAGCTGATGCAGATGGTGATATGCCAGCTCAAGGGATTCCCTCGCCTCGTGAGGAAAAAGTCAGCAGCCTGAAAACTGTAAGTTCCTCAATAAATTTTTGTTGTTTTCACATTATGTGTTAGTCTTGCTAAGCAACTCTCGGTGCTATGTTCAGTTTGGAAATCTGTAGTAGTTCATTTAGTGCACATGATGACTTAATCTGTTTCTTTGTAGCTCCATTTGAGTGTCTTGCAGGAATTCATGCTTTTGAGCTCTCTATTACTCTTTATTATTTGAGCTTTCTCTGATTAGTATGTGCAAAAGGTTTCTAAACATATTCTGACATCACATTTTTGTTTCTAATCCATTTTCTTTTCCTTCAGAAATATCAGAAAATGTTTACATAAAAGTTAGGATACTTACTTCATATACCTCTTCACTATTTGACATCCCGACTGTATGTGTATAGGCTTTGGTTCATGTCACAAGGAAGATGCCTAAGAATGCTCATGCTCATTTTGTACTGGGCTTAATGTATCAAAGATTGGGTCAACCATCAAAGGTAGCCTTTATAACTAAAACTCTTTATTCAGTTATTTGTGTTCTGTTAACTTCATTATGTTCTCAAACATTTTAGGCAGTCCTGGCGTATGAGAAAGCAGCTGAGATCTTACTCCGTCCTGAGGCAGAGATTGGTAGACCGGAACTACTTTCACTAATCCAAATTCACCATGCTCAGGTGCAGGAATCTTTAGTACTTAATGTGTTTTTTGTTGGATGTATTCCTGTTGCTTTTGAGAAAAAGAAAACCCAAGTGACAAACGGTGTGGAAAATTCTAGTGTTTTGCTAATCAACTGGATATTTTATCAACTGTGTAGTGCCTCCTACTAGAAAGTTCAGGAGATAACAATGTTGATGAAGAACTTGAGCCTGAAGAGCTTAAGGAAATTCTTTCAAAACTAAAGGAATCAATACAATTGGATATAAGACAGGCAGCTGTATGGAACACTCTTGGCTTGTTACTGCTTAAAACTGGTCGTCTGCAGGTGCAATTTCTTCATTATTGTAGTTGTTCAGTTTCATGTTTCTCCTTTGTCATCTTATGTGAAGTTTGTCATATTGTATAGAGTGCTATTTCAGTTTTGTCATCTCTGCTGGCTGTTGCCCCGGACAACTATGATTGCCTTGGAAACCTTGGGACTGCTTACCTTCAAAGGTAAAAATATCCAACAAAGCATTTGTTCCATGAGATTTCATCACTAGGCCTGCTAGAATTATCCAAAACAATGAAAGAAATAACTGAATGGGGAGGCAATAGTTCAATGGGACAAGTTTGAGGATGTTATTAACTTTTTGGGGGTAAAACTTGGAGACATCTAGGATCTCTAATACTATGTTTGGTAGGGAGGATGAAGTGTTGAAGGGGGAGGAGCTGATGAAAGGATGGAGTTGATTATATTAGTCCATCATGTTATTTGGTATGATGGAAAGGAAGAAGATCATAATGGATTAAAGTGTAATTAAAAATTTAGTAGTTAGTTATAAAAGCTCTCCCTCCAATCCTTCCAATATTGGAGGGAGTGTTTTTGATGGATTTGGATGGATTTGTCATCCATCTCCAAACCCACTCCCTCCAACAATCCCTCCTACCAAAGAATCACCACACCTCAAATCCCTCCACCACTCCCTCCCTCAATCCCTCCACTGATACCTCATACCAAATAAGGGCTAAGACAAATGATATAATGGTACCATAAGGCAAGAATATTTTACAGTAAAATTCATTTGATCATTTCATGGCAACTATAATGGAAACCAATTCATTGCCATGATTCAACTCGAGTATTTTATGGTTTTCTCCATTGATGTGCTCTTACTTTTGAATGTTCCCTCTCCATCCTATGTATCAGTGGAAATTTGGAACTTTCTTCAAAATGTTTTCAAGAGTTAGTCCTTAAAGATCAAAATCATCCAGCAGCCTTGATCAACTATGCATTTCTTTTGTGTAAATATGGATCAATTGTTGCAGGTATTCCTTTTCTATGTTCTGTTTTATCTTCAGGAATTCTGTTGATCTGTTACCTATTACACCTCTTACATAAATTTAGTTCGTAGTTGATATGATTCAATCTTTGTAGAATGCTGCTTCATCTTGATATAGTGTGAACTAGTTTAAAAAGCGCACATCATCATGGTTGTCTTTCACTAAATTCTCAGGTGCCGGAGCAAATGCTGGAGATGGTGCTTCCAAGGATCAGGTTTCAGCCATCAATGTTGTGAAGGAATGTTTGTTAGCAACCTTAAAATCAGACCCAAAGGCAGCACATACATGGGCTAGTCTTGCTAATGCATATTATATGAGCGGTGATCATAGAAGTTCAAGCAAGTGCTTGGAGAAGGTGCTCATGGTTCAATGCTTCAGTCATTAATAGCTTATTAGTTGAGGTTGTTAATTGGTTTCCTTATTTCTAATGGGAAATTCTTTTCATCATGGCAATGATTAATGAAATATTTTTTAATGGTTAAAATTCTGCTTGTTTTAAAAATAATACTAACAAACATATAACAAAAAAAATAATGTTCCTGTTTTTGAAGCTTCCATTTGCTTGAACTGTTTCTCCCTTTGTCGAAAGATATGAGTTAAACTGTTCTCTGTTGCCCTTGCTCTGTAGGCTGCAAAACTAGAACCCAATTGTATGTCCACTCGTTATGCTGTTGCAATCCAATCAATCAAGGATGAAAGGTCTCAAGATCCCAGCGAACAGCTTTCTTGGGCTGGAAACGAAATGGCTTCAATTATAAGAGATGGTGATCATGGTCTTGTTGAGCTTCCAATAGCATGGGCAGGAGTTGCAATGGTTCACAAGGCCCAACATGAGATTGCTGCAGCATTTGAAACTGAGCACAATGTGTTGCAGGAGGTCGAAGAGCGTGCTGTCTACAGTTTAAAGCAGGTTTGTTTAGTTTGTATTTTATTCTTTCCTACATAATAAGTATAGGTTATTAGAGTTAGCATCCAATTGATCTTACCAAGAAAAATCATGCCCTTGTTGATGTATATATTCCCTGTCTTTAAGAAGTCGTACTTTTGATATCAGCCTTTCTACTATAACACAACTTGTGTTTCATTAATTTTTTATTATTTTTTAGGCAATAGCTGAGGATCCAGATGATGCTGTGCAGTGGCACCAGCTTGGCCTTCATAGCCTTTGCACCCGACAATTCAAAAACTCACAGAAGTATCTCAAAGCTGCAGTTGCCCGTTTTAAAGAGTGCAGCTATGCATGGTCAAACCTAGGTTCGTGCATTCTCATGAGTTGTAACGCTCTGTCCTACTCCTTTTGTTCTTAACCTGCTTTAACGGATTCATAACTGCACCATTAGGTATCTCACTGCAACTTTGTGAGGAACCGGCACAAGCTGAAGAAGTATACAAGCGGGCTTTGTCATTAGCAACAAAGGAACACGTTCATGCTATGTATTCCAACCTCGGTAATCTTTATCGCCAGCAGAAACAATACGAACGCGCCAAGGCAATGTTTTCAAAGTCACTTGAACTACAACCTGGCTATGCTCCTGCATTTAACAATCTGGGTCTTGTATTTGTTGCCGAGGGTCAATGGGAGGAAGCCAAGTTCTGTTTTGAGAAAGCCCTTAAGGCAGACCCCTTACTGGATGCTGCCAAGTCCAACATGATAAAAACAATGGCCATTTCTAGATTATATTCAGGCTTGTCCTGACGGCTTAAAGATTTAGTAACACATTAAGGTATGTAAGTTTTTTTTTTTTCCCTTTGTCCAATGTGGCTGGGGTTGTAAAACAGTAATGAATGTGCTCTCTTTATATAAATCAAATTGAAAATAGGCATACAAAGTGTCGAAGTTATTTTTGTGAAATTTATAATAGAAGTGGAGCAAGGCCTCAAATCCCACTTCCTGGATGAGAAAGACGTCTTATGGCATTATTTTTTGTAAAAATAGCTTGCATGTAAAGCCCACCATTCTCTTCTTGTTGTTGCGATTGACTATGGGCTGTGTGACAAACTTGGACCAAATTTTGATCGACTCGTGCGATCCAAGTGAGTCAACCACGGGTGTGGTGCACGACTACCTTCTACTGTCTACGAGGCAAGCCAGAGGATCATAGCCTTGAATAAAAAGTGTTTTTCTAAACACGTAATAAGTGAAGTGAGCCGCGGGTGTGACACACAGCGCAGTCAACATTAACTTCCTTTCAGTTCAGAGAATGAACGGATGCTCAGCTCTCCCTCATGTAGCCCTAAATGCGCAAGGAGGGAGAGCTTATGAGGTAGTGAGCAAAAGACTTAATCTGCATTCTCCTAGAACTAAGTGACAAAAGGATGAACTCAGAGCTTTCAGAAGAGGAAAGTTGTGTCAACAGAATATCATATAGTGATCAATGAGCCTTCACGCCGTATCTACTCAGGATTCTAATCGCGTTACGCTGATCAGTCATGAAGTTAATAGAGAATTTGGATGAAGACAAGATGGCACTGATTGTTCAATACTCATGATTAGTGCTGATGCTGATAACATGTCACTTTAAGGGGAGGTAGCTAGAACCTAAGCTACTTCGGGTTGAACGTTAAATGGTTATCGGACGAGGGTTGGTGGTTCTCTAAAAGCCTTAACTCACTAGACAAGCTAAGCATTTATACTCCATCCTTCCTCCTGGCTTCTTTTCTATTCTCTTTCATTCATCTATAACGATTCAAGAACTATACAATAACGCAATAATACCTAATGAAAAGACATAATAGGAGCAGTCCAAATAAGCTTCTTTTTATTCTCTCATCGAACTGTAAAATGCAAGAATTGCACAATAACAAAATGGGCTTTTTGATGTCATATATAGACTCAACACCCTTTGAATTATTTTAGCTCATTTCATGTATAATTATTATTTTATTCTAAAACTATCAAAATGCCCTTGGAGTCCCAAATAGTACAAGTTTTACAATTAAAATTTTAGTCAGTCGACTCTTTATCCCTTCTATCAATGCATTATCATAGTAGCCAAAATCGTGATGGAAAGAGCTGAAAAACACTCTCAATATCACTTGAATCCATAGCACACTTGATTGTTTAACCTCAAGCTTCAAGTACTGTCATCTCTCCTAGGAGTCTCTTTTTCTAGTATCTCTTTTTGGCCAGAGGTTTTAGGCTTCAATGGAAGAAGGCTTTGATCCAACAATGGATCTGCAGGAAGCATTGCAAGGGTTGTCTCTACAACCAAAATGTGATGTAGCTCACAATCACAGAGACGACATTGTTGGGGATATTCTTAGCAACTCGAACTTTAGAAGATTCCTCCTAAAAGACATGGTTCAGAAGGTTTGGAAGTTAAAGTCTCGTGCATATTGATAATGTTGGCGATAACATTTTAAGTTCTCCTTTGAGAATAAGGAAGACAAAGATAGAATTTTTAAACAAAGGTCATGGTCATTTGATGGCGCGACTTGATTCTCAAGGAGTGGTCGAATATATGGGGTTACAAGAAGTCGACTTCAACTTTACTACTTTTCATATCCAAGTCCATGGATTATCACGAATATTCCTCCCTCAAGACATGACATTCCAAATAGGGGATAGAGTAGGAATAGTGATTATTTCCTCTTTTAACCTCTAGGTGTGTGGTGGCTAATTGATTTTTAAGATTCCAGGTTGATTTCTCTGTCAACAGACCTCTTCTAGTGGGTTATTTTTAAAACAAGAGGAGGAGGAGAGCTCAATCCAGTTCAAGTATGAAAGATTGGCGACTTTTGTTTTAGATGTGGTTTTCGGACCATGTTACTGGAAAATGCAACCGCACGTAACCGTTCTAATTAAAGATAGTGGTGGAAGACAAGCTAAATTATATGGTCCATGGATGAAACCAAAAATGGGAGAAACCATGGTTTTACAGACAATCTGTGACAAAGATTTGTCACTAGAAGATTTGGAGGAGAGGACAACTTTTAAATTTCCACACGCAGATTCCAAAAAGCCTCCTTTCTAGTGGTAGCATAGACTTTTCAAATTAGAAAGCTTTCAAAAGAGGACCGAGTGTACATTTTGAGAATTGAAGAAGAGAAATGATTGGAAAGTCAGAGGTTGGGATTTGCCTCCTTCACCGTAAAAGAGAAACCCGGGGAACACAAATTCAAGAGAGGAGTTATTAAGCCTATTTCAACATTTTCAAATGATTCGAGTGATTAGTGGCCCCTATTCTTCAAAAGCTAGCCCAAGCCTATTCTGCCAATGGATAAGATGGGCTTGGGATGGGTAATGATAAAGTTGACAAGCCTACTTAAATCCACAAGGATGTTATAAAGTAGTAAAGGCCTAAATACTGGTGGAAAATATTATACAAGGCAAAGGTTAAGGCACCACCATTTAAGTGGAGATTGATGAAAAGAAAAGAAGGGGCTGACCTGAGGAAGTCGGCGCTTGAGGAGACACGAAAACCCGAGAAGGATAGATATCCAGATTAATAATGGAAAGGACAACAAGGCCTTTTTGGTTTAGGAGCAAGGGGAAGAGGATTTTCGAGAAGGGCCTCAAGGCTGTGGGATGGGAAGGACTGAAACTAAGATCATTTTCGGGGTCTTCGTGGGTTTTCAAGCTGGAAAGCAAGACTGTGACACAAGGTGGAGTGCTCGTTAGTATCACATGAGGGAAAGTAGCAAGAGTTAGTCGTGGAAGAGAGTGACAAGAGTCAAGGTAGGGACTTCAAGAATGTACCAACCCGAAGGAGAAAGCTCGAAAGTGTGGCGGTGCAAGAAATTCAACAAATAAGGATTTTTCTAAGCCGAGGAAGCGACCGATTCATGAACCCCCTTCCATTTATACTCTATCATGGAACTGTAAGGGAATAGGAAATTGAAAAACTATCCGTGTTTAGTGAAGGTTAGTCAAGAGGCTTAGGCTCTCTTGTGTTCTTATGGAGAAAAAGTGTAATCGAGACAATATGAAAAATCTAGTAGGCAATTAGGTTTTGAAAGGGAAGTGATTGTAAGCAAAAGAAACTGTTGGAGATTTAGTTTTCTTTTGGAGAAGCTCACTTCAAATTCAATGTCATGGAACACGGAGAGAATTATCTCTCAAAGCTTGGAATTTAGATAGAGTAAGGATTTTATTTTACTATGTTGCCATGGAAAGCCATATTGTTAGGAAAAATCATTTTGGAAGGATTTGGTGAACATGGCTAATAGTATGGGGAAGCCTTGGATTTTATTTGGAGATCTGAATGAAGTTCAAGGAAAATGAAAATGAGAAGGAAGGAGTATCCAAAGAAGCAACTATTTCTTAAGGAGTTTTAGCTCGACAAGGGGCATAAACTTAAAGTTTCATGAAAGTAAATACACTTGGTAAAACAATAGTGAAGGATAATCCTTAATTCAAGAACGAATTGATCGCACGGAGGCCAATCACAATTGGATAGTAGAAAATCCAAGTGCTTCAGTCCATCATCTTTTGATGGAGGGTTCAAATCATGTCCCCATTTTAATAAGAACTACGATGAAGAACCTATTATGAGAAGACCTTTTCAATTTTTAAGGCCCGGATTTCGACCCTATTCTTTTATGTGATTATAGAGGCTTGGACTGTTGGGAAAAACTGAGGATGGAAGCTCATAAATTGACAAGAAGCCTCACACTTCAAGGCTTTGAAAAGTGAAACAAAGAACATTTTTAATTGCCAATATTAAAATCCGTGAATTAGAATCGAGCTCACCAAGTGTGAAGTTTGGATGGGGATAAAGAGAGGAAGTTACCAAGGTCAAGAGAGAATTAGAAATGCATAGAGACGGATGAGAATCTATTCTAAGCGAAGCCTAGAGAGTTATGGTTGCAAGAAGGCAATATAAATTCTAAATTTTTCCATACTAGCCTTGCTATACTGGAGAAGACAAAATGAAAGTCTCTCCATTAAAGTTGAAGATGGATGGGTTATTGATCGAAAAAGGATAGAGGAATACTTCATTAGTCGTGAGGAGTTGTTCAGCCAAGTCATCCCTCTTTCTGAAAGTCTTGAAGGGCTAGGTGAGAAGTATATCACGTAAGATGAAAACAAGGAACTAATGAAGATTCCAAATGTAAGAGGAGATCAAGGAAATCATTTGAGTCTTCATCCTCCAAATCTCCAAGACCCAACTGCTTTCGTGAGTATTTTATAGGAATTATTGGGAAATGGTGAAAGGGAAAGTCATCACTTTGTGCGTGAATATTTTCTGTTCAAGAGGATTCCTAGCAAAGGTCAATGTGACATTTATCAGTGCTAATTCCAAAGGTACCAAATGCTGTAAATTTTATCAGCTGGCCCATCAGCCTATTCAACTTTGTTTATAAAATTGACCCTTAGAATGAACATGTTCCTAGAACGGATCATCTCCCCCATCAAGGAGCTTTTATAAAGGGAGATGGATAGCAGAGAAACAGTCATAAGCCAAGAAATCATTCATAAGTTTAAGAAGACCAAAAGTAAAAGTGGGTCTAATGGATTTAAAATGGACATGAAGAAGACTTATAATCGCATGGAATGGGGATTAATAGACAAGGCATTGAAGGTGTGGGGCTTTGATCATTCTTTTCGCGGAACTTGTGGGAGTTGTCTTAACTCGTAACTTTTTCTTTAATTTTAAATGGGAATATTTCTCAATCGTTTAGGCCCGATCGAGGTTAAGGCGAGAAATCCTATCTCACTTTACCTTTTCATCTTATGCTTAGAACTTTTGTCTAGGCTGTTGCTTAAAGAAGAAAAAGAAGGTCACATCCATGGAATCAAATAGGGGGAGGCACCATCGTTTCACCTCCTTTTGTGGATAATCTCTTGATTGCTTGTGGCTTCGGTCGAAGCGGCGCTTATAATGGAGAACTTTAACAAATACTATTATTGGTAAGAACATGAGGCAAATTTCAAAAATCAAGCATCTTATTCTCAAAGTTAATGAGTAGGAAGAATAAGAAGGAGATTAAATAAATAATAGGCTCAAGAATATATAGGAAAATTCTATTTATATGGGAAATACACTTATTGGAGGCAACTCAAAAGTGAGAGAGTTTTAGAGATTGAAACAAAGAGTTAATTGTAGATCGAACTCTTGGAAGAATCATCCGCTTCAGAGGTAGGTCACACCGATAAAGTCGGTGATTCAAGCTATTCCTATATATATAATGTTTACCTTCAATATTCCAACCTCGCCTCAGAAGATCTCATGTCATTACTAAGAGATTTTGGTGGGGAAACCAACCAAGAAGCAACATTATATGGCATGAAGGCATGGTATGAGGTATGTAAGCCAAAAAGCCTTGGAGGATTTGGATTAAGGAAATTTAAAGACTTCAATCTAGCTTTTTATCAAGGTTAGCATGGAAATTGGCCTCGAGAGAATTGCCTTTGGCTAAGATTTTAGCATCCGGAATTGGGAAGTCTTTTTCAATTACAAATTGAAGAAAGGTCTCTGTCGTGATAATTTGCTCTAGAGTTTGTCCGACCAAGAATGCTAGATTTCAAATCGGAGACTAAAGCTCTATTAGTTTGAAAGATCCTTGGGTACCGTGTCTCTTAAAGGTCATTTTCATCAGGAGTCGAGGTGCCACCAAGGCTAAAAGTAAGAGATGCAATGACAATAAGCTATTACTAATACAGAGAAGCTATTTTAAGAGTTAAATGGCCTAGAGTGGAATGCAATGACAAATTAATTTGGATTGGCAACAACTCGTATTTTTGTTGTTATTTAGCTTCTTTTGTAAGGAGTTTGATTTGAACAACAATAGAATTTAGGAGAAATTATGGAAGGCAAAATCACAAGAAAGATTTATCCATAGTAGAACAAAAGTGAGGAAGTTCAATATCCTCTCGTGGAGTGGAGGAAGAGAGTGCAATTCACTTATTTAAAAGCTGAAAGGCTACCAAGAGCTTGGCTTTTAGGGGTTATGGGGATGTTGGCTGGAGAAACGAGGTAATTCACTATGGGAAGAGGAGTATGGTGGGTTATGCATGATGCTTAGTGAGAAGATTGTAGAATTTACTGCATGTAGATATTGGAGGACTAAAGAATGTGATTGTCGGCCATGTTGAGGAGTTAAGGAAAGTTGAAGACCCCTTCAAGAATTGGCTCAAAGCTAACACAACATGACTTTTAAAGATGGGAAGGCGTTTTATGATCGCTTTGAGAGATGAGCGTGCTAGGGTTCTCGCTCTTATCTCCAAGCTTAGTCACACCTCAAATGTTGCAAAGGCAAAGCTGAAAACTCTAGTTTGAGCTTTTGAAATAGCAAACGAGAAAACATGGAATGAAGTGTGTTGGTCTTCGCATCGATTTTAACGTTGTCAAAGAGGTGGTGTCTTGCTCTAAACCTTACTATTGGGAATCCGTATTTGATTATGTTCTATAAATCTTTGCTGAAAAAGGAGAATTAGAATCTAACATGAAATGCTAGAAGTCAATATTGTAGCATATGCAGTAAAATTTACTCTTAGCTTTAGTAATTGTCTTTTATTTTTGAACATTTGGATCTTGTTATACCTGATTGTATTTGGGAAGTTATTGTCCAAGACCAATTGCATATTGGTCATTCTATGTAAGCTCCTATGGAGTTCTTTTGGTGCTCAATGCGTGTTTTATTCATATATATATATATATATATATAAACTTCTACCTTTCCTCATCCATTTTAATCGCAATCGTGGTTAACCACATCTTAGTAAGTCTACAAATTTATTTGTCATCGCCAAAACAAGGTTAGTTTTTGTTCATTACGAGGTATAATAAATTTTGGTTTTAAGGTTAAAATTATCAGTTGCTTAAATTAGACATGAGAGGGTTGGACTTAATTGAAGAGTTAATAATTTTGAATAATTTGTGCTTAAAAGTTCTTTTACATGATTTATTGCTTATTCGTATTCGTGTGGTGTGATTTAGACAATACGCATGTGTTTTATTACTTTATGATGAAGCATGGGAAGAATCTCATATACTTTATTCTCCAAATTTGTAAACGTAAATGTCTTCTTGATATCTATAATGTCTGCTTTATAATTATAAAAACTCAAATTTTATGATCTTTCTATATCCATTTGCCTTCATATAAAATAATAATAACTATAACATCATTGTCTTCAATTTTCTACATGAATTATATTTTAAAATTGTAAGTTAATCAATGTATAAAAACTACATAAGCAAATGTAAAAAACATGAAGAAATACATTGTATGTATGAATTTGGATGAAAAGGTTTTAAGTTCTAATTCTATTTTAAAGTTGATCAAAAAATTAAAACACTTAATTAAGGTGACATGCCTTATGAAAAAACGGACCACCCCTAAATAGTCAAAAAATAAGCCCTTAAATTGCCTAAGTCGATTGAGTCTCGACCTGTCTAAATGATGTTCAACGGTCTCTACCTAAGTAGTTGTGTCCAAAACCCAAATGACCTCAAAAGTAAAAAGTAAAATAAAAATATAATTTTAGGTCAACGGTCAATTGTAAAAGTGAAATTAGCAAAATAACCAAATGCTTTTCTATTCTCTACCATAGCAAAATACACTCTCTTTGACCTATGCATTTACTATCCTACCCTTACCCTCTTTAGCATTCAAATCCAACCAATATTATATTTATTTTTGTGTCATTTTCTTTATTTTTCTTTGCATGAAATCGACCTAACATACGCTTTAAGATCCGACCTCTTCACCTTGCTAGTCCGCCCATTGTTGCCATTGATATCCTCACCACCATCATTGATCCGACCTTTGTAACTTAGGTGTTGTTGCCTCATCTTGCTTGGGTTGCCATCATTTTGTAGCTTGGGTTAGTAAGATTTGTGAAAAAGTTTGGATTTTTTGTGATTTTCATTTTGTTTATTTTTAATTTTGTTGTATTTTTGTGTAAAAAATGGATTTTTTTTGTTTTAGGTGTGAAAATCATGAAAACCATTATTTTTTGTGAATTTTGTAAAAATATGAAGAAACTTAAAACCTATAAAAATAAAAAGGTGAGATTTTAATGACGGTTACCATGTGACCGCTTCTAAATCTTTTTTATTTTAATTGAAATATTTAACGACGCTCATATGACCGCCGCTCGTTAATTTGATGGTCGATCCTACCATCTCGGGCAATCGCTTAAAATTGTGAACTTTAACGATAGTAACCATGTGATTGTTACTAAATCTTTTTATTTTTAATTAAAATATGTTTTAACGATGTTCATTTGACCTTCGTTAATGGTCGATCCGACATTTTGATGGTCGATCACCATCCAACCGTTAGGTCCTCATTGTTTTACCATCATATTATATTTAAGTATCCAAGATTGAATCCAACCATCTAATGGTCGATCAACTATGAGACAATAAAAATAAATAAATAACTTTACAAAATTTCAATGTACATGATGAGTTCGATATATCTTTTAGTGATCTTAATGATTAAATTTAATAAAGTAGTTTCAAAGAAGAGTTTGAGAGAAGAATTTAAGAGAATAGTTTGAGAGAAGAATTTAATAAGAGAGTTTGAAAGAAGAGTTTTACAGTTTAGAGCTTGACAACATGAGAATAAGTGATTGTATAGTTTGAATGAGAGTTTGAAATAAATAAAAATAAACTATAGTAATTAATGGGATAAGACGCTTTGTGGGTGATGGTAGTGAATAGGAGTTTGAAATTAATGAAGGGTAGTATAATAAATGGGTAACAAAAGTTTACTTTTTACGTAGTAATTAAAAAACATTTGGTTGTTTTATTAATTTCACCCCTAAATATGGTTGTTGTCCCATAAACCCGTAAAATAATTTGAAGGATAACAAAACAAACAATAATATATCAGTTCGAGGAATTAGATTTGGCTCAAAACAAGAGTATTTGTATACTTTTCCACAAATGAAATATTTAACCAGCTTAACCAAATAATTTAGCACAAAATTAAATTAAATTAGTGAAGTCTACAACAATAATTTTTTTTTGTCAATTAGTATATTGAATGTTAATGAAAGAGCAACTTGAATTTAAAACTTCTAACTAGTCAGTTGGATTAACCGCTCAAATTTGTCTAAATTTATGGAACTACTACTACCTTCAATATAAATAAACGTAATAATAATAACAAAATGAATAGAATCATGGTGAATCAAATTTAAGTAAGGTTATACGGCAATAAATTAGTCAAAAATACTCATTCATCCATAATTATATCAAAATTACCTTCAGGTTATACCCAAAATACCCCTATTTCAAACTTTATTGGTTCTTTCACTTTTACCACTCATCTCCTGTTTTCTTATCATCTCTATAATATTCTTTTTCTTTATCACTTGTGTCGCCGATAATTCAAATTACTCCAAGAGAAAGGCATCTACAACAAAGAAAATCAATACAAAAAGTGCAAAAATCATGAAAGCAATACAGATTCAAGAGAAGAAAACCACCTCCCCTATGCAAAGAAAAGAGTTTTGTGTCGCCTCCACCGCAAGTACTAGCCATTGATGGGTGCCTCATGAAAGTTCTATTTATCGATGTTCCCTAAACCTCAAATTCCTAAAAGGTAAGGACTTAATTATTTTTTGATTTTTTTTTTTATTTTGTAAAAGTTTGATTTTTACTCATTTTGGTTTATTGTTATGTGTCAAGCAAGAGAAAAACTTTGAATCATTTTTGTTGAAAGTTACTTTTTTTTAATTTGTTGAATTGTAAGTAATTTTGTGATTTTGATGCTAGGTTACAATTATATGAATTAACAATTTGATTTTTAAATTATTCCATAATTTTTTATGAAAATTTTTATTTAAATTTATTTGAAAATTTGCATTGACAATTTGTTTGCTATTGTATCTCACTACCATGAGTGCAACTGTCACAAGGCTTACTCATTATTTGGTGGCTTAGTAGGCCCCATGAGCATGGAGCTCTCTTATTTACTGATATTTGATGGTGTCTCTTCATGTAGTAAGTAATAAATATGTTGGGGCTTACTTGCCACCAGTAGTTAGACTTGCCGTAGGTAACAAGTGTTAGCCTTGAATACGAGCCATCTGATTTGCTTCGCCACTGGTGTAAGTAGACTCACCGCAGTTTTATGGCCTTCCGAAAATTTACTAGCTACCAAGTTGTGTTAGTTGTGCAAATTATAATACTCGTAGTGCACTAATCTATTAAAATATAGACTAATGAATAACGAGGTCAATTCCACATGGACGCCCAAAATTTAATCTAAACTGATTAATTTACTTCATTCCTATTTAGTTCAACCAAAAAAAATTAATAAGCAATTAGAGAGCCAATGAAAAGAAACTAATTAATTTAATTTAAGTTTGAATTCAAGGAATTAAAATCACCAGGTTTAAGAATCCACCACTATTTTATTTTCCAATTCTCAAATTACCAATTAATTCTCAATAGTAGAATGACAACTCAAATCAATCTATGTCATCTCATTAAGTACATCAATTCAATCCAAATTAATTAAATCTTAAGTCAGCCTCTTCAGCTTTATTGAATCTTGTTCATAAGAATTTATATATTAAACTTCACATTAGAATAACATAGAATCAAATTAACAATTAGAAACATTTACAAGCCGAGCCAAGATTAATTAAACAAAACTTCAAACTCTCAAAAATACTTGATATTGTTGAGGAAAGATATGATTGTCTAATAATCCTAAGAAGGTAAACAATAATCAATGAAGATCACAAAGGAGAGAATTAATCAAACTAAAGAAATTGATTCATAAATAGGGTTTCATCCTCCACCAAGACAAGAAAATTAGAAAAACATAGAAGATGAAAGCAATCAAACTCTTGGATTTAGCCATGAGAAGATCCATTCACTAATTCTCGCTTTTTCCTATAACCATCCTCTCAGATGCACCTCTTCTTCCCACCTTTCCTTCGTTGTTCCTCTCCTTCTCCTGCGCCAGTTCCTTTTTCTCCTTTGCAAACGTCCTCTCCTTTTTCTTTGAAATAGCTTATCAATCAGGTCTCTAAAATTTGGGCCTTTATGTTTTGAATTGGGCAAAAATCAAGGATTAAGTCCATTTTGACATCAATTATTACCCCAACCTAAATAAAGAATTTATAAGTTTTAAATAAATAAAACAACTAAAATAAATATAAATTAAAGGGTAAAATAATAATAATTAAATACTTAACAAATACCCCAAATTTTGCTAGCCTCTGAGCAAAAGTTAACCAAGAACTAAGAAAAACAAAATAATTCTAACAAATCAAACCACTTTCAGAGGTAATCACGATTGCATTTAGCATATGCAATAAGCCCTTAAACCTCTGACCAGTGGAAAGTTATCTTCTGAGGTTTCCAGAAGTGATACCCACAAACACCATTTTAGGATATTTTTTTCTGTTAAGGCATTTCACATTTACTCCTTCTATTAAATTAATAACAACAATCAAATAAGAGTACAAGCATTATACTAAAGTTAAAAAACATCACACTCATAATCTCCAACTAATACATATTAATCAAGTTCATGTTAAAAGGTCAATTTACCAAGTCACATTAACCAAGCCATTTTCAAAAAGAATATGACATTCCCCAAAACTCACACGCATGATAGTATAGAAAATCTCTCAAAAAGAATTAAACCTCAAGAAAATAATATTACTCATTCATTATATAAGATGAGTAAAAGCTAGTGAGATAGAATTTATACTCACACCAATATGCATGGTAATGCCCAAAGCTTAGAAGTAACAATGATCTCACTTAGGATTTCTTTTTAAAATTTCTTTTTTGGCAAACATCACCACACTCTAAACCCATATAATTAGTAACTCTTTAAAATCATATTCTCGCTAAAATCAAGAGGACTTTTTAAAGGTTGTAATATAGGCTTAGGACAAGGTAAACAAAAGAATAGGACAAATTGGATAAACAAAATATGATTACACAAGTAAAAACTTTAAATAGAACTAAAATGAAGTTCAGTGTTTATTTTTTCTAATTACTTTTTGCTGGTTTGCTTGCTTTTCTTTTTTTCTTTTCTTCAAGCAATTTCTTTTCCTTTTATAATACCCTTCAGCAGTTTGTTTCTTTCACTTGTAACGCTTTCCTTCCAATGCTTTTAATTCTACTCACAAAGTGCAACAATTAACATCCATAACAGCAGCAAACTTTCTACATATATTTTTTTTTTTCTTTTCTCTTCATGCTTCCACTTCACCTTTCCCACTATTATTGTCTCTACTCACCAATCATATAAGGGTAAGATTCACGGCCAGTGGTAAGGTCAATTGGGTAATAAAGAAAAACAAGGCTATTTTTTTAGCTCAAAATGGCTAACTATGAAAAGTGTTGTCGGTAGGCTTCAAAGGCACAAGCTTAATCAAAGATGCTCTCTATCATCTTTTGAGAAAATACAATCATCCATTATCACTAACCATTCAAGCTCGAAAGTGAAATAATATCTAAACACTCACAAACAAGAACTAAATTTTAATTGAATATGGGCTAAATAATTTTTTTACTCTCAAAGATAACTATTAAGCTCAAAACTCGCTTAAAATGTTTCTAAGTTTCTAAATAATGACATATAACAATTTTCCAATGGCTCAATCAATGTCATTTACTTTTTTCCTTTCCACACTTGCCATTAACATCAACATCCAAAATTAGCACAAATGGAGTCACATTTCTCTAAGCCAAGGATAATACAAGTACTCAAATTAAACAATCACCATTAATCTAATCTAAGAAGTTCACACAAAATGCCTTAACAAATGTTTTTTTTTTCAGAACCTTAACCTGTAAACTATTAAAACTAAACCACTCTACCCCCAAACCTATTCTAAACATTGTCCCTCAAGGTTTCTAATTCTAAAGATAGTGCAAGAATGACACATGACAAAATATATAAATATATAATTATAGAGAAATAAGAATAAAAATTAAAAAAATTGAAAAGAACACACCTAGAGTGGTAGCAAACAAAAATCAATCTGAGTAAATAGGTTCACACAAAGTGATCCCTCCTCTTTGTTTGTTCAAGCGCCTCCAAAATGGTTTTAATCGATGGCCACTTTAAAGATCTCAGATTCTTTGATTTTCAATCTCCACAGCACCATGAAGCATAAGCGTAACAAGAAGGACCAAACCACCGAACGTAATCCTTCGGAAATGACAGCCTTAATTGTACAATAATACTTTTGACCCTAAGGTAAATGATTTTCTCTGAATATGCCTATAATGAAAAACTTTCATCCGTGCTTGTAAATTTTCGATTCTCATAGGCCTCATTCTTAAGCTCCTCCAATTCCTGGCACTTAATTCTATGGAACTTAATTTTGTATAAATGTAATACTTAAATGCGATTCCATGAAGCTTCTAATGGTCTAAAATTTATAAAACCTGGCATCCAAAGCATAAAATGAAAATCTTCATCCGATTTCTAGTCTTTTAATCCCCATTAACTATCTCTATTGATATTTCCACTTGACCACTAGTTTGTGGATGATATGGAGTAGCAACCTTGTGAGTGATGGAATACTTAATCATGAGATTCTTGAAAAATTTATTACAAAAATGTAATCCTCCATCAATGATTATGGCAGCGGAATGCCAAAACGACTCAAAATATTATTTTTCAATAAATTAATCTCAACTCTATGATCATTAGTCCTACAAGGTATGGCTTCAACCCATTTAGAAATGTAATCCATAGCAACCAATACATATAAATAACCTTGAGACAATGGAAAAGGACCCATAAAGTCGATTCCCCACACATAAAAATGTCAACAACAAGAATAGGATTAAGTGGCATCATATTTCTCTTGGAAATGCTTCCCATACGCTGACACCTATCACACAGAGAACAAGATACATAACTATCACTTAAACATTGTAGCCAATAAAACCACATTGCAAAATTTTTGCCGCTGTTTTTAGCACTAAATGGCCAAGCCTGACATGACAAAAAGAAATAACACTTTGAAATTCAGACTTTGGGACACATCTTCAATAACTTGATCGCACAACACAATATTTAAATAAGTAGATCATCCCAAAACTTTGAATTTCAGCATGAAATTTGATTCTATCATTTTTGGTCTAATGCTCGTGAGTTGACTCAGAATAAGATAATTTACTATATCAACAAATCATGGCAAAGTGTCTACACTCAAAAGTTGTCATCATCGAAAGATTCATTCAAAAGGAAATTTTCTAGAATAAAAAAGAATAAATATATATAAATGATCACCACCACATTTTAACCCTTTTTATCTCTAATTTCAATATCAAACCTCGTAGTAGCACCCAAAAATCAATCAATCCGTTTAGCATCTTTTTAAGGAGATATTTTGGAAGATGATCAGAGAAACTAATCACTTTACAACCTAAAAGATAAGATCAAAATTTATCTAATATAAACACAAATAGCATCTCTTTTCTATAAGTAATAATTCAATTGTGCATCATTAAGTGTTTTACTAGCATAATAAATCACAAAGGGTAAGCGATCTAATATTTGCCCTAAAACCCTACAAAGAAAATCGGATGCATCACACATAAGTTCAAAAAGGCAAATCCCAATTAGGGGCGGTCAATTGACAATTTTTTCAAAAGCTTCTAAACAAGAGTTATCAAAGACAAAAGTGACATCTTTAACAAGTAAATTACGGTCTAGAAATTTTACTAAAGTTTTTAATAAATCTCTATAAGACAAAGATGCCCAATGAAAAATCTTACTTCTTTAATCGATTGGGAAGTGAAGATTAGAAATCACATCCACCTTAGCTTTGTCAACTTCAATACCACTATTAGAAATTTTATGTCCCAGACAATACCTTATTTTACCATAAAATGACATTTCTCCCGCTTCAAAACCAAATTTACTTCTTCCATCTAGGACACAAAATCACTTCATCCATAGAAGAGCCACCTAAATTAGAATTGAAGGCATTGCTGATACTTTGGAATATGCATTCTTGGAAGACGCTGACACCTTGCCCGTTATTATTTCCTTTTCCTTAATGGTGAGAAAAGAGAAGTTATTGTGTTCTCTCGACAGAATAAAGAAGCAATAGGATGGACTATTGCTGATATAAAAGGTATCAATCCAATCGACCTGCATGCAATCAATTCATATTGAGGAAAATGCTAAGCCAACTCGGAGATAAAAGATAGGTTAAATCCTAATATGAAAGAGGTTCCACTTTTACTTTCCAATTAGTTGAATCCATAACAGAGTTGCATCAATAAAGAATTAATTTCTTTAACATCACTACCAACTTCACAAGAAAAGTCGAATGGGTTAAACACTTTTCTAAAGTGGTCATTACAAAGATTAAGAATAAAAGAATCAACAACTAATGCTTCTATTATATCCACATCAACAACAACTTCTTCTTCAATAAAGGCTGCTTACATACATTAAAAACATTTAATTCAACAGTCATGTTCCCAAAAGATAACTTCATGATTTCATTACCGCATTAATAATAGCATTAGATGTTGCCAAAAAGGTCTACCCAAAATTACTGGAATTATTTCTTGTAATCCCCGCATGTGCCGAGTATCAATCACAATAAAATCAATAGGAAAATAAAATTTATCAACTTCTATTAACACATCCTCTACAACCACGAGGAACTTTCACGCACCTATCAACTAATGTAAAACAACGGTTGGTTTTAACTCACCTAACCTGAGTTGCAAAGTACGTAATAAGGCAATAATTAACACTAGCTCCTAAATCCAATAAAGCTTTATCAATTGTTTGATCCCCCGATACAAGAAATAGTAGGGCAACCGGATCTTTAAATTTTGGGAGCCTTGCATTGAATTATGAGCTAACCTATTCATTAGAAAAGTTTTCTTGTGCACATGCGCTTGTTTCTTTTAGCACATAAATCCTTTAAAAATTTAGCATAAGTTAGAACATGTTTAATAACATCAAGTAAAGGGAGATTTATACTTACCGCTTAAAGATGTCCATAATTTCACTTGTTGTAGTGTCTTGCTTCAACTTTGCCAATCTCCGAGGAAAAGGAGCCTTATGTATATAAGTAGAGAATTAGTTTCTTCGCTTTCTCAAGGCAATGAATCATTTCCAGAACTTTATTTAGTGTATCTCTTTCAATTGTCCTTCTAGGAGTCTCCACTTTATTGTCAAAAACCTTTCCACTCTTAAAATTGAGATTGATTTAGCTTCTTCATGTGAATTGCTAGAATTAGTTCCAACTTCATGCACTCCTTTCGATCGGGAAAAGGTTGACTAGTGGAATCTTCCTTTATCCATATTAACCGGCCAAATTTTGCATTGATGAGGCTAATTTCCTACCATCCCACTTCTTCAATATTAGATATTGACTATGCCCCTGAGTTTTGGTTGGTTTTCATCTCATTCTCAGAATTCAAGAATGTTACGGTTTTGTTGTTCCAAAGTGTGTGCGACTTGTCAATTTCATCAGCTTCATCCCATGAATTTGGCGTGAAAAATTCTGATTAGAGCTAGTCGGTAGAAGACTTTGACACTTGTGTCGAGATGACATCCCATTTTGTTGTAAACCTTGTGACCATGAAAATTTGGATGATCTCTCCATTCCGATTGTACATATTGGAATAAGGATTATAGGTAGACTTCCTTATCATAATGAGAATTAACCTGTCAAGTTGAAGCATCTTGCTCAAATCTATTTAAAGCTATCGGTTCAGAAAATTACAACTTGTCAATGAAGCTAAATGACGATAAATCCCTTCCATAATAACCTTAACTTCTAATATCTAATTAGACTCCCACTTTGCACTTCATACAACCCTCTCTTTCTCACATTCCCGAAAGATCGACTTCTCCGTTGAGAATTATTTCTTGCTTTCAAAGAAATTCCAAATTTCGTTGCTTCTTTAGACATAAGCTCTCCTCCACTTGTAGCCATTAACCATTCCTCGAGCAGCTTAGCAATAACCCTTCCAAAAAGTGTTGACACTGGAGCTACTTTTCAAAACCATGATGAGTACACTTCAACAACATCCTATTAAACCTTCCCAAGCTTCAAAGAACGCTCATCCTCTCTTCGAGCAAACTCGTGGTGTGTTGTTATAACGAGATACTATTACCAAGATAAATTAAGAACGGTCAAACCTTTAACTTGTTAAATAGTAGCACTCCCATTAGTCTCATAGCTAAAACCAAAGAAAAATAATAAGATAAAATAAATTAATTGATTAACAAAACGAAATATATAAATACAACTACGACTAGAACAAAATTAAATCAACCAACATTAAATTAAATTTCTAGTGGCAGTCCTAACGCGCCAAAAACTTGTTAAGCAGTATAATACTGTAGTAAGTGCAACAAATCTATTGAAATATAGACTAATGAATAACGAGGTCATTCCACAGAGACTACCAAAAATCTAATCTAAACTGATTAATTTACTTCTATCCTATTTAGTTCAACCAAAATTGTGTAAAATTAATAAGCAATTAGAGCCAATGAAAAAGAACTAATTAATTTAATTTAAGTTTGAATTCAAGGAATTAAAATCACCGAGGTGTGAATCCACTACTATTTATTTTTCAATTCTCAAATTACCAATTAATTCTCAATAGTAGAATGACAACTCGAAATCAATCTATGTCATCTCATTAAGTAGCACTTCAACTCAAATTAATTAAATCTTAAGTCAGCTCATCTTCAGCTCTATTGAATCTTGTTCATAAGAATTCTATACATTAAACTTCACAATAGAATAATATAGAATCAAATTAACAATTAAAACATTCACAAGCTCGAGCCAAGATTAATTAAATAGAACTTCAAACTCTCAAAATACTTGATATTGTCGAGGAAAGATATGATTGTCTAATAATCCCAAGCGTAAACAATAATCAATGAAGATCACAAAGGAGAGAATTAATCAAACTAAAGAAATTGATTCATAAATAGGTTTCATCCTCCACCTCAATACAAGAAAAATTAGAAAAACATAAGATAAGGAAGCAATCAAACTCTTTGATTCAACCATGAGAAGATCCATTCACCAATTCTCAATTTTTTTTCCCCAACCATGTATGCACCTCTTCTTTCCCATTCCATTCCTTCTTGTCCTCCTCCCACGCCGCTTCCTTTTCTCCTTTCAAACGCCCTCCTCTTTCTTTTTGATCAATTAGTTTCTTCTAAAAACCTAGGCCTCTATGTTTTGAATGGGCCAAAATCAAGGATTAAGTCCACTTTGACATCAATTATTATGACCCACAAAATAAAGAATTTATAAGTTTTAAATAAGTAAAACAACTAAAATAAATATAAATTAATAATTAAATGTTTAACAAATGTTTACTCACCACTGTATATATATACTTTTAATTTACACTTACATTTACTCCAACAAGTGTAATTTTTTTAAAAAATTTCTCCATAATTGTATACTTGTATAAAGTATTGTAAACTTTACAACACTTTCAAAGATAGGCATAATACTACCCGCTCTAAAACTAGGCTCCCTCAATAGGCTTGCAAAGGTCTCTCCGCTTTTGCTCATGTAGTTCATTTTAATTTTATGATGTGCAAGATTGTGTTCGCTCCCCATGTATTGAAATTTTGAACAAGACATTGTTTTCGAGAAATCGTAATTTTCAAAACTATGCATTCCAAACCAAATGCATCAAAACCTTTAAAATTAAAGTTAATTACATATACATACACACACCCATTCAATTCCAAACCTAGATCTATATATAAAAAAGTATTTTTTTTCCTTCAAATCCCCATTATGTGAAGGTAACGTAAGGATGTAGAAGGAGAGGAAGCGGTGGAGTTTTAAGTTAAAAAGTCAAAAAAGAGAAAGGAGAGCAAAATGAGTAGTCTATTTAGGTTTTGTAAAAGTTATAGGCCAGCGGTATTTTTCAATTTGTGTTAGGCATTTTACCAAAAACCCTTTTTCTAAAAGTTATGAGTTGGTTGTTATTTTTCCACTGTGTTATTTTGCGGGCGCTTTACCCCATAACTTTAATATATAGAGAATATCTTCCAATAAAGGATGTAGCACAATTTCAATAAAATGAGGTTCTTTATCTGTTATTGGCATGCCCACTTCAGTTTTGGATCCATTGATTTCTCTAATCTCGCCATACCGGTATTATAGATGAGCCATGTTTCTTCCTGTAAAGCGGCAAAAATCTCAGAGCCTAAGCTTGCCGGGATTAAAGAGAGTTCATAAAATCCTTCCATGGTACTTCGAGAACATGAAAATCATTCTTGTTAACTACCTATGTTCATTTAAACCGTTAATGAAATATTGCCGACACATTAACCTATGTATAATCGAGATGAGGTCATAGAATACAAGATACATTTTTTTTTATCACCAAAGTGGTCTCAATGTGGGAATCATTAGCCCAAGATTCCGTTAAGATAGGACTTTGCCACGCTCCTTTGTAACCTCAGAGTTTGAGCGAATAGCCTCATCCCCTAACAGCTCCCCTCCACCCGATGTTTCATTGAAATGAGTACACTGGGTCTTGACAGAGGCTTTCCAAGACTCAACCGCAATA